>CM035128.1:155744176-156070790 GCA_020205605.1 Panax ginseng
GACATTGGGGAAGCAGCTTATGTTCTCAGAGTTAAGATCTTTAGAGATTGCTCAAGGAAGCTTCTTGGTTTGTCTCAAGAGACCTACCTTAAGAAGGTTCTTGAGCAATTCCAGATGAACAACTGCAAACCCATAGACACTCCTATCGCTAAAGGCGACGCCATTGGACCCAAAAAATGCCCTACTTCTCCCGAGGAAATTAAGAAGATGTCCCATTATCCGTATGTCAATGCTATAGGAAAGCTAATGTATGCAGTTGTGTGTACTCGACCTGATATAGCATATGCAGTCGGTTATCTCGGTCGGTATCAGTCAAACCCTGGGATTGCTCATTGGAAGGCAATCAAGAGGATCTTGCGATATTTGAAAGGTACTTTGGACTACATGTTATCTTTATGGAGGACCTGGGGACTGCGATTAATTGGTTACTCTGATGCTAGTTGGGGAAGTAACCAGGGGATGCACAAGTCGACCTCAGGATATGCATTCTTGTTACATGGTGGTGCCATCACTTGGTGTAGCAAGAAACAGACTTGCGTTACTCTTTCTACGATAGAGTCGGAGTTTGTGGCTTGTCGTCATTTGCTCGAGGAAGCCATGTGGTCGAGGAGATTCTTCGAGGATCTTGGTGTTGTCTCTCATGCTTGAGATCTCGTGCTGCATTTCATTGTGATATACAATGCGCCCTAGATTACACTAAGGACCCCAAGTATCACGGCAGGATGAAGCACATCGACTTGAGGATGAACTTCATCAGAGATATCATAGCAAATAATGAGGTGATATTGGAGTACATTCCCACTGGTCTTATGGTAGCTGATCCTTTGACGAAGCCAAATCCTAAAGATGCTTTTTGTAGGCATGTTAGTTCATTAGGGCTTCATAGGATTTGATGTACTTTCTATTATTTCCTTGTATATCACTCATTATTTGATATTCATTGTTATTTTGAGATATTTATCATTTATGCTAGATTCATTTATTTCCACTTGTGTTTGGTTATTTTAGCACATATGATAAATTTGAGATGTTCACATAGTTTATTATGCATATTGGATACGCACACACATTAAATATATGTCAACAGGTTGATTGGCTCACTCACACGAGCAATCACCCTTTGCGCTTTGAAAAGCGAACAAGGTTGAGAGTTCATTTATTTGAACTTTGAGTAGCGAGCTGTTGATGCTTTTGATAGCAATCAATTGGCGCTTAGTAGCGAGCAAAATGAACATGATGTCGCCTTGGCATAGGCTAAGATGAGGTTAACTTGGATTAACCAAGTATAGTATTCCCCGCCATCTATATTAACCTGTACTGATAGCCGGATACAAAATTTTAGGTTTGGCGATTAGAAAGCGAGCAATCTTAAAAATTCGAGTTAGGCACTTATGAAGCGACTGAACTAAGATCCGTACGGCACGACCATAGGACATATGCTCATGTAGATGAGATTGTCTGTCGTAACATGATAACCGGATGTGAAGTTTCAAATATGGCGCTTAGATAAGCGAGCAATTTGAAATGTTCTAAGGTCCGCACAACAAGACTATAGAATAACATGTTGTGAGCGAGTTACATGTGCTTAGCGACCATGTAAAAGAGGTGAGAGAATGAATCCCTGCTTCCTCACCGTGTGAGTCTTGTAGGACAAGTTTTGTTCCTACGTTAAGTGTTCTTTGTGATCTTTGACTATACTGCAAAGACATGGATTAATGTTGCTACTTTGGTTTCAATTCCTAAGGTTAGGATTGATGAGACTATAAGGACCGATTCTGGGAAAGTAGTTGATTCATTTCTGAGTAGTATTAGGGTAAAGGGAAGACAATTTAATTTCACCTCGTTCTGCACTTATTGTCGACAACTATAGTGTTTTGATAGCGATATAGTAATAAGTAAGATACGAAATGGACTTGGGCCCAAAGGTGGTTAAGTAAGGCTCTCTGAGGGGTTAGAGATACTTAACCTAGTGAAAATTCAAATGTGTCTGGGGTACTCTGAGTTTATGGGTTGTAGACTCTACGTGAACTAATTAAGTTCGACGTGAGAGTTCCCGTATTATTCCTTTGAAAGGGTAGATGTCTCTATGTTGGCCCTAACAGGTTTGATATAGAGCTCCCGTATTGCAGGTGAACTCAGCGGTCGCACGGTTCGACAGTTAGAGGTTTTACATGTTTTGGTTTGAGCTGGTTTTGGCAGATATGAGGATTACATCGTCCCCGCCATGGGTGAGTGGGAGATGTTGGATATTGGGTATCCAAATGGGTCACCCATAGAGGGTCCGACCCAGTTACATTAACTGAGTTCCCAATTGATAAGGTCAATTAGGTTTCAGTAATGTGAACGTGGATGGAATGAACGTGGAGGAAGTGATGGGGAGTGGTTTAACCACTCACGTATTAAATACCCACATCCCTCAGTTGATCAAAATACGCAAAATACTTCAGTTGCTAAAACACCGCTCCCAATATCGAGTCCAAAACTTTAATTGTTACGTACCGTGAATCAGTGCTCCGTTCTCGATCGTAGTTCGGAGACGCTGTTGGGTTGAAGGAATGACAGGAGTTTTTTCGCATCAAAGGCTCAATCACGCTTCAAGAGGTATGCCTTTGATTCTTCAAATTATGTGTAAATATGAATAGCATACGTATTAAAATCCCTTCAAATACAATAATAAATATTGTACTACTTAAAAAGTATTACTCAGTGTAAGTTTTATTGTTTCGTAATTTTTAACAAGTCATTTCAATTTTAAAGTTTGAAAATATCTCAAACTGGTTTTCAAAAGTCAATAATAATCATATAATTTAGAACAAAGAGAATATTTTAATATTAAATTTATGAAAAATATTAATATTTTTATATCCTATAAAAAATTACTGTTCATAAAATTGAGTCAATTTCTATTCGAGCACTATGCGTCTATAACTAAAAGGTCATATTTGAACGACAAGGTTTAATTGAAAAAATAATAATAATGTATAATTATCTTAACTTGTCCCATTATATTAAACAAACAAAGTTGAACTATCAATCACATATGCATGGATGTTGGAAAGTAAAGAGTAAAAAGGTTTCACCCGAAATTTTATCTAACTTGATTAATACACGGAGCGGATCCAGTTAGTATAAAATTTATTTTTGAGTAAATTGATCAATTAATAAATAGAATGTTGACACACATAAAATTTTGTCTACATGTTAACACTCTATTAGTCAATTGACCAACTTACTCAAAAATAAACTTCATACAATCATACTAATCACTTCCAAATGAAGCATACTAGCAAACATAATAATAATAATACCCTGCTTCTGTCATTGATGTATTTTATAAAAGAATTTTTAAAAATATTTTAAAAATAATTAAGCACATTTTTTTATTAAGTTTATTGTAATAATGGTGTCAATAAATAATTTGATATTATGACTAATGTTATTATGTTTTTTTACCTTAAATTAAGATACTTAAGTTATGTTTGTTTGTGAAAATAATAGACGAGATAAACTATTTGTACTGATTTAACACCATTAAAGACTATTTTATCCCATTATTAGTATGTTTTTAATATCATTAAAGACTATTTTATCCCATTAAATAACAACTTTTCACTTAGGATTATAATTTATTATTAAATGACGTTAAAATGATAAAATATAGTAAATTAAATAATAAACTAATTATGCGATAAATTAGTTCATAATGATGATATGATAATTATTTTTACAAACAAATGTAATCTTATTTCAATAAAGGAGAACAATTTGGGTTGGAAAGAGTATATAATTAAAATTTACTTATTTTCTTTTTCTACTCCTATAAATTAATTAATCAGTATGGGCGCCAACAGAACTCACTTCTGAAAAAATCACGTTCCTTCCCTTCTGCATTAATTTTTCCCGTTCTCATTCTGCAGTCCCGTTCCCGTTCTGCATATTTTCCCGTTCCATTCTGCATAGTTTTCCCATTTCTGAGTAAGTGTATGAATACACCATTTTCATGCATCATTACTGTAATTTCCATTTACATGCATCATTATTATTGACAGTAAAGTTCGAGTACATAACATAGAATTTGCGTTCAACGAATTCTTAATTTTGTAGTGCTACTAATTAAGAATTGAAATCCGTTTTATCTTGGAAAGCAATTATTCAATTAATCCTTAGCACCTGTGAGGGAATAAATTTGCTTTAAGGAGACTTTGTGAATTCAAAGGACTCGGATTTATATGATTTTCATTTTATAATTAGTTTCTGTGTTATTTAATTTTTATATCTATATATATATATATATTAAATAATACTATATATTACATATACACAATTTAATGAATGTTGTACTCTTTTGTTATTTTATGTACTATAGAATGTTAATAATATTTTTTTAGTGTTTTATTCCTAACATTATATTACTAATAGTATATTCCATCAAAGATTGAACATTGTTTATTTATAATTACATAATTAATTTGTTCATAACAACCCATAAATTTAAAATAGAATAATGCACGTATTCAGATGTTTTAGATAAACAATTATCGAACACATTATTTCATTTTGTATTCAAATCTTCTACTACATTCAACTCATTTAGATTTTTTTATACATTTATAATTTTTAATTCAATTTTATCAAACAACCCCTTAGTCTCGCTTTATGCGTAAGTTGACCTGATGATATCTTTACCGGACAAAAAAACAATAGAAAAATGATATAATTTAAAGTAAAAAAAATTACAATCTTTATTGTAAATACACACATTGAGAGAGTATTTGTGTATTTTTAAAATGGAATATTGAAAGTAATTGCAATAAAAATCGTACTTTATTGCAAGATGTATCATGGTTCTTAGGGTTGAGTAATGAATCAAATTCGCACAAATTAAAATCAACGATTTCAGCGTATGTGACGGTTTTAGGTGAATTAAAAAATCAAATTTACGGTTTCAATTTGATTATTAGTCAAAATCGCACGCATAAAACCGAAACTGCACCATATTGGTACAATAACTTATAATGTTTCTGACCCTTTGTATTATGATTGTAATATGATCTTTGTTAACAATATGTTGTAATATGATTGAGCTACTCTTAGTAACAATATGTTATAATATGGTAGAGTAGCCTGTAAATTATTACAACATATTGTTACAAAAGGGAGAGTGCAAAAATTGTATTTATCTTTTGTTTACTTTATTATATTTTATTCTAATAATTTAAATCATATTACTTTATTATATTTAACTTTTGTTTAGACAAAATATTACAAGTAGAGTTGTATGTTATCAAAGTGATATTTAATATTGTGTGATGCTAAATTATTAATTTAAATTGCATAAAATTTTATTGTTTCAATTAATTTTGGAATCGAAACCGAAGCAAATGAAATCGCACTGCAAGATTCAAAACTGCACCACATCAATTACAAGTGATTTTATGTGCGATTTTAAATTTATCAATCCACACCTAAATGATTTTATGTGCGATTTGGATTTTAAATACCACTGTGCTCACCTCTAATGGTTAAAAAAAAGAAGAAATAAAAGAGGGGGTTTTTGTGAATATCCGTCACGACAATTGTATAAAACTACAAAGGCTACGCCTTTTTCAGCCTAAGGTACAATTTCCTTCGGCACGAACGTGATTTGACCCGGGCTGTTTCGGAAGACGAATACTTTGTACATAGAGAGAGAGACAGGGTGGGGAGAAGAGAGAGATCTGTGTTGGAAATACGAATTTCGAGAGGCCATGTCGAGGGAGAGAGCTAAGAGAGGAACACTACCTCCGGCTAAGGAGGTATTACTATATTAATTCAATTTTTCCCTGTCCTTTAATCTCTATATCCTATTCGATTTCTGAATTTTGTTGTTTTCGTTTCTCAATTCATCATGGTGTATGCTGAAATTCATGTGAAATTGTTGCCTGATTGCAACTTCTTATCAGGATTAAGCATTCGTACATTGTATGCAATGGATTAAAATTTTCAGAATTGTTTTTGGCTGATATTATTTGCAGAATATTGACAAGTTTGAAAAAGTTGTGAAAGAAGGCAATCACTATGGAGCTCAACAGATGTATAAGTCTGTTACTGCAAGGTAAAAAATTTCCATATATATATATATATATATGTATATTTGTAATTGTATGCTTGTTTGCTGATAATATGGCTGCAGTTAATTTTTGTCTGTAGAGCTTACTTTTGTGTGCAAATGTTTGGTTTTTGAAAAAATGTGTGCTTTATTACAGATATGTGTCCGCTGAGAGGTATTCCGAAGCCTTGGATATTCTTCAAGCTGGTGCTTGCATCCAGTTGGAACATGAACAGGTGATGCTAGTCTTTCTAGTGTACCATTTTGTACTAATGTGTGTGGTTTAAGTAATTATCAGAAACTGCATAGAGGAAAATTTTAGTAGAAAAGAAGACAAACAGCGACTTAGGGTGTGTTAGCTGATAAAAAACATGGTTTTGGGTTGCTCGTCTTTATTATGGCCACCAACTAGGTTTCAACCTTATTGGTGAAGGTCTTCTAATTTTATTTCTGGTAATATGGACACTCATATGAGTTTGAAGTTGGTGGGGATCTTGTACTTCAATATGTTCTTACCAAAGTCCTACATTTTGTTGTATAAATTTAAAACCTCGCCTCCTCTTCTGTTTATATATCTTAGTGATAGGTAACGTGAAAAAAAGAAGGAAAAAGGAAAAGGAAGAGCTTTCCTACTTCTGATAGAATATGTTTTTCTTTTAGAATTATGCTATTGTTGTTCGAAGGTTTTGATTCATGTAACTTCCTGATGATGGAGTCAGAGGCATCAAGAACACATTAATGTCCTTCAAAGAAAGAGAGATTGAATTTTAATGCCAATGGATCTATAATTACGCCTCTTTAATTATATGTTTTTATAATGTTTCTTCCAGTATATATCTTAAAATATAGGTAACATCGCATAAGATGGTAGAGATGCAAAGTTGTACGACTCTCCCTTGGAATTTGTGGATTATAGATTTGTTTAGCAGGCTGGCAGCAAGCTCAATTTATAAAATGTAAATGTTGTTTACATAGGTTTATATATTGTCATAAACAATATTCTTTCTTGAAAATATGTTACAAATGTATAACATATCATTCTTATTTCCTTACGGACCACATTGACATATATTTACATATTCAATTTTCAGGTTATTTGTGGGGCTGAGCTCGCGGTGCTATTTGTAGAGAACCTTGTTAAAGCCAAAGTTCTCTATGATGTGGATAGTCTTGGTCAGTTTAATTTTTATTTATCTTGTTTGTGGTGTTATTCTTTTGTCAACTCTTCCTTTCTCTAGATTATAGGTATGTAGAGTATAATTGAATTTAAACCTAATATTTTTTTTGAAGTAATAGACAAATATTTCATGGGGATTGGCAGACTATATATATATATATATATATATATATATATATATATATATATATATACACACACACACACACACACACACACACACTCTTATATGTGGAAAGGTGGTCTCTTTGTCTTTCAAGAAAGTTAGATCATTAGTAGATTCTTTTCTTTCACAAGTTCTGTTTGGTCCTCACCGCTCAACATTTATTCACGGGGGCACATGCTTTGGTTGCTCCTTTGGCATCACAATCAAAGTTCCTCATCACCCCTTGGAGTTGTAAAGGGGCCTCTATAGGAAACATTGGCTTGAAAATAGAATGGACTTAGTCTCTCTAAGGGAATCAACCTAATACATGAGCTAGAGTCTCTGCACCAAGCAAAGAAGCTGGCGATGATACCTGGAATGGCCTTGGTTACTCTGAGATATATGAAACAAAATCATCTTAGTTTTACTCATATGCTTCGCTTTTGGGGATGTCTTCTGTGTCAACAAGATTTGCATTCACAAGTTTGTCTTAAGTGTGCACTATTGAACCTTGTTATTCTCTGCTGTATGAATAACAAGCCTGGCCTCATCATGAGGGGGTAATTAATTCTCATCTAAGTGGCATGATGGCATTCCTTTAGCTCAATCCTCTTTCCTGTACTTTGCCTTTTAGGGTTGTTGGCTGCCTGACTTATTAATTAAATTACAACTGGAGCTGGCTAGAAGTTTATAGTCTTCTTGATTAGTTGATTTGCTTTTTGTTGTTCACATATGTGCTTCTGCCGCGAGGATTGGTTGACTTTAGATTCTTCAAAATTTAATAAAGTTCCAAATGGTCGATACTAAAACAAGATGTGCAACAGCTTAAAAATAGCTGATTGCAGTAGGTGGTCCTTGAAATACAACGAAGAGTACTGGTGATATCGGTAAACAGGGGTCCTAAGGTAAGGGGGCATTCCTGCGCACATCAAAATTACCAGAGTACTTGTTTTCACCCTCATTCATGTTTTAAAAGAGCTTTATATGTTCTTCATATGTATGATTTCTTCATGGTAAAAAGTACCTCAAAGGAGAAAGTTGAAACAACCATAATATAATATATGCAAGCCAAGTTGTCAAGCCTTGTTGGACATTCAAGTATGCTGTTGTGGACCTTGTAGTGGTCAATGTCTTTCACATTCTGCAGGTTGTGCAGATCAAAGATGTGAACCAAAAACAATATAGGGATTAGTGAATAGGTTTGACTTGGATAACTGATAACATCATAGGTTGTTGTAGTATCATTTAGCCTAAATCCATGGAAACTATAACAGGTAGATTGCTTTTAAGTACTCCCTCCGTTCCAAGAGATAAAGAGTCATTTTGACTTTTTAAAGTCAATTTGAGACATTTTTAAATTCAAAATTGATGCGATTCAATTAGGAATGTGATGATGGTAAAATGGTTCTGATTTATTACTATTGATGTCGGAGAGTCGGATTATTTGGAAATATCTGTATGTGTTCTTTGTAAACCATTACTGGGTACTCATGTGTGCCGAATTCTACTTGGTAATAATAGAGGAATCCTGTAATTAATGAAGATTTAAATAAAAGAGAAATATTTTATTTAAATGGAGATTAAGTACAAAAAGGATAAGGGGATATACACTCCTCTAAAGTATAACATCTTAAGCAAAAGAAACTATGGAAGCCTAAAATTAAGTTGTCCCCCAATCCATTTGCAAACCGGAGATAGACAATCCCTAAATGTGCCCATGGAAACCCATAAAGATACTAGAAAGGTGATTTTCTTTTTTGTAAAAATGTGTTGAAAATTCCTGTGAAAGTTGAAATAAGGTGTAAGCTAAGTGTACTAGAGATGTGCTAATTAAGCCTTTCCAGCTCCTTTTATAGTCACCTCCCGAGGGTAAGATCGAGGGTTCCCTATCGTTCGAGTTAGTTTCACTACCTCCGGTCGCCTTAGCCTTCTTAATATTTTGAAACAAATTTCCAAAAACCTCCTTATTCCAACTTTTAATAGCCTGCTTTAGTCTCTGAAGCAAAGTGTATATAATATTGTTTAACTGCATTCTTTTTAGTACCTGTGGTTGTTTGAAATCCAAATATTTCCAAAAATTCTTTTCTTCATGATATGACAAAAACTCGATCTTAGACCGTGTCAGGAAAATCTACGAAAAGTTTCCTCGAATTCCTGTACCACAGCACGTGGATTTGGCAGATGATGACATGCAACGAATTTCTGAAGCACTTGGAGCAGCAAAAACACGTGTTGAGAGCTGCTCATCATTTCTAAAAGCTGCTATTAGGTGAGATTTTCTTCCATTGCTTTTTCCTTTGTTGTGAGTGAAATTTGTGTTTATAATTTTCCAGCTGTTTCACCTCTTTAAGTGGCCTTGACTAGTGTCCATATTGTTTAACATTTAGCATAGTAAAAATTGAATGACCCCTTGTGCTAATATCAAGGATGTCTAGCACAATGAAGACTGAGAACAACCAAGGACAAGAGTGGAAAGAGTGCTAGTTGGTATAATCAAGAATAAGTAAGATGCATACGAGTTTAGAATGAATTCTTTGCTTTTAAGGGACAAATTATTTTTTTCCCCTTTTGTGTTGGATAGGATGATTTTCTCGCTTCTCTGTGGGTTTCTACCAAGCAGAGAGATCTATTCATTGATAAGAATAAGAAAAAAATGTGAAGGGGGATTGTATTGATGATAAAAAAGAATCCTAGCCGCCTAACATGGGGCCCGGAGGTACAGTAGATGGATGCCTTTATGGGTAATTCTGTATCTAATCTTTGTAGAGAATGGAGAGCTGTGAGATAGGTTCATTTTTTTGATTCTCTGTGGGCTTTCTACCATGAGAGCTTGGAGAGCTGCCATTGCTTGAATGTTTTCTAATTTATTTAACTTGTTTTAGGGTTGTTGAACTCCTTGTTCTCCATCTTCTTGTATTCTCTTTAATTTATCAATAGAATCTCTTATTTTATCCAAAAGGTTGAGTACAATCCCTTTCCTAAATGGAACTCGATCTTGTGGAATTATATTCAATATTGGATGTACATATATCTAGGTTTATGTGTAAAGTGGGCCAGGGAGGGTGGACGTCTTTCTGTATAGTGAAGTTAACTATGTTGTTTGACACAACTGATGCACCCTAACTATGTCACTTTTTTTTTGCTCCTAGGTGGTCTACGGAATTTGGAGCTCCTAGGAATGGATCTCCAGAAATACATGACATGTTAGCTGAGTATATATACTCTGAATCCCCTGAGGTGGTAAGTCTGACATCTACTTTAGGGTCCAATATATATTTTTTAATTTACATATTCTCTCCATCCGTTTTAGTTGTCCCCCCTTTTTTGGGTGTGTTTACAAAATTTAAGATATGTAAAATACATTATATATTACAGTATATTTTTATATAGTTGAAAGTTTAATATAAAAATTTATTACTCCTTCCTTTCTGAAATCGAAGTTCAAATTTGATTTTTTAAAGTCAATTTGAGATATTTTCAAAATTTGAAATTAGTTTGACTAATTTAACTTTTGAAAACAATCAATCTTATAATTAGTAGTACTTTTTAGATATTTTACACTTTTCATAATTGTATTGCCCAGGACTCTAAATTAAATGAATTATGTAAAACAGAGGGAATAAAAAACAGAATATGTAAATGTATCTTGACAACTCTTTAATGTTTAATCTGTCCGACAAATAATGGGGCAGTGGGAGTACACAAGCATCACTCTGCTTCTTCAGTTCTGTCTGTCTCCTTGTCCCGATTCATAAGTTTACCAGGTATGCTAAGTTGTTTATAAAACGGTTGAGGTGAACCATCCAAAATTATCGGGTATCTATTACTTATGTGAAAAAATACATCAACATGGCTTAGTACATGTTTTGGGGAACAAGAAGATCATTTTAATTTTCTTTGCACTTATGGATGGAGTTTTAGATACAAATTTGTAGGATCATGACAAAATTTATGAAATGTTTTAATACTCCACAGTGGCAATGATCCCCTTGGAGCACTAGCACATAATTTAGTATGGAATTGCCTTGTGTGCGTTGTTAGTATTGCGTGAACCCTGGGGTTTATCCACACTTCCTAAGGGTAAGTAAGTATGGGTCCACCATGGTTGGGAAAAAAGAAGAAAAAACCTTGTTAAATGTTGACTCATAAAAATGGTCAAGTCCAAACCTGATAGTTGCTGCAATGACAAATAAGATTATTGGACAACTTATACCGGCCTAGTTTAAATCTCGTATGTTTTTATCCAGGTTTTCTATCCCTTGCAAGATGTAATTGTGAAGTTACCTACATTATGGCACGCTTGAAGTGAAAGTGTTTGACTATTTGCAAAAGTAGATGTAATGAGTTTCCATTGGCCTTGCAATAGTGCACTTCTAGTTGGTTGGATTTGCAAGAACTCATTTGAGAATTATTTCGCAGTGAATAAACTTAGACTACAATCACTCCACTTATAGCTTGCATGGTTGTTAATCTTATGGTTCAGTGGGATGTTCATCAATATATGTTGCCGTGCAGGACATGGCTAGAGTGTCTTTCCATTTTGTTAGAGGGAAAAATCCAGAGAAGTTCGCTTCAACTCTAGTAAATTTTATGGGCAAGGTTAGCCTTCCTACTTTTTTATTGGACCTTTTTCATAAGTTTGACCATAGAACTGCTATTAGGCAACTATATTCATCCCTGGTTTGTCCGACTTTCCATCTAAATTCATTTAATTTTGTTGCTTTTAGGTTCTAATTACATTGAAGTGTCTTTTGTCAATATAAATTTTAGAGGAGAAAGTCTTATTTCTGAACAATATAGTAATTTTTTTGGCATCCTATTATTTCTAAGCATCATAATACACATTGTCTGATCCGTCCTAGATTACCATTTCTTTGTGAAGTTCTCTACATGTAAAATATTCATGCATGGTGTGCCCTGTCTAAACTACCATACTTTCGTGAAGTTGTACATTTTTAACTCTATACCATGTTATCTATATTAACATTAAAAACTGTAGCCTTTTGCTTTCATGGTTGTAGTCATGAGTAATACAGTTGTTTTCTTTGAGATAATGATTGCTTTGTGGTTGAACTTATATATTGTTCGAATATGCAGTGCTATCCAGGTGAAGATGATTTGGCAATTGCACGGGCAGTTTTAATGTAAGTACGTTTAGATAGACGATATCCAAAAGTTTGCATTTGTTATGGTTGTTGAACACCTTATCTAGATCATGTTGCTCTAAGATTTGCAATTTTATAATATGGGCAAAATACACTTTTGTCCCTCCAAGTATAACCCAACTTACAAAATCGACCCTAATTTATAAAAAAAACTAAAAAACACACCCCAAGTGCATTTAAGTGAGCAAAATTGACCTCGGGGACACTAACTGTAAAGTCATGTATTTATAAAATTTAATATTTTTCAACGTATTTAAAGTCATTTAATTGTATTTTATTGTATAAAATAATGACTTAATGTTATAAATGTGTATATACTATATAAAATAAATAGAATTCATTACATAGTCTACATTACCATATAACACATAAAATAATTAATATCATATTATCATTAACTAACTTAAATAAAATAATTAAATTTGTTTATTTACTCAAATAAAATAATTAACTCCACTAATTAACTTTAATAAAATAAATAACTCAATTAATTAACTCAAATAAAATAATTGACCCCACTAAATCAACAAAGTAAAATAATTATTTAGTTAGTTATTTTTAATTACTTTACTTGAATTAATTAGTGGGTTTAATTATCTTATTTGAGTTAATTATTTAGTTATTTTAATTAGTCATTTTAATTATTTTACTTGGTTGATTAGTGGAGTCAATTATTTTATTTGAATTAATTAATTGAGTTAGTTATTTTATTTGAGTTAATTAGTTGGGTTAGTTATTTTATTTAAGTTAATTAGTGGAGTTAACTATTTTATTTGATTAAATTACTCAATTTAGTTATTTAATTTAATTAATGGGATTAATTATTTTATGTGTAGAAAATTTATTTATTTTATATGTATATACATGTTTATACTATTTAATTATTTTATTTTATACAAGAAAATACAATTAAATGACTTTAAATACATTAAAATACGTTAAAAAGTATTAAAATTGTATCAACACATGATTTTTTGTTATACATCAACATTTCGGCCAAAGTTATCGCCGGAGGGCCAATTTTGCTCACTTAAATGTAGTTCGGAGTTTCTTTTTTTAGTTTTTATAGATTAGGGTCGATTTTGTAAGTTGGGTTATACTTCGAGGGACAAGTGTATATTGCCCATTTTATATTATATATTTTCTTCTCTTCCAATTCCATTTAGTAAATTTCAAACAAACATCTATTGATGTGATCTTTGGGAGTTATACTTTATGTTTTATGTTTGTCGGTCACAACTCACAAATTATCATTAGTAATGATAAAAAATCAGTTCTACTCAGATGTCCGGGTACAATTAGGTTTCAGATACTTTCCATATGTCGAAACGACATATGACTTTGTTGCAGGCTTGTTAATTTAGTAAACTTTTCTAGAAATAGCTAGCACATGGGTGATAGTGTACCCATGGTGCATTTGTGCATTTGTAGTTCTTATAAGAGAATAATTTTTTAACATTTATCTTCATGTATGAAATGAATTTGAAGGGTGGTTTATCCATTGTAAATCTTCATGAAATAAAATTAAAGGGTGGTTTATTCATTGTAATGTTTATCTTCATGAAATAAATTTAAATAGTGGTTTATCCATTCCTTAGCTCTCAAGCCTTCTTCTTCTTCAAGTTCTTATCAGAGATAGTTTTCATAGGCATCATCATTTTCATCCTCATCCTCTATATACACTAAAAATCTCAAAACCCTATTCACAAACCCATAACCCTCAAACCCCCCTGTTCATTATCCATCCGTTCTCTCCAATGGAGTACTTCTCCATTCTAGACCAAAAATTCGAACGGATTGCAGAGGAAGTCGAATAAGGTTCTCATTCCACTCACAAAAAGATTCCATTGAATACCCTTGAAAACATACTCCAATCAAAATGAAAAGTAACAAGCGGAACTTGAAGCGAGCCTCTATAAGGGAAAACCGTTGCTCTAATGCCTCGTTACGTTTACTTGACTCGCTCTTCAAGGAGAGACGCTCTCGTTGAGCATTCTGTGACATAATTCATGAATTCTTTATGGGAATTGTAGCTGTTCTATTCTTTTCTTTTCTCTAAGAGGGATATTTTTTCACTTACAACAGGAACTCCGGGTTGAGGAGCGAAGGCGGCACGCATAGTCTAGCTACTACTAGATGACGTTTTTTTTGTATACATTATAAAGTAGCACAAATTCTGAGAATAACCAAAGTTCTTGATTCGATATGTGGTGATTTAATATCTCTACATTCATTTCCATCTAATCAAAAAAGTGTTTTTGTGATTGAGCAGATTTTTTTTCTATATCTTGATAAAGTGTAAGATAAAAAGGATCGTTCTTATCGGATCTAGTTTTCCTAGGCATCATCTTCTTCATCCTCTATAAACACTAAAAATCTCAAAACCCTAATTGCAAACCCAAAACCCTAATCACAAACCCAAAACCCTCAAACTCACCTGTTCATTATCATCTCAAACTCCAACTTACTGAGTCGCCCTTATTTTACACTGAGTTAATATTGATTTCCCCAAAAGCCTAACCAAACCTATTCCAATAAATTAAAAAATCCTCTGGGCTTTTATCCTTCATCAATTTTAAACTGCAAGCATCCATAAATCATTCCAAATGAACACCTAATCCCAGAGAATCTCACCTATATATATATATATATATATATATATATATATATATATATATATATATATATATATATATATATATATATATCTGTCTGTGTGTGTGGAAGTTTTCTTGAGTTTCTCTCTCCACGCAAAAACTAGGTGAGATTTTCTGGGATTAGGTGTTCATTTGGAATGATTTATGGATGCTTGCAGTTTAAAATTGATGAAGGATAAAAACCTAAAAATCACAGCCTTTTCATAGAATTTGATCAAAAAGTGGTGGGTTTAAAAAGGAGTCCCCCTGACGTTGTTGCTTCCTTTAATCAAGTGTTTGGAATGGTTCTAGGTGTCACATTCTCCAAAAGGGAGGACTACTATAAACTATAAATAAGGGGTCGATATCTTACTAGCTCTTAGATATCCTAAAGAGCTTCCCACTTTCTAGTCTCAAGATCCTCAATAACTTGACATGGAAGCTATGCAAGCACCGACCAAGGGAAAAGCTGGCGTCTTGTTTAAAGACCGTGTAAGGGCCGGGAGACGAGCTTAGCGAGGATAGAGATTGCCATGCAGACCATCGATGGGCGACAACCCGCTTTTGAAGCACAGGATTAGTTCAATGTAAAGGGAGCTCGGGACAAGAGAAGGAAAGTTATGGGAAGCGGGAGCTTGCTTGGCCAGTAGTAAGGGAGAGTCATATTAGTAGTCAACATAGTAGCTAGTTTTAGTTAGTTAGTAGCATTGGAGGTAGAGTTCGCAAGGCTCTTGTATCAATTCTACGGTTACGGACCGCTCCAAGTAGAGTAAGAATCCGGATGTGAGTGATTGCGTTAAGTAGTATAGTAATATACTATAGTAATAGTAAAAACTAAGAATTCTACTGAACCTTCTTTTCGGTATCTACTTTTCTGCTGGCGCCAAGAAGAAAATCCTTTCCCAATCTCGTGATCGAAGTGGTCCCCCACGGGGTTTTGTTTGTCCAAGTCACTAGCGATCTCTCTTTTTTTTTGGTGTGCTTCCAGCTTCCCAAGGTAGTGCCCGTCGACTACCTCATTTCTTCTATGGAGAGATGTCCTTTTGCTTCTTTCTCCCGCAGCTAGTGCTAAACTAAAGGCGGGTCGGTTTTGCTATGCTAGACCTAGCTTTACGCTTTCTGTCTTTGGAAGTTGAGATAACGGGTCCCCAACCCCAGGGTTCTAGGAGTCAAGTATATGTTAAGACCTCCTTCCAGGTATCAGTATCGTCGGTACTGATACCCGACCAGTGTTGAATTGACTATCCAATACGGCTCCCAATACTGTGGCTTTGAACCTTGAGTTGTCATCGGTGGATCTCATACTTGCTCAATGCTTGCAGGACTATGCAAACTTAATCTTGATTGCATAGATATTTTCTTCTATTTTTCTTTATCATACTTTTTTTTAATATATCTGTGCATATGTTCTTTAATATGCCATGGCAATTCAATATCGTTGATCTTGTTACTTATGAACAACCTATTAACTAGGTTTGATATATTTCCTCCTTTACTGGAAATCGACCCTAATTGGCCCACAAAATGTCCTCGACTCTGTCCAGACAGTCCTGGTGTCAAAAGTCAAAACCTTAATGTTACTTTTCCCTTGAGCTTGACCTTCATGACAGTGTAATAGTAATACTATAAACTTGAGGTAAAGTCTTTTCAACCCAGATGCCTAATTTATGTTGATAACTTAAGGTTCCTTCCAACAATTTATAAACATATAGTGGAGATTTTTGTAACGATTACAAATAGGTATGCACTAGTATTATCTTTAATCTGTCTGTCTCGAAACTGCATGATATATGGTTTCAGATTTCCTGCTTACTAGGAGCTTTATCTTTCACGTGTCAACGAGGTCTCATATTTGAACCACTTTTTGTATTAGGTATTTATCATTAGGTAACTTGAGAGATGCTAACTATCTTATGGATGAAGTAAAGAAGCAAGTGCAGTCTAAGGAGCTTGACTTTCCACAATCAAATTTGATCCAGTTCATCAATTACCTTTTACAAACGTAAGTTGTGTATATAGAATTTCAACTTCGATGCTTGGTATATTTATGTTGTGGAGAAATATTGGATGACATTTCTACGATTGATATATCTGTTTATTTGTTCACTTATTTATATTGTGGAGAAGTATTATATGACACTGCTGTAAGTTTGAAGGCTTTGGCAGCTTCTAGGTTTTAATATATCATCAAGTTTGCTACTTTGCTTATTTCCCTTCTCTATGTTCGAATTTAAATTTAAAGAAAGCCAGCATCCCCATAAGACTGTGGAAGCTAATCCTTGGAATGAAAAATTTAATTATTCTCCAACTCTCTGAGTAGAAAACCACATATACGGTGGGAGTACTTTACAATTGCTTGTCAAATCTAATGCGATTCACTTCATTCTAAGTTTGCAATTATCTACACTTTCTATTTGTAAACCAAAGCTCAATTGGCAATTCAAACTCAAGTATGCTGAAATTCTGCTATAATTGTGTTCTAGTGCTTAGTAACATCTGACATGGTGTTAATTCTGACATGAAAGCATAATAGCTTCCTTTGAAACTTTACCTATCATTGCAAGCTCAACTACTCTAATAGTTCACCTAATTTATATATTAGTTGCATTGTTGAATCGAGTATCTAGACACGACAATATAAGTAGTTAAGCTGTTGGGTAGGTAGGTGGGGGTGGGAGTGGGGGTGGGGTGGGTGGGGGGGGTGGGGGTGGGGGTGGGGGTGGGGTGGGGGGGGGTGGGGTAGGGGTGGGTGGGGTATACATAATCGCTTAATGTCATTTTTTTGGGTGGGGGTGGGGTGGTGGGGATGTGGGTAAGGGGTGGGGTGGGTAGGTAGGTGGGGGTGAGGTGCGGGTGAGTGGGAGTGGGAGTGGGGGTGGGGGTGGGGGTGGGAGTGGGGGGGTGGGGT
Organism: Panax ginseng; assembly: GCA_020205605.1. Classification (NCBI taxonomy): domain Eukaryota; kingdom Viridiplantae; phylum Streptophyta; class Magnoliopsida; order Apiales; family Araliaceae; genus Panax; species Panax ginseng. The sequence goes on from CM035128.1 coordinate 155,762,296, forward strand.
GGGGTAAGGGGTATATACATAATCACATAATATTATTATTTTGGGTTGGGTTGGGTTGGGTTTGGGTTGGGTTGGGTTGGGTTGGGGTGGGGTGGGGTGGGGTGGGGTGGGGTGGGGTGGGGTGGGGTGGGGGTAAGGGGTATATACATAATCACATAATATTATTTTTTAGTGGTAGTGGGGGTGGTGGAGTGGGGGTAAGGGGTTGGGTGGGGTGAGTGGGTAGGGGGGGGGTGGGAGTGGGAGTGGGGGGTAAGGGGTATATACATAATCACATAATATTATTATTTTTGGTTTGGTTGGGTTGGGTTGGGTTGGGTTGGGGTGGGTTGGGGTGGGGTGGGGTGGGGTGGGGTGGGGGTAAGGGGTATATACATAATCAAAATCAGGTACCTATTCATGAAACCCATAACCCATAACAATATTAAAATGGTTAATATGGTTAATATGGTTTTTAACCATAACCATATGGTTCCAACCCACATTATCGATATTAAAAATGGTTAATATGGTTTTAGTTCTTAAATGGAACCATAACCATATTTTGAAAACCAAAACCAACCCATAACCATATTTTGCCAGGCCTACGAGTATCAAAATATTTTGGTAGATTCAAATTCTCCTTGGATTGCCATGGATTTGATAGTCTAAGTTCCTATCCAGCTCACTCACTCTATAAATCAAGTTAGTGTTGACATTAGCTTGATACGTCCTTGAATTCTAAGATTCATTGTTCTGAGATCTTAATTTGATCTTAAAGCCAAAGTTCAAGTGCTTCAGTTCTGGCAGGAGTTTTCAGATCACATCCTCCATTACAAGAGGCCTTCCTAAACTTAAGAAATTATACTAATGATAAGTTGCATCAATTAGAGGCAAGATTGGACAGATTCAGGGCTGATTTACCTTTATTGATAAAAGAGGCTGTTCAATACAGTGGGAGAAAATTTAAGGAATGCAAACATTCAATCAGATAAGCAAGTGATTTTGGGAATTTGGGATTGATAGTGAGACTCAGACCAAAGATTTTCGACTAGCTTTGTAGAAAAACAGATTAGGAAAATAGAGAATTCTAAAGAAATTCTCTTGAACAATTAGGCGAGGGAAAGACGAGAATCTCTGATTCATACAAGGATGACTCTGATATCTTTCTCTCTTTAGGTCCATACTCTCTATTTTTGCTCTATATCATTCTAATGCTCCTATTTCTTTCTATTATCTTTTTATCTCTCCTTCCTAACTAATTCTTCTCTGATTGAGTTACAAACTAGATCACAAACTTTGAGTGTGCAACACTAATTGCAGAAACCCACAATGATGCCCGGTAAGTGACGCTGTCCCGAAAAAGATAAAGGACGAGGATTGAGCACAGAAAATTTGAGCTTGCCTTTCAGTCCAGTCCTCCCAAAGAAGCAAATGACATGATCTTAGTTATAAGCTTATATACATGCTAGGCACCAAACTTCTAGGAATGTGATACCTGACTTGAGGAATAAGAAGAATTGATATCCTTGCAACCCTGTTAGCATAAAATTCAAGAAAAACTTTCATGAGATCAGTCATTAAATATCATAGTGCTAGAAGAGAATTAGTATCACTTGAGACATACTCGATCTTCGAGACACGAAGTTGGTTATAAGCATGCTAATCTCCAAACTGATATTCCCCTAACCTTGATGTATTACTTACATAAAAAAATAAAAATAAAAAGTGGAATTCGTATCCTTACTCCTTTTCTTGATTAATTAGAGTTCAATTTTTTAATTTTTAATTTTTAATTTTTGGATAAATTGATAAGTAGAATTCATATCCTTATGTATCACTTTATTAGCATAAAATTCAAGAACTTCCATTAACCTTTAGTATATCCCAACTATATTTCAAGCATGCCATGGTAAAAACTAGCAGGGCAATTGTCTTATCCTCATCTGTTAGGCCCATTCCTAGGGCATTTTATGTTATTTAGTTAATTAGTTAATTAGTTTATATTAGAGAATGAATAGATATTGTGATCTCACATGGGCCATGTGATGGTAGTTATGGTGTAGGATAGTCATGTGCATGTTCGTGGCTCATCTAGCACTCATATATCTAGTAGTATAAATAGGAGAAGGTGTAATTGCGTTAGAAGCTTTTGTTGAATGAAAATCTGAAATAGAGCTCATTTTATTTAGGCTCACTAAATCCTTAGAATAAAGGACATCAACTAGAACTCATCAGAGAACAAATCACGACTCATTTTAAGCTTGTGCAAGTCATCAACTAACCTAAAATTGTCTCTAATCACTACAGCAGATCAGCTCTAACTTTTAAATGGTGCTATACTGCCTCCTACGACTCGCCATCCTATGGAACATCTTACAATACCTGTCCATTTTATCCTGGTCTTCTGCTCAAATTTCATCCCATCAAGAGAATCACCTCGAATGAGTTGGACTTCTATTTTTCTGAATCTCTGACACGATTTTCACCTTCTGTTGAATCAAGAACCAGATAATTTATTCAAAATAAAGGTCTTCTTACCCTCATTCGTTCAGTTACAAATTTATTGAAATTTTTGCAATGAGTGTCATTTACACGTCTTTATTTGTCGGATTCTTTGATAATGTTGAGATTTTGAGTTTTCCATCAAAACGAGAGCTCTTAGCTTTGAAGTATCTACTTTTGTTTTTCCTATTTGGTGTCTTTATTTTTGGATCATATAATCTCCTTTAAAAATATTTTGTAAACAGTATTCAAGGTTACAATTGATACTCCATTAAATTGAAAATAGAAGCACAACTGATATAGTTCTTGGACATAATTGAGTTGGTCAATATTCTTTCCAATGCAGGTTGCTGAGAGATTCTTTGCCGCTGTTTAATATGTTGAGACAGAATTATGCTTCCAGTATAGATAGAGAACCTACATTCAACGAGGTGCGTAATATTTAACTGAGAACCTCATAGTTTTCTACATCAACTTACTTATTTGACACTTCTTAATCTTGGTTCATCAGAAATATATCCAGAACCATGCGCATCTTATATTTTTGGGAACATGACTGCTAACAGGCTTGTCCACTTTGGTGGTTCTAAAGTTCACGACGAATTTTAGGCTGTTTTCTGATTTCGGTGCTTTTCTTTGTTTAGTTGCTAGATGTTGTTGCAGAGAAGTTTTATGGAGTGCGACGTAAAAATCCACTACAGGATATGTTTGGAGATATCTTTAAGGTAATTATTATAATTTTTTTTAAAATATTGTTTACAACCTCAAACCCATTAGTCTTAATAATGGAACAAACAATAATAACACAAATAGAATAATCTGAAAGTGATTCCTAAATCAGTAATGGAACCATGGGTACTTATTTTGCAGATGATGGGAGGTGATAGCATGTGACAGACCATTTCAAATTCTCCAGCATGAAAATTACTTGGACATCATATTTTTATATGGATTCTTATTTTATTTTGTTAACGGGCGGAAGTATTTTTGGGAGATGTGATGCACTTGTTACGGTGCAAAATATTTCAAATTGCCAGTTTTATGATACTATTAATTAAAGATTTGTAATATTTTAAAGGATTTATTTATTCTTTATGAAATGAAGTTTTGTGTGTATCCTCTATTATGTATGAGAATTGAGAGGGGCATTATTGCTAATGGCTGATGCGGTATTAAATATCAGAAAATTTAAATTTTTGAGCGACTAAAATACAGTTTGCATCACAATGTTTAAAACGTATCTTAGTGTACTCTAAAAATTCTTTTTCTCTAAATAAATTACAGTAAGACTTTTAACCATTCAAAACGCACACCAAAGTTCTTTTCGGTGCTAACTGTAATTTTTTAAAGTATTGGGGGTGTAAACTTCAACAACTCTATAAATTTTGGGGTCTAAGTTCAGTTATATTTATTTGGAACGAATACAGTTTATGAATTTGATTCATACCATTTTAAAAATTAATTTGCAAAAGTTTAAATTTTAAAGTTAATTTGAGTTCATTTAAAGATTTAAAAGTTACAAATATGATAGTTAATCCTTAATAATTAATCCGTGGGGTATTCCAATTTCATTTATGAGCTATATATTCTATTCTAAAAATAAATGATTTTAAATTAACAAATTCCAGTCTGATTATAAGTTGTATATTTTATTCTAAAAATGAATGATTTTAAATTAACAAAATTCTATCCGATGAACAAAATATGTAAAAAATTGAAAGTACTTAAAATTCTATTCGACTTTAGAGTGTGAAACAATATTAATATAACCATGTAAATAGAATATTTTAAAATTTATTTTTATTATTTATTTATATTATTAAGGAAGAACAAAAAAGTCACTTTTCTTAAATATCTATCTTCTATCTTCTTTCTTATTCTCATTCATATTTTATAACTCTTACTTTATATTTATTTATTTTTTAATTAGATACATAGCATGCACTAATAACTTATATAAAATCGCTAACATTACTAATTATACTCCTTACATCCCGAATTATAAAATTAATTTAAAATTTTATTTTAAATTATTTTTAAATTTAAAATTAACATAATTTATTTAAAATTTAAAATAATAAATTAATAAATTAATTATACTTTTAAATAATTTATGATATTTATAATTGTATGATTATAAATTATATGAATTTATGTTAATTTTAAATTTAAAATATTCAAAGTTAACTTTTTAAAAGTCGTAGGAGGTAGAGAGCAACACAGTGGCTGGCTGGTTTGACTTCTGGGCCTGCTAGGTCTTGTGGCCGATTGACCAGAGCAGTCGCAAGCCTTGACTTTTGGGCCTTCAAGAGCCGAGCCAGCTTGAGCTTCATTGACAAAAATCGACTGTTAAGGCTCGAAGGAAGGCCGGTCGAGCCAGTTGGTTCTGGTCTGCCTCGAACTTGATTTTGCCTTGGACTCACTGCGACAGGCCTTGGGCTGGCGCCCTTAAACTTTTTATGCGTCGTGACCTTAGCTCAAGCCAGACAAGCCTTATTACTTATAGGCTATAGCAGTTATAGCGGTGATCGGTCCAACCGTCCAAACTTACTAAGCAAGTAAGCAGTTATAGTAGCAGGCTAGCAGCTCAAGCCTTTTTTTCTTTTGGTCCAAACTCCAAGTCTCCAACCCATCATTGCATAATCCATTATCCATTTAAAAATTTAAGGGTCCAAAATCCAAATGTCTAATCAATATCTATCCAAAATTTAAAATTTACAATTTATACGGGACAAAAACTGAGAAACAAAGTTGACAGCTAGTAGCCTACTAGGCTAGGCTAGTAATTAAGTCCTATTCTCTTTCTCTCTCTCAGTATAAGTTATAATTAAAAAATGACCTTACAATTAAAATGCAACTCTACAAGTCGGCAAGTTCCTGTGACCTTACAATTAAAAAATTAGATTTTGCCCAATAATTTAGAAAGAAAGAAAAACATGTTTTATTTCTTTTGTATATCAATTAATTAAGTATACTTATAAAAAATTAAGAATGAAAAATTAAAATTTCAAACTTGATTGATGTATTAATTAAAATTAATATTTTACAACTTCTAAGTTACAACTTACAAATTATAATAATGAATAAGTAAAAAATATTAATTTATTGAATTAATAATTTGATGAATAAGTATAAGTTTATAACTTTAAAGTATAACTTAAACAATAATCAAGAAAAAGTATATTACAAATATTTGTCTTCAAATCAAAAAAATATCTCATCTTTGAATCTTCATAAAATATATCTCCACCCTTTATATATTTGCACTTTCGTAGCTTTCTACTCCGACTTCAAGATCGTCCGAGCTATCTTGCTTTCGTCTATTACGCTTTTGTACTCTTCTTTTGCAAAGAAGATAATCTCTATAGCAAATGCATATTTCCAACGATTAGGACTAAGTCCGCTTCTTTTTCATCCAACACCCGCCAGATAAAGAAAAACAAGATTCAAGCTACGGTAGATTAGCTTGGATAGTTAGTAGATCACGGCCATCATAGCCAAAGTAGGAAATTGTCGCTATGTTTTTCCCGAAAAGCTAGAATATTAAAATTTTCAAATTCTTGATCAATATAAAACTCCTAAAATCAAGATTACAATATAAACCAAGTTCGTTTAAACTACTACTTGTGTGTTGAAGTTCTTGATTTCTTGGATAGTGATTTTAATAATGATGCATATTTAGAAGATGAAGGGGGGTGGTGCATGTATAGATGTAGAATATATAGATTCATATTGTTTATAAAATTCAAGTAAATGTATTATTAAAATTTCTTTTAATATAATCAATATTAAGTATTACCCATATTTTCTACGATATCTTCTAAAATACTTTCTACACCTTGTAATTTTATAATTGGGTTTAATGCACCAAGACAAGTAATAAATTGGCATGTCTTCAAAGTATTTTTAAAATTTTTCCTCCATTGACAAAATAAGGTTAGCCCAAAAAGGACCATACTTAAAATCTTGAAACATATTTGTTATTTCTAAACATGCAAATGTAATATGATGAATTGTAGGATAATAAACACCACTTAATATTTTTGTGTGTTTTTAAAAACTTTAAGAATATTTAAAAGTTGATCAAGTAGATCCCAATCTTGATTTGTTAATTTATGATCACTTGTGTATTATAAAACTCCATAAGTATATTTTTACGCTTATAGACATCTTTAAACAAATCATATGTACTATTCCACCTAGTGTTATTATCAAATTTTGCTCTTTTAAAATTTTCTCTCCTCTTGCATGACAAAATTTCTCGAAATTTTGAATTCTTCTATTTGAACCATAAACATAATTAATCATAACACCTAATTTTATATATTGAATCTTGTAAGTAACTGAATCCAGATTGAACAATTAAATTTATTATATGACATATACATCGAACATGAAAAAATGCACAATTTACTACAGGTATTAAATCATTTTTTAACATGTTAATAGAACTAGTGTTATTGCTTGCATTATCTAAACTAATACTCATGATTTTATCTTTAATTTTAAAAGTACAAATAATAGACATAATTTGAGCATATATTGTTTGACCAGTATGAGGTAATTCAAAAAATTCAAATCCTATAATTCTTTTTTGCATTTCAGAATCTATCCAATGAGCAGTAATACAAATATAGCTAACTCCGGGTTGATGATCAGCAGACCAAACATCACTTGTTAAACAAATTTTACCGTCAAAATTTTCAAAATATTCAATTAGTTCCTTTTTAACTTTATTATATAATTTAATTGAATCACGTTTAGTAGTCATTTTACTTACTTGTTTATATTTCGGTTGCAATGCGCCTTGAATGTAATCGGTACATCGCACATCGTCAAAAAAATTGAACGGGAGCTCCTTCTCGATCACTAATTTAGCTTGCCACTCTTTCTGTAATATTTGATCATAACTCCAATTGTGACCGGAACGATCAATTTGTGCTTGAGAGCTTTCATTGGTTAGTTTATGCTTTTGCAAACACGAATGGTAGTGCCGTTGTAATGTGTTATTGTCTTTAGTACCAAATAAGGCGTTACATATTTTACATTGAGCTTTTTTAACCCCTTCGGCAGCCCACACTTCGATGAAATATTCCCAAATAGCCGCTGTACATTTGCTTTGTTCATCGGTAGGACGTGGAAATAAATTACTCGAACCCGCAACGATACTTTCAGGCATAATGATATTTGGATCGTTTTGAATAAATTGCGGCATTTGTGGAGTGTTGGAGTCGGAGGGATCCATTGTATTGTAATAATAAAAATATAATAATAATACAAATTAAAAATTATAATTATAACAATTGAAGTTTGTAATTATCAGAGAATATCAAAATACTAAATAGAGAGATGTGAAAATTGTGAATAAAGAGAATATTGATCAAGAACGAAAGTTGGGGAGAGAAAGCAGATTGCAGGATATAGTCATATAGATATATGAATATTTGTTCGATTAATGAAATGAATTTTATAGAAATAAAATATAACCGTTTGTTTAAAAAAAATACTGCACACAGCACACTATCCGTTTGTTACTTTGTTTAGAAGCAAAAAAAAAAAAGCAATTTGTTTTTTCTACTTTGTTAGTGGAACAGCTTCAACAGGCAACAAATGATAAGACAACTCAATTTTTTTTACTTTTTGAGTTTTGACCGTTGCTTTTCAATTTCCTCACTTCTGTATTAAAAGTTTCAAACAATTAACTTGACAACATGTGTCACACTTATGCTATAGAAATATGTGGGGTTAAAAATAAGTTTCTCTCTCTCTGTAATATATTATATATGCTGTGCGGCAGTATATGCCTATGCTAGTAAACCTAGTATGCTACGCCTTAATAGTTAATGACTTAATGCAACCACTTAATGATGGCTTGAATGACTGAACAGTGGACACAGTCACACAGTGGAGTGGGAGAAATGGGCTAGAATTCAAACCATTAAGTCACCTAAAAAATAATTCGGACCAACAACTTTAATTTAGTGGATTGGCGTTGGCCACTTGGCCCATGGCGGCATGACCTAATTGAAACTTGCAGAGTTGCAGTCTTGCCTCTCAGCCGTCTGAGGCCTCGAGCTTCAGCTTGAGCCGCAGGGCATCAAAGCCGAAGCTAATTCGGGCTTTTTAGAAGATCAAGCCAGGCCGGATATGGGTCCAAAAATGGGAGTAGATAGAGATTTTGACTGCACTCTACCAGCACCGGACTAAGGCTAGACCACAAGTCGCAGGCCATTTGTGCGACTCTGGCAGAGGGAGTAAAACAGAAATCTATACACTTAAATTTTTTTTGCAGACTATTCAATTGTTTTCTAAATTTTAATATTTCACCGCTCCAAACAGGCCCTTCTCTTAACACTGCTCTGACCTCTCACCGTCACTGAGAATGATTCACCCGCCACCAGCGGCACCAACACCATTTTCGCCATTACAACCACCATTAAAACCTCCTCAAATCGTCCAAACAATCACCACAATCCTTATCTCTTCACCACCTAATCAAAACCCGTACGAATCACTCGCCCAATTCATTCCCCACCTCACCCCACCAATCATCCACTCCATTCTATCATCCAAAACCCTCTACTCTCGCCCCAAAACCCTTCTCTCCTTCTTCAAATGGGCCCAAACACAAATCCCCTCCATTTTTTCTCTCCACAACAACACCCCATCTTCTCTCCTCCTCATCCTCCTCCCACCCCTCTTCACCCACCGCAAATTCTCCGACGCCAAATGCCTCCTCCTCCATCACATCTCCGCTGATCCCCGCCACCACCTCCACCAATCTCTCCTCCATCCTCCGCGCTCCGTTCCGCCGCCCACCAAAGCCCTCCTCGACACCGCTGTTGGCGCCTATGTCCAATCTGGCCGCCCCGACCTCGCCGTCGTGATTTTCAAGAAAATGAAGCGCCTAAGGCTCCGCCCCAATTTACTCACCTGTAATACTCTCCTTTCTTCATTGGTAAAATACCCATCTCCCAATTCCATTGTATCTTGTAAAGAAATTGTTAATGATGCAATTAGGCTCGGTATAGCACTAAATACATGTACTTTTAACATTTTGATCAAGGGATATTGTTTGAAGAATAAATTTAATGATGTTACGGAGTTGTTGAATACAATGAGTGAATTTAATTGTTTGCCTGATAATGTGTCTTACAATACAATATTGGATGCATTGTTTAAAAAGGGTAGAGTGAATGAGGCTAGAGAATGTTTATCAGATATGAAGAATAGAGGGCTATTGCTAAATAGAAACACATATAATATATTAGTTTCTGGGTATTGTAAAATGGGGTGTTTAAAGGAAGCTTCCAAGATTATCGAGTTGATGACGCTGAATAATTTGTTGCCAGATGTTTGGACTTATAACACGTTGATTGATGGGTTATGTAGCGAGGGAAAGATCGATGAGGCTTTAAGGCTTCGAGATGAGATGGAGGGATTTAAAGTGTTGCCTGATGTGGTTACTTATAACACTTTAGTCAATGGTTGTCTGCACTGGAAAGGCAGTTCGGAGGCTTTCAAGTTACTTGATGAAATGAGTGTAAATGGAGTTCAAAGAAATGAGGTGACTCACAATATAGTGATTAAGTGCTATTGTAAGGAAGGAAACATGGATGGAGCTAGTGATGCTATTCGAAAGATGGAAGCTAGTGGGTTTGGCCCAAATTATGTTACTTACACTACTTTGATAAAAGGGTATTGTAAGGCAGGAAATCTGGGGGAAGCCTTAAAGATGATGAGTGAAATGGGTGTGAAAGGTCTAAAGATGGATACTTTTATCCTCAATATTGTTCTTCATGCTCTTTGTGGGGAGCACAAGCTTGACGAGGCCTATGAGTTATTAATTAGTGCTAAAAGGCGAGGTTATATTGTTGATGAGGTAAGCTATGGCACTTTGATTGTGGGTTACTTTAATGATGAAAATGTGGACAGGGCTTTGAAACTCTGGGATGAGATGATGAACAAAAAGATCATTCCCAGTATTATCACATATAACTCTATTATCGGAGGACTTTGCAAATCAGGAAAGACTGAGCAAGCATTTATCAAGTTAAATGAACTTTTGGAGAATGGGTTGTTTCCTGATGAGAGGACATACAAGACACTTATTCACGGGTACTGCTTGGAGGGGAATGTTGAGAAAGCATTTCAATTTTACAACAAGATGGTCGAGAATTTATTCAAGTCTGATGTGTTCACATGTAATATTCTACTTCGACGGCTTTGTAAAGAAGGGATGTTAGAAAAAGCCCTTATACTCTTTAACACTTGGATCTCAGAAGGGCAAAAAATGGATGTTGTAACCTATAACACGTTGATAACAGCTATATGCAAAGAAGGGAGAGTTGAAGATGCTGTGAGCCTTGTTGCTGAAATGAAATTAAAGAAACTAGGGCCGGATCAGTATACACATTATGCCATTTTTGGTTCACTTAAGGATGAAGGGAGGATGAAACAAGCAGAAGATTTAATTTCCGAAGTGACTGAGATGGCAAAGTTAACTGACCAGCCCCTACAAAGGGATAAGGGGCAAGATATTGTAACTTGTGAAACTCCAGATGAATCAGATTCAAGTTCCATTGCTCATTCGGAACGGATTAATGATCTTTGTACTGAAGGGAGATACAATGATGCAATGCAAACTTTTGTAGAATTGACAGATAAGGGCATATCCTTAAATAAAACCGCATATATCAGTTTGATGAATGGACTCATCAAGAGAAAAATAAGAACACTAAGGGCAGGTTGACTACGCTAGCTCTTTCCATTGTCTACACTACCGGACTCAACCAGGTTGGAAGGCAGACTGACTACGCTAGCTCTTTCCATTGTCTACACTCCTTGACAATTGAGTGGGCGGATTCATTGCCATTGTTACAAGAACATTCCAGCAAATCAACCAGGCTGTGTGGCCTTTTTTATGCAGTCTCTCCTTCACATACATACGCGCTCTTGGAATCGGAAGAAATTGATTGGATATAGACCTGACAATATAAGTAGTTAACTGTTGGGTCAAACCATATTAACTGAAATCAAATGGGTCGGTTAACCATTTTTATTTATTCAGGTTGGTTAAAATTTGAACCCATATTTTTAAAACAAATATAGTTAATTAACTGGTTAACCATTTTTCAACCCATATTCTATTCAATTGCATTCCTCTCTCAGTAACTGCACCAAACACAATTATTATTTTTTTTGGTGGGTGGGGGTAGAGGGTGGGTGATGTATACATAATCGCTTAATATTAATTTATTTTGGGAGAGAGTGGTGGGTGGGGTGACGTGGGGGTGGGGGTGGGGTGGCGTGGGGGTGGGAGTGGGGTGGGTGGTGTACACATTAATTTTTTTGGATTGGGGGTGTGGGGTGGGGGTAATTGGGTAGGGGTGGGGTGAGTAGGTGGGTGGCGTGGGGATGGGGTGGGTAGGTACGTGGGGGTGGGGTGGGGTGGGGATGTGGGGTAGGGGTGGGTGGGGTATACATAATCGCTTAATATCATTTTTTTGGGAGGGAGTATTGGGTGCGAGGGGTAGGTGGGTGGGGTGGGTAGGTAGGGTAAGTAGGTGGGGGTGGGGTGGGGGGTGCGTGGGTGGGCGTGGGTAGGTGGGGGTGGGGTGGGGGTAGGTGGGGTGGATGGGGGTGAGTGGTGGGTGTGGGTGGGAGTGGGGGATGGGTAAGGGAGGGAGGGGGTTGGAGGGGTAGGTTGGTAGGTGAAGTGGGGTGAGGGTGAGGGTGAGGGTGGGGGTGGGAGTCTTTGGAATGGGATTAGGGGTATATATATAATCACATAATATTATTATTTTGGGGTGGGGTGGGGTGGGGTGGGGTGGGGTGGGGTGGGGTGGGGGCGGGATGGAGTGGGGTAGGGGTTAAGGGCTATATACATAATCACATAATATTTTTTTTTTTTGTGGTAGTGGGGGTGGTGGAGGTGGGGGTAAGGGGTTGGGTTGGGTGGGGTGGGTGAGTAGGTAGGTGGGGGTGGGGGTAGGAGTGGGGGGTAAGGAGTATATACATAATCACATAATATTATTTTTTTAGTGGTAGTGGGGGTGGAGTGGGGATAAAAGTTATATACATAATTACATAATATTAGTGTCAAATCAGGTATTCATGAAACTCATAACCCATAACAATATTAAAATGGTTAATATAGTTTTTAACCATAACCATATGGTTCCAACCCACATTATTCATATTAAAAATGGTTAATATGGTTTTAATTCTTAAATAGAACTATAACCATATTTTAAAAATCAAAACCAACTCATAACAATATTTTGTCAAGCCTAATTGGATATGACCACTGTTCATGTGTTGATACCTTCTTATTGATTGGTAGCTGTTTACTAGTAGCTTCATCATTTACCTGTTTAATACTTAAATTTTTTATACTGTAAATCCTTTTATTTCATTTTTATGATATGTTATTTGTGATCATGAGTTTTGTTTGTGTGACATGGTGATTTGTTTTTTGATAGGTTGTATTTTCATTGCTCATGGGTGGGATGAGATCCCCTTGGTGCCTCTATAAATAAAAGACTACAGTTCAAAAAATCACCTATGGTTTACAACAATAACGTGCACCTATTAACAATTTTTTACCAACACCGTCAATTTTTGTGGCTAAAGACTATTTTGCTCTTTATATTTTATTTTCCTTAGTTTTTTTCTCCATTTTTTTCTTCTCCAACATCTAAAATCCAACAAAATCTAAAATTATGAAATTCATTACAATTAAAATTTAAATTCTCTTAATAGCAACTAAATTTAATTCTTGCTTCTTCTTAGCATAATAAATAATTGGGAGAAGGTTCAAAATGTTCCTGACTTCTACCGCGATGACTACCGAGCATTTTATATTTTTTTTTGTCCAAAAGTACCCTTAATGTTACATTTTTTGGGTTGTCCGTACCCCTGCCGTTAACAGAAGACAAACGTGGTTAAAATTTCACTAACGTGGCTGACACATGGAGGCTTAAAGGGAAAATGTTCAAAAATGCCCTTGACATATTTAAATATGTCATTTAATCAAAACAAAAAATACTAAAATTCAAAATAAAAAAAACATAACATATTTACATCATTTAATCAAAATACTAAAATTCAAATTATTTTGTTAACTAATCAAAACAACTAATTAAATAAACTAAGTTGTATAACATATTTACATCATTTAATTAAAATACTAAAATTCAAAACATAACATATTTACATCAAATACTAATTTAAAAAAAATACTAAAATACTAATTAAGAAAATACTAAAATACTAAAAAAAATCATATTAAAAAATACTAAAATACTAAAATTCAAATTATTTTGCTATTCTTGTTATGCAATAAGTCCTACCTTTAAAAAATATTGTTACACGAGCACATTAATTAGTTGCACATCTATATTATAAAGCGTTCAATTTTTTTTTTTAAATTATTTTTGGTGTAACTAAATCGCACATTGTAAATTACCTTATATCTTATTATTTTTATTATTAATTTCTTATCCTACATGGATTCAATGTACTAGAGTTTGAATCATCACATCAATCTGTTCTCTTTTTGTTTAATTGCCCCACGTTTCAATTTTATAGTTTTACTACTTTCCTCTTTCTTTCCCTAATTTTTTTCCATTTGTAATTTATTTGTCACATAATTTTATTTTAAGTTTGTTTTTCTTTTGCATTTTTTTTCTCACGTGCGTGGAGACTAGTTATTAATTAAGAGATAAAAATAATAATCGTCTTTTAGAAAATTTGTCAGTATTTTTTATTTTTATATTTTATTCTTTTATTTCTATTTTTACTCTTCCGCTCTCTCATAATTTCTTTTCCTTTAACTCTTCTTTATTTTATATTTTTTTTAAACACATTTAGTGTGTATGTCAAATTAATGAAAATACTAATGATGTGATTTGAATTTTTGTTATTTTGATTAATTAACAAAATAATTTAAATTTTAGTATTTTTTAATTTGATTTTTTTAAGTATTTTTTAATTAGTATTTTAGTATTTTTAAAATTTATTTTTTTAGTATTTTTTAAATTAGTATTTGTTGTAAATATGTTATGTTTTTGAATTTTAGTATTTTAATTAAATGATGTAAATATGTTATACAACTTATTTTATTTAATTAGTTGTTTTGATTAGTTAATAAAATAATTTGAATTTTAGTATTTTGATTAAATGATGTAAATATGTTATGCTTTTTTTATTTTGAATTTTAGTATTTTTTTGTTTTGATTAAATGACATATTAAATATGTCAGGGGCATTTTTGAACCTTCTCATTTTAAGCCCCCATGTCGCCACACGTCAGAAATTTTAACCCGTTTGTCTTTTATGTGGCGAGAGCACTGAAACGACCCAAAAAATGTAACGTTAGGGGTACTTTTGGAGAAAAAATAATATAAGGTGCTCGGTAGACATCGCGGTAAAAGTCAGGGATATTTTTGAACTTTCTCCCATAAATAATTCAACCAATTTAATTTATGCATAATAAATAAGGGAGAAGGTTCAAAAATGCCTCTGACTTTTGCCTCGATGTCTACCGAGCACCCTATACTTTTTTTTCTTTCAAAAATACTCTTAACATTATATTTTTTGGGTCGCTCGTACCCCTGCCGTTAACAGAAGACAAACGGGATTAAAATTTCGTTGACGTGGCTGACACATGGAGGCTTAAAGGGAGAATGTTCAAAAATGCCCCTGACACATATAAATATATCATTTAATCAAAACAACAAAAAAAAACTAAATTCAAAATAAAAAAAAACATAAGATATTTACATCATTTAATCCAAAATACTAAAATTCAAATTATTTTGTTAACTGATCAAAACAACTAATTAAATAAAATAAGTTGTATAACATATTTACATCATTTAATCAAAATACTAAAATTCAAAACATAACATATTTACATCAAATACTAATTAAAAATACTAATTTTAAATATTATTAAATAACATTATCAATTTTTAACGTTAATATATAATTAATTTTAACATTATCAAAATACGTTATCAATTAGTATCAAAATAACTGCATATCTAGAGTTGGAATACTAATTTTAACGTTATCAAAATATTAATGTTTTTTTAACATATCAACTAATATTAAAAAATATTAAATATATTTTGTAAATTTTAGAATTTTTGGACAAAAGTACAATTTATGATAAATGTCTAAATATTAATAGATTTTGCTTATATGAAAAATAGTAAATGAATTTTAAAAATTTCGAGAAAAATATATGTTCAATATGAGACTATTTATGCTAAATTCCAGAAAAGAAATATTTTTGGAACTGAGTTGGTATTTTTCATGAAAATGGACTAGTTATGAATTAAATAAATTAAATATGTTATGCGAAGTAACAAAATTAGAAAATAAGATTTTATGGCTTTGGAATCCTATATAAGGTATATGCAGATTTTTGATGAGGGTTTTGGTTATTGGTGATGAAATTTTATGAGTTTGGCATTTTAGGATGATTAAATGCATTGATGAGTAAAGTGTAAACAATTAAAATAAATTATTTATAAGTTTAAGAAATGATTAAAATATTGTTATAATATTAATAATATTAGATTATGAGATTATTAAGTGATTTATAAAATTTGGATTAAGGTGTTATGAAATCATTGATTTATGAATCTTACTCTTGAAATTAAATGCAGTTGTTGATCATATTGTTTTTATTATCATATATGACATTTTTATAACCCTGGTGAAAAAATTTCTCTTTGACTTGAGTATAAAGATGGGTAGATTATTGGTATGATCATGACTATGGGTTCTCTTTGGCCAGTAGTGCAAAGTTGAATCGTTGATTGGTATGATCATGACCATTGAATTTATAATTGAATATTTTTAGCTTAAGTGCAAAGGTGAATTGATCAACATGGTTATAATTATGGTTTATATAAATTTTGAAATGATTATGTATTTCTTTGAGATATTAATATCTTTGGCCTGTAGTGCAAAGATGAATTATTGATGAATATCTTTGGCCTGTAGTGTAAAGATGAATTATTGATGAATATCTTTGGCCTGTAGTGCAAATATGAATTATTGATGAATATCTTTGGCCTGTAGTGCAAAGATGACCTGTTGTTGAATATCTTTGCCCCGTAGTGCAAAGATGACTTGTTGTTGAATATCTTTGGCCCGTAGTGCAAAGATGAACTGTTGATGAATATCTTTGGCTGTAGCGTAAAGATGAATTTATTAGTATGATTATAAACAAGAACTGTGATTTGGTATAACCATGATCTTTGATGTTTCAGATAAAGACAGTTGATGAAAATTATCTTCGTCTTAGATGAAAAAAGGAATTTAGAACTACAATTATGATTATGAGTTATTCACATGATTGTGGACAGGAACTGTTGATTGATGTTACAGGGATAAAACATTGTTGGTGGACTTTTAACATGGAGAAGATAATAGACTTTATGGTCTATTTGACTCTTCTAATGGATTGCTCGTTCCGCTGCAATTATGGTTGAAAAGTTTTATCATCTACCATATGTTCTAAATCTCTGATTTATTTCTGACGAAGGCTATTGATAATTTAATTATCTTTAGTTATGATATTCTTTACTGAGCTAGTTGTGCTCACCCTTTTGCTTCACAATTTCTTTAAGGTAATAAGAGTGTTGCCGGGTCGAGTGAGGATAACAAGGGAATAGAATGGTGGTCTATAGCTGTTGAGGTTCTCCCTAAATAGTATGAAAATAATTTTATTGAGAACTTTAGATAAATGTGTCGTATTGTATACGTCATTTGATATTTAATTTTGGTGAACCGAATAGGGTGAGGTGAACCCAAAGTTGGAAGGGTGTTTTGCCACTATCATACAAGATGTCTAATGACCTACGAGTTATCATAAGACAGGGTTGTGCACATCCACTTGCTGAGTATATCTATGAGCACTACCTATATGATTTTGGAGTTGGGTTGAAACATAATGTTCAATCGTAGACGCTGGAGATAGTTTTATGTCAAGAGAAGACTCACCATCGGAAGGAACATGATAGTAAACTTCTCATTTTTCTTTGTGGTCTATTGGATCAACCAAGGATAATTCTTTGGACATATGATATCTATCATAACTTAGATTCATGGCCTCCTATGTACGAAGGTTTCCTTGAGCACTTCCCAAAGATTTTAATTTCTAAAACAGTTCTAGATTGTACCTTTATGTAAGGTATCACTGTGAGGTGCTATCCATAGTTGAGACATGAGTCATAGTTGGTATTAAAACTCACAGTATATGTATTGTTGTATTTTGCACGACAATTGTAGTAATAAAGTTGTAGTTATTTTTTGTACCATGTATTTGGCGACTCAGAATAGGTTGGATGGATTGGACCTATTTTGGGGGCGTCACATTTTTTATATGGTTTGACTTCATTAAAAAATAACTAATTAATACCATTTTTACAATATACCCAAGGATCCCATCGGAAGATATACACATTTACAGTTACAAAGTCAACCTCTGTCAAGCATTCATATATAAAATGAGCAAATTACAAATCAATGAAAATGTAATTAGAGAAATTTATACTAATTGAGATCACCTCACGCTTGGTTAATAATATATATATATATATATATATATATATATATATATATATATATATATATATGGGAAAATGTATATACATTTGTGTAGTATACGATCGCTTATGGTGACGATTATTTTGGGCTATAGCGACGGTTCACCCGTCGTTATAGCTATTCTGGTCTAGGCGACGGCGGTTCACTATAGCCCAAAAAAATCATCGTCATATGCAACTATGTGCTACACACCTATGTATATACATATAGCTACACACACACATACACACACACACAACACACACACACATATATATATATATATACGATATTAATTAGTATTTGCTTTAATGAAGTCAAACCGTAATTGACTACGATTAAATAATATAAAACCACTCGTGACCAAATCGATTATCATGTCACTATTACCAAGTTAGACAGACAATCAATATATTATTTAGTTCTAGTAATAACCAAATTACTCATTAGTTGCAACAGAAATTCAAAATATTAAAAGTGTAATTTCAATAACTTAGGAGTAAGGATGTAAATGAGTCGAACTAAACTGAACAGAGAGTTGCTTGGATTCGACTCGAAAGTTAAATTCATACTCGAATTTGACTCTGCTTCGAATTGCATTTAAAAAAACTCTACTCAAATTCGACTCGACTTGAATGTTCATTACTCGAATTCGATCCGACTTGAATCAAATTATATTCAAACAACTTGAGAATTTGAGTCTATTTATAATAACTACTTTTATAATAGATATAATTATAAATTGAATTTATTATTTTACTTGGAAACTAAAAAATATATTTACTATTACACTTTATAAATATAAAATCATAATTAAAAATAAAAATTAAATAAAATAATAATAATTAATTATTCTAATTTTATTTAACTTTATATCTATTATAAAAGAATGTATCGAGTATCTACTTGAATATGCATTGATCAAATATGTTTCGAATCATAATCGAGAGTTCGAGTAGTTTGAATCTTAAATAAGTCCAGTATAACTTTGCTTAGATTCTACTCATATTTTTATTCGAACTATTTTTTGTGCTCAAATTTGAATCATATTATTAACACATTCGAGTCTCGTTCGCATTTTTCCAAGTCAAGGTCGAATCGAGCCCGAATCATTTGGTTCATTTAAGAGTCATGCCTAGAGCGAAGAACCAACGAAATGAATTAAAAAGAATAAGAAAACTGATAAGTCAAAATAAATAAGCAAAAATTTGGTACTTCTTTAAAAAATAACTTATAAAGTCATTCTTTATAAATTTGTTTAACCAAATATAATGTCCATTTTTCCCCTCTTTTATTTTTCTAATGAATCAATGTATATTTTTATTAATGTCATTTTTAGTAATCTTTACATTTTATTTTAACTTAAAAATCATTATCAGCCGAACATCTTCATAACTTGTTTTAACTTAATTTCTAACTTATAAATCAAATTGTTGCCACACACTTTTACTTATAAGTTATAACTTAACAGAACTTATAAATCAACTTAAATTTTAACTTTTAAGTCATTTTAAAACAACCAAACAGTCATCCCTCTCCTCCCTATTCTTTAACTCTCTACCTAATTTTGAAGCCTTGAGGCAATATCGATGGCTAACGAAGTAGCGAAACCCCAAAAATAAAATAAATCAATGTTTTTGTAGAAGCAACCGTCGAATCGAACGCTTTAGGAGGAACAGAGTATCTTGCAGCAATAACAAGGCTTGCGACAAATCGCTGAAGTAAGCAAGTTTTAATTTCTGAGGTAAAAAAGTTTTAATTTGGGTGTTCATACATTAATTGATTGGATTGAGCTTGTCTTCCACTAATTCTCACCAAAAACATTGCAATTTGCAGAGGAATCAAATTTCATTTGTTTATGTTGCAATACCTTTTTTATATTGTGAAATTAATTTGGAGAGCTTTATGATTTCTGAAGGAGATGGCCTTTCCAAGGAGCAAGTATGAAGAAGACGCATACAATAACAAATTAATAATCATCCAACTGTTTGGGGTTCGTGGTGGAATAACCACCAGCGGGGATATAAGTGCTGCAAACAGGGTATTTGAAATAGTTATTATACATGCTCCGCTGGAATTGAAGCTACTGAAGTTGTAGTAGATATTATGAACACGACCAATATTACTTGTAAAGAGACTGCAGAAGGTTATTTTTCTTTATGCTATATATGCACTATGTGATAGGTTGACTGATTTATTGATAGAGAAAAGAGACCTTAGTAAGAGGAGCAGAAGTCCGAAGGGAAAAGAACTAGTGGATTTTCTTTATCCCGCATTTTTACTTTTCAACTCACTTTATAAGCTCAAAGTCTTAAAGGTAAATATTTACACTTGTTATGGTCATGTAAGGTTTGATTAGTTGGTATTTTGTTATTTGGTTATTATGGTATCCGTGTTCTAATTATTGACTCTCATGTTGTTGCAAGGTTTCCTAATCTTTATAATGTTTTTAAATAAGAATATCTTCTTTATGTTGTTTGAAATTCATTATACATCTATGTTGAAACTGACATAATTTTTGTATATTTTCTTTATTTATTTGATAATTACCTTTTGCAACCAGAGGTGCCAGCCCCAACTAAGGAGAAGTAGCTTGCTACTTGGGGAATTGATATACCAGATGATCTGTTATGAAATATTATCTCGCCAAAAACATTATTATTATGACTATTATTGTTATTATTATTATTATGACTATTATTGTTATTATTATTATTATTATTATTATTATTATTATTATTATTATTATTATTATTATTATTATTATTATTATTATTATTATTATTATCATCTTAATTTAAGGCAACATTTTAAATAGTCGTTGTAAAAAGTTGTATAAAATATGCAACGAAAATAAATGAATGGGTAGAACCGGTATCTAATAAGGCATAGACTTCGCAAAAATTTATAATTAACTAACCCGTGCTAACTTCGTTCGGGTTACTCGCTTTTTGAGAAGTCACGAAAAACGCTCTTCTTGAAACCAACGACTTTGTTTTTATGCAGATCGCGCTTTGGTGCCACCGTCCCAATTTGGACTTGACTTTGGTGCACGATAAAATCGGGCTAGATGACATTCTCTTCTTGAAATTTCCACTTCTATTATCTTGGCCATGATTACCACCGAAGTGGATACCATTCTTGGCATGATAATTTTCCCCACGATAGTTATCATTGTTCCGATGGTCGTTGCCACCGGTACGATTATTATCGTGTTGTTGCTCGTTGCCTTTTGGTTGTGCTGAGTCATTATCGCGGTCCAATAATTGAGCCCTATTCACAACATCTGAATACAAACACTGTCACAAAACAAGGGTTAATTAACATATCACATATTATCCTTATACTCTGACCGACCAATTTAAATACCAAATAAACTTAGGTATGTCATACTAGCGAAGGAATTTTCCGTCTCTCCCCTCCTAGTTCTTGTCTCACATCTCAGCCAGGGATCATATCCCTAAGATTTGATACCAACTGTGACGCCCCCAAAATAGGTATACATCACCCATCTTGAGTCGCCAGATACATGGTACATAAATACAAATACAACTTAATTATACAACAGTCGTGCAAAATATGACGTCATATATACTATGAGTTTCAATACAAATATTGTAACGTATATAATATGACAATATTCATACTCAAATTAATACATGCCATATAAAGTACAACAACAAATATTTTTAGTCTCCAAAGGGACACGAGAAGATTTATGTTCTCTTCATTTTACTGCGGTGCACTTTTGACGCTTTCAGGGTTGGGTTCTCATCACCCTATTGTTGTTCACCAAAATCAATTATTAAGTGACGTATAAAATACGACACACACATCTTAGGTTCTCAATACAATTATATATTGCATGTCATGTCATAGTGAGGACTACTAATGCTATCATGTGGACCGTCACTCCATTCCCCGACTAGTCTCAGCTATATTCTCATTTCCTGAAGAGAACAATAAAAGAAAGGGTGAGCTCAACTAGCCCAGTAAGAAATATTATGACTAAGATAATGCAGAATAAATTATCATTAGTCTTCAACAATGTTAAACTGATAAAATATAATAGACATCAAGTTTAGCTGCAGCGGAACAAACAATCCATTA
Organism: Panax ginseng; assembly: GCA_020205605.1. Lineage (NCBI taxonomy): Eukaryota > Viridiplantae > Streptophyta > Magnoliopsida > Apiales > Araliaceae > Panax > Panax ginseng. Next base: position 155,784,495 of record CM035128.1, read on the forward strand.
AAAGAGTCAAGTAGAGAATAAAATCTACTATCTTCTATGATTTAAAAAGTTTTTCATCAACTTAATCGCTGAGACTCAACTTAATAAATAAGCCACAACATCGAATCATCCCTGCACTACGGGCCAAGGATATTCATTAAATCATCAATGGTCATGACTATCTTAGAATAACCCCTGGTCATAATCATACCAAAAGCATCCATCAATGCACTATAGGCCATCGAGGACTTTTACCACTTCGTTTATAACATTACAGGTGTCATGATTATCCGAATGATCCTCGGTCATAATCATACCAAGTCCATCTCTCGCACGTAAGCCAAAGATATACAACTATAAAACCAATAATCAACAGTCCATCTTTGCACGTAAGCCAAAGATATACAATTCAATAATCAACAGTCCATCTTTGTATGTAAGCTAAAGATAACTTTCATCACCATATAAACATGAGGATGATGACAATGATATAAGCATTTATTAAACGAAAGGAAGGATAAATATTAAAGACTTTAAATTTATCCAAATATTATCAACCACCTAATAAACTCATAATCTAATATTATTAATATTATAACAATAGTTTAATCACTTCTTAAACTTATAAATAATTTATTTCAATTGTTTACACTTTACCACATAATGCATTTAATCATTCAAAATGTCATACTCATAAGATTTCATCACCAATGATCAAATTCCTCATCAAAAATCTGCATATACCCTATATAGGATTTTCAAGCCATAAAATCATATTTACCAATTTTTCAACTTCACATAACATATTTAACTCATATGTTCATAACTAAACCATTTTCATGAAAAATATCAAATCAGTCCCAAAAATATTTCTTTTCTGGAATTTAGCAGAATATAGTCCCATAATGAACATATATTTTTCTCGGAATTTTTAAAATTCATTTACTATTTTTCAAAAATTAATTTCTAATTAATTCCTTAAGAAATTAGCTACCTCAAGTTTAACTCCAGAAATTCCCAAATCTTGGCAGGATCTTACACATGTTAACGAGATCTTCCAGTTTAAATTTCATGGTCATCGAAGTTATAGAACTCCGATTATAGCATTTTTTGTCGAAAAAACCTAAATATTGAAATGGTCATAACTTGCTCATTTTAAGTCGGAATGAGCTCATTTTTGGACAGGAGGTTCTTTATACCATATACTTTCATGTCCCAAAAGGCCGGTATTTTTCTCACAAATTAAGTGGCTGAAACAACCCTTTTAAATTTCTGGGCAGTAGCTTTTTGCTATTTTGCAGCTTTTGACTCCTTTGCTAAAAACAGTCCACACGAAAATTTACAACACCTTTTCCAGTGATTCCACTTGGATAAGTTAGAAAACTCATAGATCGAACTCTAGAACTTGACTACACCCAAAAATTCGAAATATAATAGGAGATATGGTCAATTGAATTTTATGTTCCATTTTCACCAAAATCTGATTTTCAACCCATTGTGATTTCTAAGAAACTTTCATGTTTTCACATAATAACCAACATAACTCATCATAACACTTACTAATACTACATATACCCATGATTTTCATCAGTCCAATAATTTTATTATGACTTTCATCATAATCAACAGTCCAATGCTTATATTATGACTTTCATCATAATCCACGTAAACAGATCATTTCCACAATTTAATAAGGAATGAATACAAAGGATCATTCACCATGCATGTGGTAATCCACATAGACAAAGTTATTCAACGAATAATAAAAAATGGAATAATAGAAGAATTCACCATGCGATGCGATAGATCGTGCATGAACGAGTTATTCCTAATGTAATAATAAATAATGGAACCAGGTCATATGTAAACGCACAGATAGGATATTCTGACAGAATAATAAATAATGGAACCAGGTCCGGCGTAAACGCACAGACAGGATATTCCGACAGAATAATAAAGAACAAAATAATAGAAGAATTTCATCATGTATGCGGTACTTCACATAAACATGTTATTCCAACAGAATAATAAGGGATGGAATAACAATAACTCTCTTCATGAATACGAAAGAAATAATACCCCTTACCTCAAAAGAAGACTGGATATTGGAATAGTGAGGTATCAGACTTCTCTTCTTCTTTCTCTCTATAATAATGGCTCTAATACTTTAGTGAATTGGTGAGAAATGAAGGAAGAATGAGCTTCTATTTATAGAAAAATATAGTTTCGATAATTGCACGTTTTGGGGCTTGAAAAATTATAGTACAATATCTCCAACTTTTCTTTCATTTTTAATTTAGCCCTGCAAGTATTATCAAACTTGCACCACCTCCCCTAATAGTAAATCATGTGAATCAAAAGTTCAATCATGTGATTTAATAGTTATAATCATGTAAAAATACGAATTACGGTATAGTACCTCCATCTATACCTCCATATTTAACTTAGTCATGCAAGTATTATCAATCTTACACCAACTCCCCTAATAGTATAAGAATGTGATTCAATAGTACACACATGTGAACAAATAGTTATATAAACATGTGAATTAGTAGCAATTTGCTCATTTATCCGATTAATTACCCGATTTATCAATATAACCCCCAGACATCAATTATCATCGAAATAGATGTCGATTTCCACTAACACGAATAAGCCCAACACAATGAAACTATCAAATTCATCTTTGAACAACACGAACTTATTCATCATTAATATTATAACTCACAATATTTAACAACTAGGTCGTTCCCAGGAAAGATGGGGCTTTCTGATAAGGATTTCTCCCTATTGGCGCGCAATTAGGTGACCAAACCTCTCCTTGACAGAACTTCTAGACATTGTAAATATTGCAATTTAATAATATGAATAACTTTGTCGTCTCAATTATTAATTTAATAATATATCATATTATGCAGATGATACTATGACAATAATCGAATCAATAATATGAGAGATATGATGCATCAATTACTGTAGCAATAATTGAGTATAACTGAGTGACTTCTCACGTAAGCATCAACAATCAATACCGTGTGCTACTATACAACCACTCGTATTACTGTACTTTTACTACCGGGTAGTTCAACAGTTTTAACGGTAACACTTCCGTCGTTATTTTATAAAAAGATAATTTTGTCGTTTTCTTACTACGACAATACTTCCTTTGTGGGTTCACCAATGATTGTGTCGTCGTACGGATATTCCCGACAAAAGAATATTCCCCGACCAATCGAATATTATATAACAACTTGCTTACTTTGCAAATTTATAAATATTACCCACAACTATAATAGTATATCAAATCCACACCATAATATTAAAAAAAATATTTCGAGAAATTTAAATCTTTATTCATAAAATCTGGGGTCTCACATTACGAGTATAAATAATATCCTTTACGGATATTGAAAGAAAATAACATCCTTTACAAAAAAAATAATATCCTTTAGAAATTTTGAAAGAAAATAACATCCTTTACGAAAAAAATAATATCCTTTACCTTAGTAGTAAACTAGATCTGACTGGTATAACGGGTATTATCCTGAGAAAATCTTGCACTATAAACTACACTTAAAGTATCATTATATACTCAAAAGAAATACTCACAATATTATAGAAGAAGAATTTCTGATATAGTGATGGAGTACCTCATCTTCTGAAAGAGCCTTCCTTTTATAGGCAAGGTTAGGAGGTCACGAGCTTCAAATATACAAATTTAACAAAGGCCACTCATTGTACAAAAAGTCACAATGTGCCAAAGTTGTTTTTTAAAGGAATAATGCATACACTTGGAAAGTTTGGCAATGAGGGACCACTTATTAAAAAAAAGAATCTCCAGCATACTAATTTTGAAAAACAAAGGAGTACTAGACAAAGCTTATCACCTCCACATGCTTATATATATATATTATTATAATATTACTATTTAAATAATTATAAATTATAATTTATACTATTATTTATAATAGTATATTTAAATGAATATTTCTTGAAGAAGATAATTATGGCTTCATAAAAAAATATGCCAAACTTTTAACAATTTTCTCATGCTAAAATTCCTCCATTTATATCAAAATTGAACAAATATTTACTTATCATATTTATCAACAATTTTTATTTTATATATTATTTACAACTCTTCAATCTTTCAATAATTATTCCTAATTAATATTATAGAATTATAATATTGATAACCAGATCGTTCTCAGGAAAGAGGGGGCTTTACGATAAGGATTTCTCCTTATTGGCGCACAATTAAATAACATAACATCTTTCTTCGACAGAATCTTCTAGACATTGTCAATACTGCAAATAATAATATGAATAATTGTGTCATGTCAATTATTGATTTAATAATATAAAATATTGTGCAGATAATATTGTGACAATAATTGAATCAATATGTTAGTTCCTAGTAGGCACACAATAGATCTAGAAGGGGGGGGGGGGTTGAATGGATCCTTTTTAATTTTCAAATACTTTTCCTGTTTATTTTGTATTGCTAATGAATTAGCACATGAAAAACAAAAGAATCTTTTCATGCGCAGCAAAATAAATAAAAGATCCCCTTCATTGATATATTCATGAACATACATACATTGTTTGTAGAGTTAGTTAAGTTGTAAGAAGTTAATACATACATAGAATTTATTGCAGTTAGGTACATAATGTAAATGACAGAAAGTAAATGACTGAATGTAAAAGACACAAGCGATTTTAAGTGGTTCAGAGACTCAAGCTCCTAATCCACTCTTCTGCTTTAATGAGCAGGAATTCCACTAAGGAAAGACAGCACCCTGAATCACTAAGATTCCTTCAAGGCCAGCAGCCTTGGAACTTCAGTTCACTAAGAACTCTTCAAGCCCAACAGGCTTGGTACTTCATTTAGTCCCTCCAGAAAAGGACCCCTCAGGCCCTGGCTGTTTGTTGTTATTGTAGTTGTTGTTTGTGCTTTGCTGCTAAGATGTCTTGAAGCTTGATCATCTTTTGTACTTTGTAGCTTGGTGTGGTCCTCTTTGCATTCTGCGTAGAGTCTGGACCACTTCTTCTCTGGTGCAGCTGATCTTCATACTGTTCATCTCATCTTCATTTGATGTCATCTGTGCACCATTGTGAGACCCCGAATTTTATGAAATGAAAGTATTCAATTTTCTTATAATTATTCTATTTAGTAAATGGTTAAATTGATAAAAGGTTAAAGTTAAGGGTGATATGTGAAATTTTTTCAAAGTATGCAAGTTGTTATAAAATATTCGTTTGGTCGGGGAATATTGTGACGCCCCCAAAATAGGTATACCTCACCCATTCTAAGTCGCCAGATATCACACTATAAAAATCAATTACAAACTTCATTTATACAACTGTTGAACTGTCGTACAGAATACGACCACAGTTAAACTGTGAGTTTTAATATAAATGTATGTAACTCTCATGGTGACTCGACCACAACCTTACAATGGTACTTTACATAAAAGTACAGTCAAAAACTGTTTTAGAAATTAAAATCTTTAGGAAGTGCTCAAGAAAACCTTCGTACATAGGAGGCCATGAATCTAAGTTATGATAGATATCATATGTCCAGAGAATTATCCTTGGTTGATCCAATAGACCCCAAAGAAAAATGAGAAGATTACTATCATCTTCTTTCCAATGGTGAGTCTTCTCTTGACATATAACTATCTCCACTGTCTCCAAGTGAAAATTATATTTCAAATAAACTCCAAGATCATATAGGTAGTGCTCGTAGATATACTCAGCAAGTGGATGTGCACAACCCTGTCTTATGATAACACGAGGTTATATGTCATTAGATATCTTGTATGATAGTGGCAAAACACCCTTCCAAAGTTGGGTTCACCTCACCCTATTCGGTTCACCAAAATTAAATATCAAATGACGCGTACAATACGACACACTTATCTAAAGTTCTCAATAAAATTATTTTCATACTATTTAGGAGAACCTTAATGACTATAGACCTTGGATTCTATTCCCCTGTTATCCCCACTCGATTTCTAAGCAACACTCTTATTACCTGATAGTAATTATGAAGCAAAAGGGTGAGCACAACTATCCCAGTAAAGTATATCATAACTAAAGATAATTAAATTATCAATAGCTTTTCTCAATAATAAATCAGAGATTTAGAACATATGGTAGATGATAAAACATTTTAACCATAGTTGCAGCGGAACGAGCAATCCATTAAAAGAGTCAAATAGACCATCAGGTCTATTATCTTCTCCATGTTAAAAGTCCACCAATAATGTTTTATCCATGTAACATCAATCAACAATTCCTGTCCACAATCATATGAATAACTCATAATCATAATTGTGATTCTGAATTCATTTTCGCACCCAGGACGAAGATAATTTTCATCACCTATCTTCACCTGAAACATCAAAAATCATGGTTATACCAAATCACAATTCCTGCTCATAATCATACTAATAAATTCATCTTTGCAGACTACTACCAAAGATATACAATCATATAACCAATAACCAACAGTTCATCTTAGACTCTGGACCAAAGATATATATAATCTGTAAAACCAATAACCAACAGTCCATCTTTGCACTACAAAAGTAAAGATATACAAATCAGAAACCAATAATCTTTGAGACTCGACTTAATAATATCACGACCACGAATTATCCATGCACTACGGGCCAAGGATATTCGTGTTTTCAATTACGGTCATGATTATACCAAATAATCCCTGGACATAATCATACCAAGTCCATCTATGCACTACGGGCCAAAGATGACTTTTACCACATCATTTGTAACATTACGGTCATGATTATACCGAATAATCCCTGGTCATAATCATACCAAGTCCATCTATGCACGTAAGTCACATATGACTTTCAACACAATATAAGCATGAGGATCATGACAACGATATAAAGAATCAATCAAATGAGATAAAGGATAAATATTAAATATTTATGATAAAAACTATCCAGGGTTCAAGAATATCTCAATGTTATCAATCACTTAATAATTTAATAATCTAATATCATTAATATTATAACAATATTTTAATTATTTCTTAAACTTATAAATAATTTATTTGAATTATTTACACTTTACCAAATAATGCATATAATCATTCAAAAATGCCATACTCATAAGAATTCATCACCAATGATCAAATCCTTCATCAAAAATCTGCATATTCCTTATATAGGATTCCCAAGCCATAAAATCCTATTTACCAATTTTTAACTTCACATAACATATTTAATTCATATACTCATAACTAGTGTATTTTCATGAAAAATATCAAATCAGTCCCAAAAATATTTCTTTTCTGGGATTTAGCAGAATATAGTCCCATATTGAACATATATTTTTCTCGGAATTTTTAAAATTCATTACTATTTTTCATAAATCAATTTCTAATTAATTCCTTAAGAAATTAGCTACCTCAAGTTTAACTCCAAAAATTCCCAAATCTTGGCAGGATCTTACACATGTTAACGTGATCTTCCAGTTTAAATTTCATGGTCATCGGAGTTATAGAACTCCGGTTATAGCATTTTTTGTCGAAAAAACCTAAATATTGAAATGGTCATAACTTGCTCATTTTAAGTCGGAATAAGCTCATTTTTGGACAGGAGGTACTTTATACCATATATTTTCATGTCCCAAAAGGCTGGAATTTTTCTCACAAATTAAGTGGCCGAAACAGCCCTTTTAAACTTCTGGGCAGTACCCTTTTTTGATGTTTTGTAGTTTTTGACTCCTTTGCTAAAATTAGTTCACATGAAAATCTACAACACCTTTTCTAGTGATTCCACTTGGATAAGTTAGAAAACTCATAGATCTAACTCTAGAACTTGACCACACTCAAAAATTCAAAATATAATAGGAGATATGGTCAATTGTATTTCATATTTCATTTTCACCAAAATCTGATTTTTAACCCTTTGTGATTTCGAAGAAACTTTCATGTTTTCACATAATAACCAACATAACTTATCGAAACACTTACTAATACTACATATACCCATGATTTTCATCAGTCCAATGCTTATATTATGACTTTCATCATAATCCACGTAAACAGATCATTTCCATAATTTAATAAGGAATGAATACAAAGGATCATTCACCATGCATGTGGTAATGCACATAGACAGGTTATTCCAACAGAATAATAAAGAATAGAATAACTGAAGAATTCACCATGCATGCGATAGATCGCACAGATAGGTTATTCTCAACAGAATAATAAAGAACGGAACCAGGTCAGGCGTAATTCGCACCGACAGGATATTCCAACAGAATAATAAATAATGGAACTAGGTCATGCGTAAATGCACATACAGGATATTCTAACAGAATAATAAAGAATGGAATAATAGAAGAATTTCACCATGTATGCAGTACTTCGCATAGATAGGTTATTCTAACATAATAATAAAGAATGAAATAATAGAAGAATTTCACCATATATAGGGTAGTCTGCGTATACAAGTTATTCCAACAGAATAATAAAGAATGGAATAACAGAATTTCTCTTCATGAATACGAAAGAAATAATACCCCTTACGAGTACAACAAATAATATCCCTTACCTTAGAACAAATTGGATATAGGAGTAGTGAAGTAGCAGAATACTTTTCTTCTTTCTCTCTATAGTTTCTTTCTCTGGAGTTTCATTGAATTCGTCAGAAATAATGAAGGAATGAGCTTCTATTTATAGGAGAATGGACTAAATAGTAACTAATTCCTGAACAGTCTAGATTGATTTATTTTTAAACGGACGGTCCAGATTGGTTTACTATAAAATATTCTAATAAAACAAAATCTTTTAAATAAAATATAATATATTCTATTTATAATCTAATAAAACAAATAACTTTATAAAAGTATTTTATTTTATATAAAAAGATTTTACTATGCAAACACTATGCAGGCACTATGCAAATACTATGCATAATAAAATATAATATATTCTAATTATTGTCTAATAAAACAAATAACTTTATAAAAATATTTTGTTTTATATAAAAAGATTTTACTATGCAAAATACTATGCATAATAGAATATAATATATTCTATTTATATTCTAATAAAATGAATAACTTTATAAAAGTATTCTGTTTTATATAAAAAGTTTTTCTGTTTTATTACATAATAATACTAATAAAACAAAACTTCATCATCATTATTATAATTCACACTATTAATCGACTAGGTCATTCCCAGGAAAGAGGGAGCTTTCTAATAAGGATTTCTCTCTATTGGCGCGCAATTAGGTGACCAAACCTCTCCTTGGCAGAACTTCTAGACATTGTTAATATTATAAATAATAGTATTAATAACTTTGTTATCTCAATTATTGATTTAATAATATATAAAATATCGACAATAATTGAATCAAACTAAGTGACTTCTCACGTAAGCATTAATAATCAATACCGTGTGCTACTATGCAACCACGCGTATTTTATCACCGATTATTTTATGACAACTTGCTTACTTTGAAAAATTTTCAAATGTCACCCTTAACTTTAAACTTTTATCAATTTAACTATTCACCAAAATATAAAAATTGAATACTTTTATTTCATAAAATTCGGGGTCTCACAATCTCCCCTCTTTATGAAATTTCGCCCTCGAAATTTACGTACGTACCTGGTATTTCGAAGAGATGAGAATACCTTGCTTTCTTTTTGGATTTTATTTTCCCGATTATTTCCTCTGTATCATGATTTTCCCATTGCTCATCTCCTGTGTTTTAGATATCCTTTTAGAATATACTTCAAAACAAGGTTAATTGACATATCATAATTTGTCAACTTATCAAGTAAATAATTTCAGCTTAGGTAAGTCACACACTAGCGAAGTATATTACTCGTCTCTCCCCTCCTAGTTCTAGACTCATATCTCCGCCAGCGACCATATCCCTAAGCTCTGATACCAAATGTGATATCCCCAAAATAGGTCTACATCACATATCTTGAGTCGCTAAAAAATACATTTCTAACAACTTCATTTATACAACTGTTGAACTTTCGTGCAGAGTACGACCACAGTTAAACTGTGAATTTTAATACAAATGTATGTAACTCTCATGGTGCCTCGACCACAACCTTACAATGGTATTTTACATAAAAGTACAATCAAAAACTGTTTTAAAAATTAAAATCTTTGGGAAGTGCTCAAGGAAACCTTCGTACATAGGAGACCATGACTCAAAGTTATGATAGATATCATATGTCCAGAGAATTATCCTTAGTTGATCCAATAGACCCCAAAGAAAAACGAGAAGATTACTATCATCTTCTTTCCAATGGTGAGTCTTCTCTTGACATATAACTATCTCCACTGTCTCCAAGTGAAAATTATATTTCAAATAAACTCCAAGATCATATAGGTAGTGCTCGTAGATATACTCAGCAAGTGGATGTGCACAACCCTGTCTTATGATAACACGAGGTTATATGTCATTAGATATCTTGTATGATAGTGGCAAAACACCCTTCCAAAGTTGGGTTCACCTCACCCTATTCGGTTCACCAAAATTAAATATCAAATGACGCGTACAATACGACACACTTATCTAAAGTTCTCAATAAAATTATTTTCATACTATTTAGGGAGAACCTTAACAGCTATAGACCACCGTTCTATTCCCCTGTTATCCCCACTCGACTCGGCAACACTCTTATTACCTGATAGTAATTATGAAGCAAAAGGGTGAGCACAACTATCCCAGTAAAGTATATCATAACTAAAGATAATTAAATTATCAATAGCTTTTCTCAATAATAAATCAGAGATTTAGAACATATGGTAGATGATAAAACATTTTAACCATAGTTGCAGCGGAACGAGCAATCCATTAAAAGAGTCAAATAGACCATTAGGTCTATTATCTTCTCCATGTTAAAAGTCCACTAATAATGTTTTATCCATGTAACATCAATCAACAATTCCTGTCCACAATCATATGAATAACTCATAATCATAATTGTGATTCTGAATTCATTTTCGCACCCAGGACGAAGATAATTTTCATCACCTATCTTCACCTGAAACATCAAAAATCATGGTTATACCAAATCACAATTCGCTCATAATCATATACTAATAAATTCATCTTTGCACTACTACCAAAGATATACAAATCAGATAACCAATAACCAACAGTTCATCTTTGCACTACAGACCAAAGATATACAACTGTAAAACCAATAACCAACAGTCCATCTTTGCACTACAGGCTAAAGATATACAACTGTAAAACCAATAATGCTGAGACTCAGCTTAATAGTATCACGACCACAAATTATCCATGCACTACGGGCCAAGGATATTCGTGTTTTCAATTACGGTCATGATTATACCGAATAATCCCTGGTCATAATCATACCAAGTCCATCTATGCACTACGGGCCAAAGATGACTTTTACCACATCATTTGTAACATTACGGTCATGATTATACCGAATAATCCCTGGTCATAATCATACCAAGTCCATCTATGCACATAAGTCACATATGACTTTCAATACAATATAAGCATGAGGATCATGACAACGATATAAAGAATCAATCAAATGAGATAAAGGATAAATATTAAACATTTATAATATAAACTATCCAGGGTTCAAGAATATCCCAATGTTATCAATCACTTAATAATCTAATATCATTAATATTATAACAATATTTTAATTATTTCTTAAACTTATAAACAATTTATTTTAATTGTTTACACTTTACCAAATAATGCATTTAATCATTCAAAAATGCTATACTCATAATATTTCATCACCAATGATCAAATCCCTTATCAAAAATCTACATATTCCCTATATAGGATTCCCAAGCAATAAAATCCCATTTACCAATTTTCAACTTCACATAACATATTTAACTCATATACTCATAACTAGTGCATTTTCATGAAAAATATCAAATTAGTTCCAAAAATATTTCTTTTCTGGGATTTAGCAGAATATAGTCCCATATTGAACATATATTTTTCTTGAAATTTTTAAAATTCATTTAATATTTTTCATAAATCAATTTCTAATTAATTATTTAAGAAATTAGCTACCTCAAGTTTAACTCCAAAAATTCCCAAATCTTGGCAGGATCTTACACATGTTAACGTGATCTTCCAGTTTAATTTTCATGGTCATCGGAGTTATAGAACTCCGGTTATAGCATTTTTTGTCGAAAAAACCTAAATATTGAAATGGTCATAACTTGCTCATTTTAAGTCGGAATGAGCTTATTTTTGGAAAGGAGGTACTTTATACCATATATTTTTATGTCCCAAAAGGCCGGAATTTTTCTCACAAATTAAGTGGTCGAAACAGCCCTTTTAAACTTCTGGGTAGTACCATTTTTTTGGTGTTTTGCAGTTTTTGACTCCTTTGCTAAAATCAGTCCACACGAAAATCTACAATACCTTTTCTAGTGATTCCACTTGGATAAGTTAGAAAACTCATAGATCTAACTCTAAAACTTGGCTACACTCAAAAATTCAAAATATAATAGGAGATATGGTCAATTGAATTTCATATTCCATTTTCACCAAAATCTAATTTTTAACCCTTTATGATATCTAAGAAATTTTCATGTTTTCACATAATAACCAACAAAACTTATCATAAAACTTACTAATACTATATATACCTATGATTTTCATCAGTCCAATGCTTTTATTATGACTTTCATCATAATCCACGTAAACAGATCATTTCCACAATTTAATAAGGAATGAATACAAAGGATCATTCACCATGCATTTGGTAATCCATAGACAAAGTTATTCCAATGAATAATAAAGAATGGAATAACTAAAGAATTCACCATGCATGCGATAGATCGCATGCATAAAAGTTATTCTCAATGTAATAATAAAGAATCGAAAACCAGTCAAAGGCGTAATTACAGACCGATGGATATTCCAATGCGAATAATAAATAATGGAACCAAGTCATGCGTAAACGCACAGACAGGATATTTTGACAGAATAATAAAGAATGGAATAAGAGAAGAATTTCACCATGTATGCAGTACTTCGCATAGATAGGTTATTCCAACATAATAATAAGGAATGAAATAATAGAAGAATTTTACCATGTATTCACCATGTATGGAGAATGGACTGAATAGTAACTAATTCCTGAACGGTCCAGATTGATTTACTTTTAAACGGACGGTCCAGATTGGTTTACAATAAAATATTCTAATAAAACAAAATCTTTTAAATAAAATATAATATATTCTATTTATAATCTAATAAAACGAATAACTTTATAAAAGTATTTTGTTTTATATAAAAAGATTTTACTATGCAAAACACTACGCAGGATTAATTATAAAAATACTATGCATAATAAAATATAATATATTCTAATTATTGTCTAATAAAACAAATAACTTTATAAAAGTATTTTATTTTATATAAAAAAGATTTTACTATGCAAAACACTATGCATAATAGAATATAATATATTCTATTTATAATCTAATAAAACGAATAACTTTATAAAAGTATTCTATTTTATATAAAAAGTTTTTCTGTTTTATTACATAATAATACTAATAAAACAAAACTTCATCATTATTATTATAATTCACATTATCGACCAGGTCGTTCCCAGGAAAGAGGGGGCTTTCTAATAAGGATTTCTCCCCATTGGCGCGCAATTAGGTGACCAAGCCTTTCCTTGGCAGAACTTCTAGACATCGTTAATATTGTAAATAATAGTATTAATAACTTTGTTATCTCAATTATTGATTTAATAATATATAAAATATCGACAATAATTGAATCAAACTGAGTGACTTCTCACGTAAGCATTAATAATCAATACCGTGTGCTACTATACAACCACGCGTATTTTACCACCGATTATTTTATGGCAACTTGCTTACTTTGAAAATTTTTCAAATGTCACCCTTAACTTTAAACTTTTATCAATTTAACTAGTCACCAAAATAGAAAAATTGAATACTTTTATTTCATAAAATTCGGGGTCTCACAAATATTTTTTTTATCAGGGAATATTTGTACGATGGCACAATCATTGGTGGACCCTATTAAGCGAAGTAATCGTCAGTAGTTAAAACACGCATGTAATTATCATTTTATAAAATATAACGCGAAAGTGTTACCGTTAAAACCGTTGAACTACCCTAGAGTAAAAGCACAAAGAATACGCGTGGTTGCATAAGTAGCACACGATATTGATTATTGATGCTTACGTAAGAAGTCACCAAGAATACTCAATTATTATTACGAAGAATTGCCGCATCACATCTCTCATATTATTGATTCAATTATGGTCACGATTATCATCTGCATAATATGTTATATTATTAAATCAATTATTGAGATGGCAAAGTTATTCATATTATTATTTGCAATATTGACAATGTCTAGAAGTTCTGACAAGGAGAGGTTTGGTCACCTAATTGCGCGTTAATAAGGAGAAATCCTTATCAGAAAGCCCCTTCTTTCCTGGGAACGACCTGGTTGTTAAATATTGTGAGTTATAATATTAATGATGAATACTTTCATGTTGATTAAAGATGAAATTGATAGTTCCATTGTGTTGGGATTATTAGTGTTAGTGGAAACCGATATTTATTTCTATAATAATTGATGTTTGGAAGTTATATTGACCAATCGGGTAATTAATCGAATAAATGAGCAATTAATTGCTATTAATTCACATGATTATAACTATTTGTTCACATGTGTGTACTATTGAATCACATTCATTTACTATTAGGGGAGTTGGTGCATGTTTAATAATACTTGCATGACTAACTTAAAAATGGAGGTATAGATGAAGGTACTATACTATAATTAATTTTTTCACATGTTTAGAACTATTGAGTTACATGATTTACTATTGATTCACATGATTTACTATTAGGGGAAGTGGTGAAAGTTTGATAATACTTGCATGACTAAATTAAAAATGAAGGAAAAGATGAATGTATTATAATATAATATTTTGAGCCCCAAAATGTGTAATTATGGAAACTATATTTCCTATAAATAGAAGCTCATTCCTTCATTATTTTTCACAAATTCACTAAAGCTATAGAGCAATTTTTATAGAGAGAAATTATCGAGAGAAAGAAGAAGAGAAGTCTGCTACCTCACTATTCCAGTATCCAGTTTCTTCTAAGGTAAGGGGTATTATTCTTTCGTATTCATGAAGAGTGTTATTTTCTTTCAATACTCATAAGGGTTGTAAGTCCATTCTTTATTATTATATTGGAATAACCTGTCTATGCGAAGTACCGCATACATGGTAAAATTCTTCTATTATTACATTCTTTATTATTCTGTTGGAATAACCTGTCTGTGCGGTCTATCGCATGCTTGATGAATTCTGTTGTTATTCCATTCTTTATTATTCTATTGGAATATCCTGTCTGTACGCATTACGCATGACCTGGTTCCATTCTTTATTATTCTGTTAGAATATCCTGTCTGTGCGGATTACGCATGACTTGGTTCCATTCGTAATTATTCTGTTGGGAACAACCTGTCTGTGCGGTCTATCGCATGCCTGGTGAATTCTCCTGTTATTCCATTTTTATTATTATTCTGTTGGAATAACCTGTCTCTATGGATTACCGCAGGCATGGTGAATGATCCTTCGTATTCATTCTTTATTAAATTGTAGAAATGATTTGTCTACGTGGATTACCGCATGGCGGGTGAAAATCTATTTGTAGTTTCGTATATTCTATTATACTCGTATGAGATATCATTTCTTTTGTACTCGTCATGAAATATCATTTTCTTAGGTATTTTTTTTACGAGTTACTATTCACCCAGTTACTATTCACTCTACTATTATTCACTCGGGTATTCGGGGCACTTTTTGTATCAGAGTACTATTCACGAGTTACTATTAATGGGTTACTATTCACCCAAATTACTATTCACCCGAATATTATTCACTAAGGGTATTTGGGGTACTTTTCATGTCGGGGGTACTATTCACGAGTTACTATTCCCGAAGTACTATTCATAGGGTACTATTGTGGGGTACTATTTACCCGAAAAATATATTTGTTTTCTGTCCAAATTATTTTTGGTACATGAATATTATTCTTGAATTTTACTCCACAAAGCAGTATCATGTTGACAATTTGGATATTTTTAAACTCTGGATAAATTTAAAGTCTTTAATATTTATATCCTTTATTTCGTTTGATTAATGCTTATATCATTGTCATCATCCTCATGCTTATATTATGATGAAAGACATCTTTGGCTCACGTGCAAAGATGGACTGTTGATTATTGGTTTTACAGTTGTATATGTGATGCCCCCAAAATAGGTATACATCACCCATTCTGAGTCGCCAAATATCACACAATAAAAATCAATACAACTTCATTTATACACTGTTGAACTGTCATGCAGGGTAAAACCACAGTTAGACTGTGAGTTTTAAAACAAATGTATGTAACTCTCATGGTGCCTCAACCACAACCTTACAATGGTACGATACATAATAGTACAGTCAAAAACTGTTATAGAAATTAAAATCTTTGGGAAGTGCTCAAGGAAACCTTCGTACATGGGAGGCCATGCGTCTAGGTTATGATAGATATCATATGTCCGCAGAATTATCCTTCGTTGACCCAATAGACCCCAAAGAAAAATGAGAAGATTACTATCATCTTCTTTCCAATGGTGAGTCTTCTCTTGACATGTAACTATCTCCACTGTCTCCAAGTGAAAATTATATTTCAAACAAACTCCAAGATCATATAGGTAGTGCTCGTAGATAAACTCAGCAAGTGGATGTGCACAACCCTGTCTTATGATAACATGAGGTTGTATGTCATTAGACATCTTGTATGATAGTGGCAAAACACCCTTCCAAAGTTGAGTTCACCTCACCCTATTTGGTTCACCAAAATTAAATATCAAATGACGTATACAATACGACATACTTATCTAAAGTTCTAAATAAAATTATTTTCATACTATTTAGGAAGAAACTCAACAGCTATAGACCACCGTTCTATTCCCCTGTTATCCCCGCTCAACTCAGCAACACTCTTATTACCTGAAAGGAATTATGAAGCAAAAGGGTGAGCACAACTAGCCCAGTAAAGAATATCATAACTAAAGATAATTAAATTATCAATAGCTTTCGTCCATAATAAATTAGAGATTTAGAACAATGGTAGATGATAAAACTTTTCAACCATAGTTGCAGCGGAACGAGCAATCCATTAAAAGAGTCAAATAGACCATCAGGTCTATTATCTTCTCCATATTAAAAGTCCACCAATAATGTTTTATCCCTGTAACATCAATCAACAATTCCTCGCCCACAATCATATGAATAACTCATAATCATAATTGTGATTCTCAATTCCTTTTTCGCACCTGTGACGAAGATAATTTTCATCACCTATCTTCACCAAACATCAAAAATCATGGTTATACCAAATCACAATTCCCGCCATAATCATACTAATAAATTCATCTTTCCACTATGGCCAAAGATATACAAATCAGATAAACTAATAATCAACAGTTCATCTTTGCACCATGTGCCCAAAGATATACAACTATAAAACCAATAATGCTGAGACTTAGCTTAATAGTATCACAACCACAATTATCCATGCATTACGGGCCAAGGATATTAGTGTTTTCCATTAC
The DNA here is from genome assembly GCA_020205605.1 of Panax ginseng. NCBI lineage: Eukaryota > Viridiplantae > Streptophyta > Magnoliopsida > Apiales > Araliaceae > Panax > Panax ginseng. Next base: position 155,802,170 of record CM035128.1, read on the forward strand.
GGTCATGATTATACCGAATAATCCCTAGTCATAATCATACCAAGTCCATCTATGCACTTCGAGCCAAAGATGACTTTTACCACATCATTTATAACATTACGGTCATGATTATACCGAATAATCCCTGGTCATAATCATATCAAGTCCATCTATGCACGTAAGCCAAAGATGACTTTCATCACAATATAAGCATGAGAATGATGACAATGATATAAGCATTAATCAAACGAAAACAAGGATAAATATTAAAGACTTTAAATTTATCCAAATATTATCAATCACTTAATAAACTCATAATCTAATATTATTAATATTATAACAATATTTTAATCACTTCTTAAACTTATAAACAATTTATTTCAATTGTTTACACTTTACCAAATAATGCATTTAATCATTTAAAAATGTCATACTCATAAGATTTCATCACCAATGATCAAATTCCTCATCAAAAATCTGCATATACCCTATATAGGATTCCCAAGCCATAAAATTCTATTTTCCAACTTTGTTACTTCACATAACATATTTAACTCATTTACTCATAACTAGATCATTTTCATGAAAAATACCAAATCAGTCCCAAAAATATTTCTTTTCTGGGATTTAGCAGAATATAGTCCCATATTGAACATATATTTTTCTCAGAATTTTTAAAATTCATTTACTATTTTTCAAAAATCAATTTCTAATTAATTCGTTAAGAAATTAGCTACCTCAAGTTTAACTCCAGAATTTTCCAAATCTTGGCAGGATCTTACACATGTTAACATGAGCTTCCAGTTTAAATTTCATGGTAATCGGAGTTATAGAACTCCGGTTATAACGTTTTTCGTTGGAAAAACCTAAATATTGAAATGGTCATAACTTGCTCATTTTAAGTCGGAATGAGCTCATTTTTGGATAGGAGGTACTTTACAACATATATTTTCATGTCCTAAAAGGCCGGAAGTCTTCTCATAAATTAAGTGGCCGAAAATGCCCTTTTAAAATTTTGGGCAGTAGCTTTTTCATAATTTGCAGCTTTTGACTCCTTTGCTAAAATCAGTCCACACGAAAATCTACAACACCTTTTTCCAGTGATTCCACCTGGATAAGTTAGAAAACTCATAGATCTAACTCTAGAACTTGACCACACTCAAAAATTCAAAATATAATAGGAGATATGGTCAATTGAATTTCTTGTTCCATTTTCACCAAAATCTGATTTTTAACTTTTTATGATTTCTAAGAAACTTTTATCTTTTCACATAATAACCAACATAACTCATCATAACACTTACTAATAATACATATACCCATGATTTTCATCAGTCCAATGCTTTTATTATGACTCTCATCATAATCAACGTAAATGCATCATTTCCACAATTTAATAAGGAATAAATATAAAGGATCATTCACCATGCATGTGGTAATCCACATATACAAAGTTATTCCAATGTAATAATAAAGAATGGAATAATGAAGGATTCACCATACCGCGATAGATCGCACAAACAAAAGTTATTCCCAATGTAATAATAAATAATGGAACCAAAGTCATGCGTAAATGCATAGATGCGGGATATTAAACGTAATAATAAAGAAGCGGGACCAGTCAGCGTAATCCGCACCGATAGGATATTCCAACAGAATAATAAATAATGGAATAACAATAGAATTCACTATGCATGCGATAGACCGCACAGATAGGTTATTCTAACAGAATAATAAATAATGGAACCAGGTCATGCGTAAACGCACAGACAGGATATTCCGACAGAATAATAAAGAATAAAATAATAGAAGAATTTCACCACGTATGCGATATTGTGATAGATAAAAGTTATTCCAACATAATAATAAAGAATGGAATAAATGTAAGAATTTCACCATGTATATGGTAGTCCACAGATATCTGATTATTCCAATGTAATAATAAAGAATGGAATAATGTAAGTTCTCTTCATGAATACAAAAGAAATAATACCTCTTACTAAGTACAACAAATAATATCCCTTACCTTAGAACAAACCTGGATATAGGAGTAGTGAAGTAGAAGAATACTTTTCTTCTTTCTCTCTATAGTTTCTCTCTAAAGTTTTGGTGAATTCGTAAGAAATAATGAAGGAATGAGCTTCTATTTATAGGAGAATGGACCTGAATAGTAACTAATTCTGAACGGTCCAGATTGATTTACTTTTTAAAGCAGACGGTCAGATTGGTTTACTATAAAATATTCTAATAAAACAAAATCTTTTAAATAAAATATAATATATTCTATTTATAATCTAATAAAACGAATAACTTTATAAAAGTATTATGTTTTATATAAAAATATTTTACTATACAAACACTATGCAGAGCCTTTATACAAATACTATGCATAATAAAATATAATATATTCTAATTATTGTCTAATAAAACAAATAACTTTATAAAATTATTTTGTTTTATATAAAAAGATTTTACTATGCAAAACACTATGCATAATAGAATATAATATATTCTATTTATAGTATAATAAAACGAATAACTTTATAAAAGTATTATGTTTTATATAAAAAGTTTTTCTATTTTATTACATTAATAATACTAATAAAACAAAAGTTCATCATCATTATTATAATTCACACTATTAATCGACCAGGTCGTTCCTAGGAAAGAGGGGGCTTTCCAATAAGGATTTCTCCCTATTGGCGCACAATTAGGTGACCAAACCTCTCCTTGACAGAACTTCTAGACATCGTTAATATTGCAAATAATAATATTAATAACTTTGTTATCTCAATTATTTATTTAATAATATATAAAATATCAACAATAATTAAATCAAACTGAGTGACTTCTCACGTAAGCATTAATATTCAATACCGTGTGCTACTATGCAACCACGCGTATTTTACCACCGATTATTTTATGACAACTTGCTTACTTTGAAAAATTTTCAAATGTCACCCTTAACTTTAAACTTTTATTAATTTAACTATTCACCAAAATAGAAAAATTGAATAATTTTATTTTATAAAATTCGAGGTCTCACAATCTCCCCTCTTTATGAAATTTCGCCCTCGAAATTTACGTACGTACCTGGTATTTCGAAGAGATGAGAATAATTTGCTTTCTTTTCAGATTGTACCTTCCCGGTTATTTCCTCTGTATCATGATTTTCCTATTGCTCATCTCCTGTGTTTCAGACATCCTTCTAGAATATAATTCAAAACAAGGTTAATTGACATATCATAATTTGTCAACTTATCAAGTAAATAATTTCAGCTTAGGTAAGTCACACACTAGCGAAGTATATTACTTATCTCTCCACTCCTAGCTTTAGACTCATATATCCGCCAACGACCATACACTGTAAATTTCGGATTTTTTGGACAGAAGTACAATTTATGATAAATATTTAAATATTCGGAAGTTTTGGTCATATGAAAAATAGTAAATGAATTTTAAAAATTTTGAGAAAAATATATGTTTAATATGAGACTATATTCTGCTACATCCCAGAAAAGAAATATTTTTGGGACTGATTTGGTATTTTTCATGAAAATGAACTAGTTATGAGTAAATGAATTAAATATGTTATGTGAAGTAACAAAATTGGAAAATAGGATTTTATGGCTTGGGAATCCTATATAAGGAATATGCAGATTTTTGATGAAGGATTTGATCATTGGTGATGAAATCTTATGAGTATGGCATTTTTGAATGATTATATGCATTATTTGGTAAAGTGTAAATAATTCAAATAAATTATTTATAAGTTTAAGAAGTGATTAAAATATTGTTATAATATTAATAATATTAGATTATGAGTTTATTAAGTGATTGATAATATTTGGATAAATTTAAAGTCTTTGATATTTATCCTTGATTTTGCTTGATTAATGCTTATATCATTGTCATCATTCTCATGCTTATATTATGATGAAAGTCATCTTTGGCTTATGTGCAAAGATAGACTATTGATTATTGGTTTTACAGTTGTATATCTTTGGCTTACGTGCAAAGATGGACTGTTGATTATTGGTTTTACAGTAGTATATCTTTGTGTGACGCCCCCAAAATAGGTCCATTCCATCTAACCCATTCTGAGTCGCCAAATACATAGTACAGAGATAACTACAACTTTATTAATACATTTGTCGTGCAAAATACGACAACATATATACTGTGAGTTTAAAAAAACAATTATTGTCTTCTAGACAATATACATACCCAAATAAATCCTCATCACAATTATTTATACATTATTTTACAAAAATGGTGAGGACTACTAAACAACTCTTTCTAGAACCTTTATTCCATATACCCGACTAGTACTGCTACATTCTCGCCTCCCCGAGAAGAAAAATGGAACAAAAAAGAAAAGGGTGAGCTCGACTAGCCCAAAGAAAGAATATTATGACTAAGATAATATACAACAAAATTATCGTTAGTCTTCAACAGGAAAAATATAATAGAATACAATAGACAACAAGTTTTAAATCAATATTCGCAGTTGAAATAATAATTCATTAGAAGAGTTAAGTAGAGAATGCAAACTACTATCTTCTATGTATGAATTTTAAAGTTCATCATCTATTTTTATCCTCGTAACATCAATCAATATATATCCGAGATCAAATATTCATCCTTGCACTATGTGCCAAGGACATTCACCGATTGGTCATGTTCATCTAAACACTGCTCATCTTTGCACTACGGGCCAAAGATATTCATCGAAATCATTCATCTTTGCACTACTGGGCCAAAGATATTCATCGAGAAATCATTCATCTTTGCACTCATGGCCAAAGATATTCATCATAAATCATTCATCTTTGCACTACAGGGCCAAAGATATTCAATAATATCATCATTTAAGACTGAGGATGATGAAAAATATTTTTAAAAAACGAATCCAGTGAAACAAAATGACAAGGATTAAGGATTAAGGATTCGTACTTTGTTTTATCCACATCCAAAAATACCTCAAAAATAATCATAGTAGTGTAAAATTCAAGAATGATCAAAACATGGATACAATCAAAGCTAGTATCCACAATAGATATTTTAGATTTAAAAGGAAAATTTTCATTTTTCGATGAATAGTCAGATTCGTGAATAAGATCAGATATCGTGAATAGTGCAGATACGTGAATAGTAACCCCAACACTAAAAGTTCCAAATTTGATTAAAAGTTCAGATCAATACTTCTAAGCATAATGATATTAGAATAAATAATATCATTTAAAAAAAAATATCCCTTACCTTGAAAGCAAGATACTTTTAGTTGAAACACTTGGATATAGGCTATGACTTGAACTTGCACCGTATAGCAATACTCAAAGTATACTAAAAATACTCACAAGAATACGCTTCGATAATATATAGAGAGAAAACTTCATTTTCGTGTGATTTTCAATTCTAACCCAAGCACCTATTTATAGGAAATCGCTTAGAACACCAAAGCAGAATATTTAATATAATATTATTATTTATAATAATAATTCCTACGCATACACCTTGAATCTGAATTTCAGCAACTTGTCATGTGTTAAATGAGGGAACCAAATGAAAAAAACGTTTTTGTAAATAAAAATATTTTAAACTTCCAAAAATCAATTATTTCGGAGCTTCGGAACTTCAATAATTCACAATAAATAGCCCTTTTGCCAGAAAATTCAAATCTCGCGAATTTTTATAGGAAATTCAATTCTCTACAACTTTACAGAAGAAAGTTTTTCCAAATTCCAAACAAAAATTGACCGAAATCCATAAATGGGCGATTTTACAAGCTATAATCAAATTTTAGTCAATAAATGGGGTCCACCGACATGTTTAACATGTTTTAAACATTTTTGGTAACAAAAATACTCCTCCTCCACATATACTCATATATCCCACATTCATCGTAAAAATATCATCGTTAATATATTATTAAAATAATATATTTAAATGAATTATTTTATCAAAAAAAAGATAAAATATTAATTTTCAACAATTGTCACTATAAAAATTTTCTCCATCTATATCCACATAAAATCAATATTTTTCTCATCATATGAATCAATAATTAATTATTCACAAATAATATTACGTAATCACAATATTGACAACCGTGTAGCCTTTCAGAAAGCAGGGGCTTTCCAATAAGAATTTTTCCTTCTCATCGGCGCAATTAGGTGACCAAACCTCTCCTTAGATGTAACTTTCTAGACATTGCCAATAATGTTATCTAATAATATTATTCAGATAATATGAATTATTAGTTCGATAATAAAAATCTTTGTGTAATGACAATTATCAAACAACAAAGAATATAAAATATCAACACAAGAATTATTGAATCAATAAAATAAAATAATTGAATAAAGAATTATCGTAACCATTATTGAGTAGTGCCTTCTTACGTAAGAATCAATAATTGATGCAATACCGTGTGCTACTGTGCAATAACGCGTATTACTGTGTTTTAACCACCGGGTATTCCAACAGTGTAAATGGTAACAACTACGCAGTTATTTTTAAACAACTTATTTTTGTCGTTTTCTTCCTCCAATCGCTTTCCGTTATGGGGCCCACACATGGTCGCTACCGTCGCATTTAATATTCCCCGACAAAGCATTTAATATTCCACGACCAAACGAATATTCTCCAAACAATAATGAATATTATATCACCACTTGCTTATTTAAAATATTTGCGCATTTTACCCATAACTAACCACATTAATCAAATCCACCCTTACTATTTCAAAATAATAAATAAAGGAAATTCGTTTTTATTTAAAAAAATTTCGGGGTCTTACATTTGGCTTACGTGCAAAGATGAACTATTGATTGATAAGTATCTTTGGTTAATGTGCATAGATGAACTGTTTATTTGTATGATTATGACCAGGGATCATTCGGTATAATCATGACCCGTAATGTTATAGATGATGTGGTAAAATTCCTCATTGGCCCGTAGTGTATTGATGGACAGTTATTGGTATGATTATAACCAGGGATTATTCGGTATAATTATGACCATTGATGATTACATGAATATCCTTGGCCATAGTGCAAGGATGATTCAATGATGTAGATTATTTATTAAGCTGAGTCTCAGGGTTAAAATATTGAATATACATTTTTAATTCGTAAAAGATAGTAGATATCATGCTCTACTTGGCTCTTCTAAAATACAGTTATATATGTCTTTGGCCTGTAGTGCAAAGATGAATTATTAATGAATATTTTTGGTCATAGTGCAAAGATAAATTTATTAGTATGATTATGAGCAAGAATTGTGATTTGGTATAACCATGATTTTTGATGTTTCAGGTGAAGATAGGTGATGAAAATTATCTTCGTCCTGGGTGTGAAGAGGAATTTAAAATCACAATTATGATTATGAGTTTTTCATATGATTGTGGACAGGAATTGTTGATTGATGTTACATGGATAAAACATTATTGGTGGACTTTTAACATGGAGAAGATAATAGACCAGATGGTCTATTTGACTCTTCTAATAGATTGCTCGTTCCGCTGCAACTATGGTTGAAAAGTTTTATCATCTACCATATGTTCTAAATCTCTGATTTATTACTGATAAAGGCTATTGATGATGTAAATTATCTTTAATCATGATATTCTTTACTAGTCTAGTTGTGCTCACCCTTTTTTCTTCACAATTCCTTTCAGGTAATAAGAGTGTAGCTGGGTCGAGCGGGGGTAACAGGAGAATAGAACGGTGGTATATAGCTATTTAGGTTCTCCCTAAATAGTATGGAAATAATTTTATTGAGAACTTGAGATAAGTGTGTCGTATTGTATACGTCATTTAATATTTAATTTTGGTGAACCGAATAGGGTGAGGTGAACCCAACTTTGGAAGGGTGTTTTGTCACTATCATACAAGATGTCTAATGACATACAACCTTGTGTTATCATAAGACAGGGTTGTACACATCCACTTGCTGAGTATATCTGCGAGCACTACCTATATGATCTTGGAGTTTGGTTGAAACATAATGTTCAATTGTAGACGGTGGAGATAGTTATATGTCAAGAGAAGACTCACCATTGGAAGGAACATAATATTAATCTTCTTGTTTTATTTTGGGGTTTATTGGGTCAACCAAGGATAATTCTCTGGACATATGATATCTATCATAACTTAGATTCATGGCCTCCTATGTACGAAGGTTTTCTTGAGCACTTCCCAAAAATTTTAATTTCTAAAATAGTATTTGACTGTACTTTTATGTAAAGTACCATTGTAAGGTTGTGGTCGAGGCATCATGAGAGTTACATACATTTGTATTAAAACTCACAGTTTAACTGTGGTCGTATTCTGCACGATAGTTCAACAGTTGTATAAATGAAGTTTGTATTTGATTTTTATAGTATGATATCTGGCGACTCAGAATGGGTCGTGTGGACCTATTTTGGGGGCGTCACAAATGGTATCAGAGCCTAGGGATATGGTCATTGGCAGAGATATGAGTCTAGAACTAGGAGGGGAGAGACGAATAATATACTTCGCTAGTGTGTGACTTACCTAAGCTGAAATTGTTTACTTGATAAGTTGACAAATTGTGATATGTCAATTAATCTTTGTTTTGAGGGTATATTCTAGAATGATATCTGAAATACAGGAGATGAGCAATGGGAAAATCATGATACAGAGGAAATAACCGGGAAGGTACAATCCGAAAAGAAAGCAAGGTGTTCTCATCTATTCGAACTACCTGGTATATAAATTTCGAGGGCAAAATTTTATAAGGAGGGGGAGATTGTGAGACCCCGAATTTTATGAAATGAAAATATTCAATTTTCTTATAATTATTCTATTTAGTAAATCATTAAATTGATAAAAGTTTAAAGTTAAGGGTGATATGTGAAAATTTTTCAAAGTAAGCAAGTTGTCATAAAATAAGCAGGTAGTAAAAAATACGATGTCTGGCGTGGTTGCATAGTAATACTGCGGTATTGATTATTGATGCTTATGTGAGAAGTCACTCAGATATACTCAATTATTGCTACAATAATTGCTGCATCATATCTCTCATATTATTGATTCAATTATTGTCACAGTATCATCTGCATAATATTTTATATACTATTAAATTAATAATTGAGACGACAAAGTTATTTATATTATTATATGCAATATTGACAATGTCTAGAAGTTATGTCAAGGAGAGGTTTGGTCACCTAATTGCGCGTCAATAAGGAGAAATCCTTATCGGAAAGCCCCCTCTTTCCTGTGAATGACCTGATTGTTAAATATTGTGAGTTATAATATTAATGATGAATGTTATTAAAAATCTAATTTGAGTTCGGAGTTGAATTTGGAGACGCGGACGTGATATTTGAGTCTGGAACGATGAAATTAGTAGAAATAGACTATAAACATAAAATTTGTCGGGGTTGACTTTTTGGTCAAAAAAGTCAACAGTTGACTTTTTTCAGAAAAAGTCAAACTTTAAAATTTCAAAAATGAAAATTTTGAGAAAAATATTTCCATTGTGTTGGGATTGTTAGTGTTAGTGGAAATCGACATTTATTTCGATAATAATTGATGTCTGGAGGTTGTATTGACCAATCGGGTAATTAATCGAATAAATGAGCAATTGATTACTATTAATTCACATGATTATAACTATTTATTCACATGTGTGTATTATTGATTCACATTCATTTACTATTAGGGGAGTTGGTGCAAGATTGATAATCCTTGCATGACTAAGTTAAAAATGGAGGTATAGATGGAGGTACTATACTATAATTCGTATTTTCACATGTCTAGAACTATTGAGTTACATGTTTACTATTGATTCACATGATTTACTATTAGGGGAGGGGGTGCAAGTTTGATAATACTTGCAGGACTAAATTAAAAAGGAAGAAAAAGAGGAAGGTATTATACTGTAATATTTCGAGCACCAAAATGTGCAATTATTGAAACTATATTTTCCTATAAATAGAAGATCATTGTTCCTTCATTTCTCACCAATTCACTAACGCTATAGAGCAATTATTATAGAGAGAAATTACAGAGAGAAAGAAGAAGAGAAGTCTACTACCTCACTATTCCAGTATCCAATTTTCTTCTAAGGTAAGGGATATTATTATTATAGTAAGGGGTATTATTTCTTTCATATTCATGAAGGGAGCTATTGTTATTCCATTTCCTATTATTCATTGGAATAACTCAGATACGAGGACTACCGTGATACATGGTGAAATTCTTCGTTATTCCATTCTTTATTATTATGTTGGAATAACTCAATCATGCCAAGTACCGCATACATGTTGAAATTCTTCCGTTATTCCATTCTTTATTATTACATTTGGAATATCACGTCTGCATGCGGATTACGCATGATCCGGGTTCCATTCTTTATTATTCGTTGGACTAACTCATGCGTGCGATTCTATCGCATGGTGGTGAATTCTGTTGTTATTCCATTCTTTATTATTCTCGTTGGAATATCCTCGTCTCTCATGGATTACGCATGACTCGGTTCCATTCTTTATTATTCCGTTGGAATATCCTCGTCTCATGGATTACGCATGACACAGTTCCATTCTTTATTATTATTCATTGAAAATATCCGTAAAATGCGGATTACGCACGAATTCGTTTCATTCTTTATTATTCTGTTGGAATATCCTGTGACAACCCGAATTTTCATAAGTTATTAAAATAAGAATTTAATAATTAAAATTCTTATTATGAGGTGTATATATTTTGAATTATGTGATTTGGTGTAAAGAGAATTATATATTCATATATTGGAGAATGTGAGATTTAATAGTTAATTAAACTATTAAAGAAATTAAATAATATTAGTTTATTTAATTAAGTTAAAATTATGTTATGAGATAATATGATTTTAATTATTATGCCTTAATGGGCAATGGAAATTATTATGAGTTAAGTTTAATAAATAGTGTGAATAATTCACTTAATTAAAATAGTGAATTAATACAAGTATAATTAATTTAATAAAGTGAGAAGGTAATATACATGAAAATATAGATGTTAGTATAATGCGAGTAAAATATTTATTAAGTACATTAAATATTTTACTTGGAAACTTTATGGAATAAAATAAATATTTATGGTATTAAATAAATATTTGATGAAAATTGTTATGGGATAGTTTATTTAAGTGTGATAAAATAGATGAGATTTATACGTATTTTATTACGCGAGTATAATTAGGATATTCTAATTTAATTAAATAATTAAATTAGAGGAGTGAGAATTTGTTAAATAATATTATGATTATAATGGTTGAATAAAAATTATAATTTTACTGATAAAGTTAATTTTATTTCTTAAGGAATTAAAGGTACATAATCTAGTTTATATTTCTAGTTTATGTGTTCTTGAGTTTCTTTTAAAATTGGAGTTTTGGTTAATGAATTTGTGGGTTACGATATTATATATGTTATTAGATATTTATAATTTGATAATGGTCATCTAGAAACAAATTTTCAGAAATCAAATTCATGTATTTATACTAAAGAAGAGGAGTTTAGATTTTGATTGTAATGTGTGTTTTGGTGTACTTTGAGACTAAAGTTGATGATGAATTCGTGATGAAAACTTTAAATTGATGGATGATTGTTATTGTCCTCTATAAAACGAAAAAAACGCAACTTGAACAGATCAAATTGGTTAAGAAACAAATTCGTGATGAATGAATACATTTAGCATGTTAAAAATAAGAAAAAATTAGTATAAATAAATTAGAATTAGTATAAACCAAGTCCTACATCTACTAAATTGAGAACTTTACCCTTTGATAAACCTATAAATAGAAGGGCTTGATCCTTTGTTTCATTCACCAACAATAAGGCCTCCAATTTTTGAGAAAGGCTTTTGTTGTGGGAGGACTTTTATAAAGACCTCCTTAGTTAAATTTTAGGCGTGGAAGTGCGATTCAGGTTTGTGAAACTCGTATTTTTTGGTATGTTTCTTATTTAATTTTTGGTAATGTTATTATTTTAATTATTGTATTTAGTTTGTTAGTTAAAGTTTAAATTTTGGAAGTTTAGTTAGTTTTGTTAGTAAACTAGTTAGTTTAGTATATTTATTTTGGCTTGTAATTGATTATATAAATGAGTTCTAATGATTGTAATTAGAGATATGAAGCCTTAACATCATCCAAGTGTAACCAAAACTCACAAAATAAAAGATTTACAAAGAACCATGTTGGGATGCTTTTTGGGGGTGAGCTTGAGGACCATTTGTGCTTTTGATTTATGTCTAAAAGCTTAATTTGATGATTGTGTGTTATATCCCTCTAAGTTCTGAAGATTTCCTAACTTGAATGAACCAAAACGGAGTTAAAATGAATCCGAGGTGAAGATTTTAGTAAACCATGTCTAGAAATGAAAATTGAATGAATAGTGACTATATTGTCAAATTCTAGAATAGCTATGTTGCCTAAAAAATTCTGAGTTTTTGGGTAGTTGTAGTGCACTGAGTTAGGAAGCCATAGGCTTTGGAATGACCTCATTCCGACCTCGGATGAGGGAGTTACGGTGATTGGAGGGAAATATGTCGAATTTGTCAAACTGAAAGTCAGCAGCGGGACATGCTATTTGGGAAACTGTTTTGATCAGTTAATGTTTCCAAAAACTTCTGGGCTTTTGGTATGTTATAATACACAGAATTATCTTTCCATAGACTCCGGAACGGACTAATTCCGATTTGGAGCAAAGAGTTATGACCATTCAAAGTAGTCGCGTCAAAACTGTCTAACCAACTCGGGGCAGTCACCTTGAACGAATTTTCCAGAATTCTGTGTTTTGAATTTGGAAATGGTCAAAGAATAAAAGTTGTAGCCTCAGAATCTAGCTTCGCGTGGGCTCAAGAATCGCTCAAAAATGTTTTGAAACGAATTAGTTATGACTGTTTTAGCGAGAGAGGTTAAAGTTAGGAAAGAATGAAGAATAGTTTTGAACGCCCCTTTTTGAACACTATTTTGGATTGTCTATCTTATCCAAAATAGGTGTCCAATAACTTTTAAAAATAGGTTAATATGATATTTATAGAATATCCAAAGTTGGATGTCATCGGACTTATGAGGTATAGCGTAAATTTACATTACAACTACTATGCGTTGCTATGTGACTAATAGTTGATGTGTATGATTATATAATTGTGTAGGGCACGTGAAGTGCAGATAACTGTAAGCTGTTAAACTGTTATTGGTAAACAACGATCAAGGCAAGTCTTTCAGTTCCTATTTGCTATTTGAATTTGATGATGAACTGTTTGAAATCTTTATTGCAAATAGCATGGTGTGTTATATTAATGTTGAAAGTATGAAATGTTAACGTCAATTTAAGACTACGTTGATTGAGTAATGAATGTTGATTGAGTAAGGAACTCAATATTTATACTTGTTATATGAACTAAAGCATGTATGTTATGTTAGTCTAATGTTTATGAGATGTATATCGAGCATGTTATTATGTGCTATGTGATGTATGAAAACTATTAGATTTTGCTGAGTTGTCGAGCTCAACCTTGTAAATAACCACTTTTGCAGGTTAAAGATTTAAGGTAAAGTTATGTGTTACTTGAAAGATATGAATCAGATGTGATACTTGAAGATTTATATACTTTGACTGAGTTATTAATATTTGAACCATGTTTAAGGTTTCGAATAATGTATTAATGTTGAATTGTAATATCGTTTTGCGATGTAAGCTCTTGTAGTATTAAAATGATTCTGAGACAGTTAGATGTAAAGGTTGAAGGTTTTGGGAACGAGAATAGTTTGTAATAGAAAATTTTAATTATTTCGCAAATTTCAATGGTTGTATTATCATTTAATGATGTAAAATTAAAGTTTGAATGTATTGTTAACGACCGAAGTCGAGAATTAAATTGTATGAATTTTGGGGTCGTTACATATCTTGTCTGTTCGGATTACGCATGACCTGGTTCCATTCTTTATTATTCTGTTGGGAATAACTTGTCTGTGCGGTCTATCGCATGCATGGTGAATTATTCTGTTATTCCATTCTTTATTATTCTGTTGGAATAACCTGTCTATGTGGATTACCACATGCATGGTGAATGATCCTTCGTATTCATTCCTTATTAAATTATGGAAATGATCTGTCTACGTGGATTACCGCATGGCGAGTGAAAATCTATTTGCAGTTTCGTAATTTTTTTGACCCTCAAAAATTCTGGAAAAATTTGAAATGATAATTTGATGAGTTTTCTATATTGTGTCCAAAGATGGCGATTTTTGGATGTATAGATTAAGAGTTATGGATTTTATGGGAAAAGACAATTTTAAAAGTAAACCCTTATAACTCCTTGTGGTTAACTCCAAAATTGGTAAAAATTTTATTGGTAGTACATGTATATAACAGGAGTATACCCTGTAAATTTTAGAATTTTTAAACAAAAGTATAATTTATGATAAATGTTTAAAGGGAGAAGGTTCAAAAATGTACCCTCGACTTTTACATGATGTTCAATGAAAGCACCTATACTTTTTTTGTCCAAAAGTACCCCTAACGTTATATTTTTTGAAGTGCCTGGTACTTACCTTGCCCATAACAGAAGAAGACAAGCGGGGGTTAAAATTTCTTTGACGTAGTGACGAGATGGAGACTTAAAGGGAGAAGGTTCAAAAATGCCTCTGACATATGTAAATATGTCATTTAATCAAAATAAAAAATAAAATAAAATTCCAAATAAAAAAAAAATAACATATTTACATCATTTAATCAAAATACTAAAATTTAAATTATTTTATTAACTAACCAAAATAACTAATTAAATAAAATAAGTTGTATAACATATTTACATCATTTAATTAAAATACTAAAATTAAAAATATAACATATTTACATCGAATAATAATTAAAAAAAAATACTAAAATACTAATATCAAAAAATTAAATTTTTTTAAAAACATTAATTTTTTGATATTAAAAATATTAAAAACATTAATATTTTTTGGTATTAAAATATGTTAATATTTTATTAATATTTTTCATATTAAAAATGTTAATATTTTAAAAATATTAATTTTTTTTGATATGAGATTAATATTAAAACGTTAATATTTTTTGATATAAAATATATAAAAAATATTTTAAATTTTTTAAAAAACATTAATTTTTGATATTAAAAACTTTAATATTTTTTATATTAAAAATGTTAATATTTTATTACTATTTTTGATATTAAAAATCGTTAATATTTTAAAAATATTAAATTTTTTTGATATGAGGTTAATATTAAAAGCGTTAATATTTTTTGATATAAAAATATTACAATATTATAAATTTTAAATAAAACTTTAATTTTTGATATTAAAAACGTTAATATTTTTTATATTAAAAATGTTAAAATTTTATTACTATTAACGTTAAAAGTAAATATTAGTTGAAAAACGTAAATACTAATATTACTAGTGGCTTAGTAGTTTAGTATTGCTAATATTAGTATTTAATAATATTAAAATATTAAAATTTAATAATATTACTAATATTAAGAAAAATATTAGTAACTAATATTAAGAAAAATATTAAAATTTTAGTACTTAATAATAAGAAAAACGTAAATACTAATATTAAAATGTTGTATAACATACTAACATATTTAAAGTTGTATAACATATTAAAAGCGTTAATATTTTATCGCGACTTTTAACGTAAATAAAAACGTTAATATTTTTTTAATTAGTATTTTAGTATTTTTTTTAATTAGTATTTGATGTAAATATGTTATGTTTTTAATTTTAGTATTTTGATTAAATGATGTAAATATGTTATACAACTTATTTTATTTAATTAGTTGTTTTGATTAGTTATAATTTGAATGTTAGTATTTTGATTAAATGATGTAAATATGTTATGCTTTTTTTATTTTGAATTTTAGTATTTTTTTGTTTTGATTAAATGACATATTTACATATGTGAGGGGCATTTTTGAATTTTCTCCCTTTAAGTCTCCATCTGTCAGTCACGTCAGCGAAATTTAACCCCGTTTGTCTTTTGTTAACGGCAAGGGCACGGGCGACCCAAAAAATATAACGTTAGGGGGTACTTTTGGACAAAAAAAAGTATAGGGTGCTCGATAGACATCGCGGTAAAAGTTAGGGGCATTTTTGAACCTTCTCCCAATGTTTAAATATTCGGCAATTTTGGTCATATGAAAAATAGTAAATGAATTTTAAAAATTTCGAGAAAAATATATGTTCAATATAGAACTATATTCTGCTAAATCCTAGAAAAGAAATATTTTTGGGACTGATTTGGTATTTTTCATGAAAATAAACTAGTTATGAGTAAATGAATTAATATGTTATGTGAAGTAACAAAATTAGAAAATAGGATTTTATGGCTTGGAAATCCTATATAAGGAATATGCAGATTTTTGATGAGAGATTTGATCATTGGTGATGAAATCTTATGAGTATGATATTTTTGAATGATTAAATGCATTATTTGGTAAAGTGTAAACAATTCAAATAAATTGTTTATAAGTTTAAGAAGTGATTAAAATATTATTATAATATTAATAATATTAGATTATGAGTTTATTAAGTGATTGATAATATTTGGATAAATTTAAAGTCTTTAATATTTATCCTTGATTTCGTTTGATTAATGCTTATATCATTGTCATCATCCTCATGCTTATATTATGATGAAAGTCATCTTTGGCTTACGTGCAAAGATGGATTTGTTGATTATTGGTTTTCTGAGTTGTATATCTTTGGCTTACGTGCAAAGATGGGTATTGATTATTGGTTTTACAATTTGTATATCTTTGGCTTACGTGCAAAGATGAACTATTGATTGATAAGTATCTTTGTTTTATGTGCATAGATGAACTATTTATTGGTATGATTATGACCAGGGATCATTCGGTATAATCATGACCCGTAATGTTATAGATGATGTGGTAAAAGTCCTCATTGGCCCGTAGTGCATTGATGGACAATTATTGGTATGATTATAACCAGAGATTATTCGGTATAATCATGACCATTGATGATTACATGAATATCCTTGGCCGTAGTGTAGGGATGATTCAATGATGTGGATTATTTATTAAGCTAAGTCTCAGGGTTAAAATATTGAATATACACTTTTAATTCGTAAAAGATAGTAGATATCATGCTCTACTTGACTCTTCTAAAATACCCTTGCATGTCTTTGGCCTGTAGTGCAAAGATGAATTGTTAATGAATATTTTTGGCCGTAGTGCAAAGATAAATTTGTTAGTATGATTATGAGCATGAATTGTGATTTGGTATAACCATGAATTTTGATGTTTCAGGTGAAGATAGGCGATGAAAATTATCTTCGTCCTGGGTGTGAAGAGGAATTTAGAATCACAATTATGATTATGAGTTTTTCATATGATTGTGGACAGGAATTGTTGATTGATGTTACATGGATAAAATATTATTGGTGGACTTTTAACATGGAGAAGATAATAGACCAGATGGTCTATTTGACTCTTCTAATGGATTGCTCGTTCCGCTGTAACTATGGTTGAAAAGTTTTATCATCTACCATATGTTCTAAATCTACGATTTATTCGATAAAGGCTATTGATGATGTAAATTATCTTTAGTCATGATATTCTTTACTGGGCTAGTTGTGCTCACCATTTTTGCTTCACAATTCCTTTCAGGTAATAAGAGTGTAGCTGGGTCGAAGCAGGGGTAACAGGAGAATAGAACGTTGGTTTATAGCTGTTGAGGTTCTCCCTAAATAGTATGGAAATAATTTTATTGAGAACTTGAGATAAGTGTGTCGTATTGTATACGTCATTTGATATTTAATTTTGGTGAACCGAATAGGGTGAGGTGAACCCAACTTTGGAAGGGTGTTTTGTCACTATCATACAAGATGTCTAATGACATACAACCTTGTGTTATTATAAGACAAGGTTGTGCACATCCACTTGCTGAGTATGTCTACGAGCACTACTTATATGATCTTGGAGTTTGGTTGAAACATAATGTTCAATTGTAGACGGTGGAGATAGTTATATGTCAAGAGAAGGCTCACCATTGTAAGGAACATGATAGTAATCTTCTCGTTTTATTTTGGGGTCTATTGGGTCAACCAAGAATAATTCTCTGGACATATGATATCTATCATAACTTAGATTCATGGCCTCCAATGTACGAAGGTTTCCTTGAGCACTTCCCAAAGATTTTAATTTCTAAAATAGTATTTGACTGTACTTTTATGTAAAGTACCATTGTAAGGTTGTGGTCGAGGCACCATGAGAGTTACATACATTTGTATTAAAACTTAGAGTTTAAGCTGGTCGTATTTTGCATTGACGTTCAACAAACATATAAATGAAGTTTGTATTTGATTTTTATAGTATGATAACTAGCGACTCAGAATGGGTCATGTGGACCTATTTTGGGGGCGTCACATCTACCATATGTTCTAAATCTCTGATTTATTACTAATGAAGGCTATTAATGATGTAAATGATCTTTAGTCATGATATTCTTTACTGGGCTAGTTGTGCTCACTCTTTTTGCTTCACAATTCCTTTCGGTGTAATAAGAGTGTAGTTGGAATTGAGCAGAGTATGAGGAGAATAGAATGGTGGTCTATAGTCATTGAGGTTCTCCCTAAATAGTATGGAAATAATTTTATTGAGAACTTTAGATAAGTGTGTCGTATTGTATACATCATTTGATATTTAATTTTGGTGAACCGAATAGGGTCAGGTGAACCCAACTTTGGAAGTGTGTTTTGCCACTATTTTACAAGATGTCTAATGACATACAACCTCGTGTTATCATAAGACAGGGTTGTGCACATCCACTTCCTGAGTATATCTACGAGCACTACCTATATGATCTTGGAGTTTGGTTGAAATATAATTTTCAATTGCAGACAGTGGAGATAGTTATATGTCAAGAGAAGACTCACCATTGGAAAGAACATGATAATAATATTCTCATTTCCTTTGCGGTCTATTGGGTCAACCAAGGATAATTCTGTGGACATATGATATCTATCATAACCTTGACGTATGGCCTCCCATATACGAAGGTTTCCTTGATCACTTTCTAATGATTTTAATTTCTAAAACAATTTTTGACTGTACTTTTATGTAAAGTACCATTGTAAGGTTGTGGTCGAGGCACCATGAGAGTTACATACATTTGTATTAAAACTCACAGTTTAACCGTGGTCGTATTCTGCACGACAGTTCAACAGTTGTGTAAATGAAGTTTGTATTTGATTTTTATAGTATGATATATGGCGACTTAGAATGGGTCGTGTGGACCTATTTTGGTGGCGTCACAAATGGTATCAGAGCTTAGGGATATGGTCGCTGGCGTAGATAAGAGTCTAGAACTAGGAGGGGAGAGACGACTAATATAGTTCGCTAGTGTGTGACTTACCTAAGCTGAAATTATTTACTTGATAAGTTGACAAATTGTGATATGTCAATTAACCTTTGTTTTGAAGGTATATTCTAGAATGATATCTGAAATACAGAAGATGAGTAATGAGAAAATCATGATACATAGGAAATAACTGGGAAGGTACAATCTGAAAAGAAAAGCAAGGTATTCTCATCTTTTCGAACTACCAGGTACGTAAATTTTGAGGGCAAAATTTCATAAGGAGGGGAGATTGTGAGACCTCGAATTTTATGAAATGAAAGTATTCAATTTTCTTATAATTATTCTATTTAGTAAATGGTTAAATTGATAAAAGGTTAAAGTTAAGGGTGATATGTGAAAATTTTTCAAAGTATGCAAGTTGTTATAAAATATTCGTTTGGTCGGGGAATATTCTTTTTGTCCGAAAATATCCGTACGACAGCACAATCATTGGTGGACCCCACAACGGAAGTATTGTCGTAGTTAAGAAATTACAGAATTATAATTTTATAAAAATAACAGCAAAAGTGTTACCGTTAAAACTGTTGAACTACCCGGTAGTAAAAGTAAAGTAATACGTGTGGTTGCATAGTAGCACACGGTATTGATTATTGATGCTTACGTAAAAAGTCACTCAGTTATACTCAATTATTGCTACAGTAATTGCTGTATCATATCTCTCTTATTATTGATTCAATTATGGTCACAGTATCATCTTCATAATATGTTATATTATTAAATCAATAATTGAGATGACAAAGTTATTCATATTATTATTTGCAATATTGACAATGTCTAGAAGTTCTGTCAAGGAGAGGTTTGGTCACCTAATTGCGCGCCAATAAGGAGAAATCCTTATCGGAAAGCCCCCTCTTTCCTGGGAACGACCTGGTTGTTAAATATTGTGAGTTATAATATTAATGATGAATAAGTTCGTGTTGATTAAAGATGAAATTGATAGTTCCACTGTGTTGGGATTATTAGTGTTAGTGAAAACCGATATTTATTTCGATAATAATTGATGTTTAGAAGTTATATTGACCAATCGGGTAATTAATCAGATAAATGAGTAATTAATTGCTATTAATTCTCATGATTATAACTATTTGTTCACATGTGTGTATTATTGAATCAGATTCATTTACTATTAGGGGAGTTGGTGCAAGTTTGATAATACTTGCATGACTAAGTTAAAAATGGAGGTATAGATGAAGGTACTATACTATATTTAATTTTTTCACATGTTTAGAACTATTGAGTCACATGATTTACTATTGATTCACATGATTTACTATTAGGGGAGGTGGTC
Source organism: Panax ginseng (assembly GCA_020205605.1). Taxonomy (NCBI): domain Eukaryota; kingdom Viridiplantae; phylum Streptophyta; class Magnoliopsida; order Apiales; family Araliaceae; genus Panax; species Panax ginseng. The sequence goes on from CM035128.1 coordinate 155,822,868, forward strand.
CAAGTTTGATAATACTTGCATGACTAAATTAAAAATGAAGGAAAAGATGAAGGTATTATATTATAATATTTCGAGCCCCAAAATGTGCAATTATGGAAACTATATTTTTCTATAAATAGAAGCTCATTCCTTCATTATTTTTCACCAATTCACTAAAGCTATAGAGCAATTTTTATAGAGAGAAATTATAGAGAGAAAGAAGAAGAGAAGTCTGCTACCTCACTATTCAAGTATCCAGTTACTTCTAAGGTAAGGGGTATTATTCTTTCGTATTCATGAAAAAAGTTATTTTCTTTCAATACTCATAAGGGTTATTATTCCATTCTTTATTATTATGTTGGAATAACCTGTCTATGCGAAGTACCGCATACATGGTGAAATTCTTCTATTATTCCATTCTTTATTATTCTGTTGGAATAACCTGTCTGTGTGATCTATCACATGCCTGATGAATTCTGTTGTTATTCCATTCTTTATTTCTATTGGAATATCCTGTCTATGCGGATTACGCATGACCTGGTTCTATTCTTTATTATTCTATTGGAATATCCTGTTTGTGCGGATTACGCATGACCTGGTTCCATTCTTGATTATTTTGTTGGAATATCCTGTCTGTGCGGATTATGCATGAGGGAATAACTTGTCTATGCAGTCTATCGCATGCCTGGTGAATTCTTCTGTTATTCCATTCTTTATTACTCTATTGGAATAACCTGTCTATGTGGATTACTGCAAGCATGGTGAATGATCCTTCATATTCATTCTTTATTAAATTATGGAAATGATCTGTCTACGTGGATTACCGTATGGCGGGTGAAAATCCATTTACATAGCCAGATATTCTATTATACTGTATTATGAGATATCATTTCTTTTATACTCGTCATGGAATATCATTTTCTTTGGTATTTTTTTACGAGTTACTATTCACGGGTTACTATTCACTCTAGCATTATTCACTCGGGTATTCGGGGCACTTTTCGTATCGGAGTACTATTCACGGGTTACTATTCACCCAAATATTATTCACTCGGGTATTTGGGGTACTTTTCATGCTGAAGAACTATTCACGAGGTACTATTCCCGAAGTACTATTCATAGGGTATTATTGCTGTGTACTATTTTCCCGAAAAATATATTTCTTTTTTGTCCAAATTATTTTTGGTACATGAATATTATTCTTGAATTTTACTCCACAAAGCAAAGATCATGTTGACAATTTGGATATTTTTAAACTCTGGATAAATTTAAAGTCTTTAATATTTATCCTTGATTTCGTTGATTAATGCTTATATCATTGTCATCATCCTCATGCTTATATTATAATGAAAGTCATCTTTGGCTCGAGGGAAAGATGGTGTTGATTATTAGTTTTTCTGATTTGTATATCTTTGGCTTACGTGCAAAGATGGGACTATTGATTATTGGTTTCTGATTTGTATATCTTTGGCTTACGTGCAAAGATGAACTATTGATTGATGAGTATCTTTGGCTTATGTGCATAGATGAAGCTGTTTATTGGTATGATTATGACGGGGATCATTCGGTATAATCATGACCCGTAATGTTATAGATGATGTGGTAAAAGTCCTCATTGGCACGTAGTGCATTGATGGACGATTATTGACATGATTATAACCGAGGATTATTCTAAGTATAATCATGACCATTGATGATTACATGAATATCCTTGGCGTAGTAGTGCGTGGATGATTCGATGATGTGGATTATTTATTAAGCTGAGTCTCAGCGATAGCATATTGAGTATACACTTTTAATTCGTAAAAGATAGTAGATATCATGCTCTACTTGATTCTTCTAAAATCTGAGGTTGTATGTCTTTTTGGCACGTAGTGCAAAGATGAATTGTTAATGAATATCTTTGGCCTTAGTGCAAAGATGAATTTATTAGTATGATTATGGCGCAGGAATTGTGATTTGGTATAACCATGATTTTTTATGTTTCAGGTGAAGATATGTGATGAAAATTATCTTCGTCCTGAGTGCGAAGAGAATTTAAAATCACAATTATGATTATGAGTTATTCATATGATTGTGGACAAGAATTGTTGATTGATGTTACAGGGATAAAACATTATTGGTGGACTTTTAACATGGAGAAGATAATAGACACGATGGTCTATTTGACTCTTCTAATGGATTGCTCGTTCATTTGTAACTATGGTTGAAAAGTTTTATCATCTATCATATGTTCTAAATCTCTGATTTATTACTGATGAAGGCTATTGATAATTTAATTATCTTTAGTCATGATATTGTTTACTGGGCTAGTTGTGCTCACCCTTTTTGCTTCACAATTCCTTTCAGGTAATAAGAGTGTAGCTGGATCGAGCGGCAATAACATGAGAATAGAACGGTGGTCTATAGCTGTTGAGGTTCTCCCTAAATAGTATGAAAATAATTTTATTGAGAACTTTAGATAAGTGTGTTGTATTGTATACGTCATTTGATATTTAATTTAGGTGAACCCAACTTTGGAAGGGTGTTTTGCCACTATCATACAAGATGTCTAATGACATACAACCTCGTGTTATCATAAGACAAGGTTGTGCACATCCACTTGCTGAGTATATCTACGAGCACTACCTATATGATCTTGGAGTTTGGTTGAAATATAATTTTCAATTGCAGACAGTGGAAATAGTTATATGTCAAGAGAAGACTCTCCATTGGAAAGAACATGATAGTAATCTTCTCGTTTTCTTTGGGGTCTATTGGGTCAACCAAGGATAATTCTGTGGACATATGATATCTATCATAACCTAGACGCATGGCCTCCCATGTACGAAGGTTTCCTTGATCCCTTCCCAAAGATTTTAATTTCTAAAACAGTTTTTGACTGTACTTTTATGTAAAGTACCATTGTAAGGTTGTGGTCGAGGCACCATGAGAGTTACATACATTTGTATTAAAACTCACAGTTTAAGCGCGTGGTCGTATTCTCGCATTTGACAGTTCAACAGTTGTATAAATGAAGTTTGTATTTTATTTTTATAGTATGATATCTGGCGACTCAGAATGGGTCGTGTGGACCTATTTTGGGGGCGTCACAACCATCACCTTTTGGATTTGCTAAGTCTTTGAGCTTTTGGTAGACTTCTTCTAGCACTTAGCATTCCCTGAACCCTTCTTGAATGATTTGCAAACATGGTTATGCATCTCTACTGTTTTAGCTTTTAGTTCATGGTGATTCGTAGAGTGGCTCTCTGGATCTTCTTTGTACTCTGCCACTTTTCTGAATGCTATCTTCTTAGCCTTCTCGGCTCTCAGCTTAGCTGCCATCTTTAGTGGCATTCTCATCCTTATGGAATGAAGCTTTAGTCTATTCACGTCCTTCTTTAAATCTTCTTCACTTCCACCTTCGTAGTCTCACTGCCACTGAGACTTGTTTTGTTTAGTTCTGGTGGAACTCATAGAGTCAACAGTATAGCATTCCAATAACTCAACGATCCTACAACTCAGCAACACTTGATCTTTGAAGCTCTGGCTGATATATACTCCTTCACAATCTTTCCGTTGGAATATAGCCTTTGGAAGCTATTTGAATTGCTTCGTAGATCTCGAGTTATTTGGTGCAGACTGCTTGATGTGACATGACAGCTCTTTTTGACTTTACTGACATAGCAGCCTGCTACCTTACTTACCGCCTTAGAGTTGTCATCTTTCCGTGTCAGGCAGGTAGTCATCTTTTTTTCTTCTTTCTGAATTCTCGATTAGAACATCAGAAATTGTCCTTTTGCATCGATGCTCTCAAACAACAATGTTCAAATATCAGTCTTCAGATTGAACCGTTGTAAATGCTTCAATCTTCAGATGACCAAACTCTATGATTCTGATGCAGATGTTTTTGGACATAATCGTAGTGTGTTTTGTTGAATGTTGCTCATTGACTGATTGAGACAACACTACGATCTTGAAGAGTGTTCATTGGATCTTCAATGTAGAACACCTCTTCCTTTACTTGTGCAGTGCTTCAACACTTCTGTTTGCCTTGACTAATCTCAGGAACTAATAGCTTGACTCCTTATTCTGGTCTCTTCTGAATGGCAAGACACATCAGATTTGTGGCATGCCTAGCTCTTTTTCTCCTTGTGATCTCCCGTTCACTTATCATCAATGGTCTGACCCATGCTTAATCACTTTCGTCTTGTTCTTCAGAAGATGACCAGTATCTCTGTGTAAACAGCATCATTTCCTACTTTATTTGGCAAACACTACGATCCTAGTTGACCTCAAGATCGTTATCTTCCTTTCTCTTGATAGCTTACTGCACTTGCTGACTTTCCTTAGTCAGTAACTTTTATTGAAGTCTTCTTCTGATCGACTTGTGGAAGACTTCATCTTGAATGGCTTCACAACTCATTCTGAATGTTGATTGGGTTAATGCTTAGATCTTTTGTTAGCTTGCATGCCATTCATTGAGTGCTCTCTGGTTTCCTTTAGGTGGAATGTATCTTTGCAACTCAGACCAGAGGCTTCATTCTTTGGATATTCTGGGAGTGCTCATTTATTGAGAATCGTGTTGACTCTACAATTCTGCCTTGGCGTTCTGCACACTACGATTTGGCTTTGGTTCTGCAGACACTACGACTCCGAGATCAGATCTTGACATACTATAATTTCTGTCTTCATGCTTGTTGTCCTTGTCTGATCTGGCTCAACTATGATTTCTGCCTTTGATATGATTAGTAGACTCTACGACTTCAAGTGTGGTCTACGATTCTTGACTTGGCTTTGGCAGATGCGCGGTCAGCTCTTAGCCAGGCTGTCTCTTCGATTATGAATATGACTTCCTCGAAAGACTACAATTTTGAGGAAGTTCTTCTTGACACACTACGATCCTTCCTCGTCTCTCATAGTTCTTGAGCTTTCCTTGACTCTCTTGACAGACTACGATTTTTGGTGCAGTGCTCGACGATCAGACATGTCTATCTATTACATTATAAGATCAACCTAACAAGCTTGATCTTTCTATATTTATAGTCCTTGTACATCATTTCTTTTTAAGGACTTTACAAAGCTGTTTTGCTTATGTAGGATCAACCTAATATATTTGATCAATTCATTCTAAGTCCTTGTACATATGTTCCTATTATCTATCAAAGGACTTTACACAGCTTTTCTTAATACAAGCATACTTGCATATTCATTCATTTATATCATAATCAAATTATATATAAATAGGAATAACATTCTCATGTATATTCCTAACAATCTCCCCCTATTTGATTATGACAAAAACAATTAGTGCATATGCATGAGATGAATGAATCTTATATACAGTGAGCAGTTGTATTTCTAAAACAGATAAACATGAATTTTATTAATGATACTATGAACTTGCATATACTATGACACTCTACATCCTGGATCCAGAACATGCCTAACTAGATAGAGATTGTAACGCCCCCAAAACAGGTATACATCACCCATCTTGAGTCGCCAGATACATGGTACATAAATCAACTACAAACTTAATTATACAACTATCGTGCAAAATACGACAAAACATAGCTGAGAGTTTAAACACGAATATTGCCTTCTAGACAATATCCACACTCAATGGAGTCTTCATTATAATTATTATCACACTATTTTATAAAAATAGTGAGGACTACTATAGCCACCATCTCGGACCATCACTCCATTCTCCGACTCGTCCCAGCTATAATCTCATTTCCTGAAGAGAATAGTGAAAGAAAAGGGTGAGCTCAACTAGCCCAGTAAGAAATATTATGACTAAGATAATGCAGAATAAGTTATCCTTAGCCTTCAACAGTATAACAACTGATAGAATACAATAGACAACAAGTTTTAGATCAACAACTGCTGCAGAATAAGCAATCCATTAGAAGAGTCAAGTAGAACATAATGTCTACTATCTCCTCTAGATTTAAAAAGTCCATCGTTAATATTTTATTCTTGTAATACTCATCAAAAGTTCTTCTTTATTATACCCAAGATAAAGAGAACTTTCATCACCTGTCTTCACCTGAACCACCAAAGATTTTAGTTAAATTCACAATTCATGTTTATAATAAAGTGAATCAACATTTCCTCCTTGCCACAAAGGCTTAATAGAATGTTTACTCAATATCCTTACCCCCAAAGGCTAAAGATATTCAAATGTAATAATAATGATCATACCAATTAGTTGTCTATCTTTGCACTACGGGCCAAAGATATTCAACTATAAAACTAATGGTCATGATCATACTAATCAATTATCTATCAGTGCACTATGGCCAAAGACATACAACTGTTAACTAATGGTCATGATCCTACCAATTAAATCATTGAATTATCCATGCACTACGGGCCAAGGATGTGACGCCCCCAAAATTGGTATACATCACCCATCTTGAGTAGCCAAATGCATGGTACATAAATCAAATACAACTTAATTATACAACTGTCAACTGAGAGTTTAAACAAGAATATTGCCTTCTAGACAATATCCACTCTCAATGGAGTCCTCATAGACAAAATACAAACTCAAATTCAGTCCTCATTATATTTATTATCACACTATTTAACAGAATAGTGAGGACTACTAATGCTATCATTTGGACTGTCAATCTGCTCCCCACTCGCTCGTCCCGCCTATATTCTCATTTCTTGAGGAGAACAGTGAAGGAAAGGGTGAACTCAACTAGCCCAGTAAGAAATATTATGACTAAGATAATGCAGAATAAATTATCATTAGTCTTCAACAATGTTAAACTGATAAAATACAATAGACATCAAGTTTAACTGCAGCGGAACAAACAATCTATTAAAAGAGTCAAGTAGAGAATAAAATCTACTATCTTTTATGATTTAAAAAGGTTTTTCATCATTTTTATCGCTGAGACTCAGCTTAATAAATAATCCACATCATCCCTGCACTACGGCCAAGGATATTCATTAGTATCACGACCACAAATTATCCATGTACTATGGGGCAAGGATATTCGTGTATTCATCAATGGTCATGATCATGCCATAAAACAATTCATCTTTGCACCCTTGACCGAAGAGAATCCATAGCCATAATCATACCAAAATTTGTCCATCAATGCACTACGGGCCAATGAAGACTTTTTCCACATCATTTGTAATATTACTATCATGATTATACCGAATAATCCCTGGTCATAATCATACCAAGTCCATCTATGCACTACAGGCCACATATGACTTTCAACATAATATAAGCATGAGGAAGATGACAATGATATAAGAATTCAATAAAATAAGTTCAAGAATTAATTTATCCAAGAACTAATAACGTCCAAATTGTCAACATGATACTTCTTTGTAGAGTAAAATTCAAGAATGCTCAGAAGAATATTTCCATGAAAAGATACTGGATGAAGCACAAATATCAAGGATATTCCACTAATTTTATGGAGTATATGTAATACCTGAGAAATTCCTCATATTATTAAATAAATATGCTAATGAAAGTAATATTTATATGAATAAAAGTGTTAACATTTTATTGAGATCAATTGATTCGTATTAGATCAATGTGCATTGAGAAGCTTAGTTTAAGCTTGGAAGATTATGCCTAGTGTGGCATTGAGATGTAAATAATTATTGCATATGATGATAAGCTTAACTTATACAATTTATTATATGAGTGGAATTATTAATTGAGGATAACTTAATATTGGATCTAGGATTATCCGAGCCCAACCTTAGTATGTAGATTCGGGAGTCTAGCCCAATAACTTAATTGATGGACTTTTGAGTTAGCCCAATAACTTGGAACATTTAAAGACCAATTCGGAACCCAACATAACAATTGGTACAAGGTTGACTTTTAAAATATGGCATAGAGGCGATTGTGCCGACCGACCACCCCATGCTTATGTCCGAAATCGCTTCTCTTGTCTCAAGTTAGGGGTCACCAAGTACAAAGGATGATAGCCTAAACTCTCTTTATGTAAACTTTCAAAGTCGCTAATCCTAGGTAATCATGGCTAATATTTGAAGGTTGGTATGAAGTGGTTAAACAACTCCTTAAGCAACCATTGTTCCTTTACATTGCACGATGGATCCCCACATTGTGTAAAGCAATGGTATAGTCCATGCTTTCCTCTATAAATACGAGCTGCCTTTGCAGTCTGTTATATTGTTAAGAGTATTGGAGACATCTGAGTGAAGGAATTCTTAGTTTCTAAGCATTACCAAATCGATTGGGTGAGATATCAAGGTTAAAGCTCGAGAAGGTATAATTTCTACTCGTTCTTAACTTGAGTCTTGTTGATTCCGCTTTTTGATTATTAGGTCAAGTATGATGAACTAGCATGTTATAAAGGCGTTAGGAAGTTCACTTTTTCGTGCATGAACACGTTAATAAAAAATTGTTAGAAATAAAAGTTAGGACTTGATGCTTCGACATAAGTCGGATGACACTCTACTATCCAAATCATAGTGTCATGTCATATTGGTCTTTGGTCTTTTGGAAAACACTACGATTGCTCACTTAACATCCGCAAGTGTCCGGACTACTCTACGATTCCTGGAAAGGTCCACCATGTAGATGACCACGATCGTAGAGTAAGATTGTTGATCGTAGAGTGATAGCCGTAATCGACTACTGACCAAGAGAGTAAGATTGTTGATTGTAGAGTGATAGCGGTAATCGACTACACAATCAGTAGAGTAAGATTGTTGATCGTAGAGTGATAGCCGAATCGACTCTGACCGTAGAGAGTAATATTGTTGATCATATAGTAATGGCCGATTGTCGACCGTAGAGTAATATTGTTGATCGTAGAGTAACGTAATAATTGGGTTTGGGCGTGTGAGGCCATGAAACAAGAAGTATTGTCTTTGGACAAGAAGTATTGTCTTCGGACAAGAAGTATTGCCTTCGGACAAGAAGTGTTGTCTTCGGACAAGAAATGTTGTCTTCGGACAAGAAGTGTTGTCTTCGGACAAGAAGTATTGTCTTCGGACAAGAAGTATTGTCTTCGGACAAGAAGTATTGCCTTTGGACAAGAAGTGTTGTCTTCTGGACAAGAAATGTTGTCTTGGACAAAACGTAATGTCTTGGACGAGTCGTAACGCCTTCTGGACATGGCCGGATGCCCTCGGAGATGACAGGATAACCCGGGTTGGATAGGCGAGATGTCTGGGGACCGGAGACAAAGCACCATAACTTGAAATAAGGATGAACTTATGTATATCCCTTCTTGTTATAAAGCTGTTATCACTCGAACCAAAATATAAAGTTTTACTAGCTTCGGGAAAATAATTCTAATACCGCAAAGCATGCGTAGAAAAGGTCATTAAATCAAAGAGGTATGATTAAAGAGATGTTAATGGATGCAATATTCATAGATAGAAGAATGTATAATGAGTACATGTTATTTATATATGTATATATCAAGTGTGTTTTGCTAATGAATACCTATACTTATGTAAATAGGACAACATAGTTCATTGAGGTGATTTTTGCTATAAGTGGTAATCAGCGCTAAAGGCAAGTTCCTTAACCTTACTCAAATTTCATTGAGCAAGTTCCTAAACCTTATCTTGTTACATTGAGCAAGTTCTTACCCTAAACTTCGTTGACCAAGTTTATTATCCCTACTTGTTATCGTTATATAAATTGATTGATTCATCTTTCTACATTGAGCAAGTTATCATTATTATAAATCTAGCCTATCTTGTATATTAAAGTTTATTAATCCTTCAAGCAGGATGTTGTTATACAATAATTAGTCTATTGTATACCTTTGAGATTTTATCCAAGTTGAATTATCTGTTATTGTTAAACATGGTTAGACTAGCGAACCCCTATTGATTCGTCTAGTCCATAGTTGATGAGCGTTCTAAATTTCAGAACCCTTGATGAATTATCCAAACCAAACTTCCTTGGTGCGGACCCGAACGTTAAACTAAGATGAACAACCCTCATAGGAGGGGAAATGATATGTTGTCGGAAACCGAAGCGTGCACCAAGTATGATTAAATGTTATGCATAAATATAGGTACTTTAAGCCGATCCCTCGATGTACTCGTTTATTGTGGATTCTGATTGTAATCATTGTTAATTCTAGTAAGAGTTCTTAGTCCTTAGTGATCTTTCGGTACTCATTCATGATGAACCTCTAGAGGAGTAAATCACGAAATTGTGATATACTTGATCTATAACGACACCTATTGAATACTCTTGATGTTTCTTGATATTCGAACTACTTATCATTTTGAAATCTCGAGAATTTTAAATGCTATAACCGCTTGTCCTCACTTCTTTGGGCAAATTTGTTGCTCATTCTTGCTTCCTAAAATATTACGGTTAAAGCGAGCAAAGCGGTACTTGAGGAAAGGACAAGGGAAAGGGCAAGGCTGACGAATAATTTAGCCCTTAAGACTAGAAGTATTATTATTATCGTCATTATGATGTATTCAAGAATGATTAAGCTATGTTAAGCTAATCACGTAATTGTAATAGTAATGGTTACTAATTTACCTTGGGGACGCGAATATTTATATTATATCAATGTAATTATTCTATTTTTTCCGTTGTTAATGATTTAGCAAGATATTCGTGGTTATAGACGTGATACAATCGAATTCGAGATATGGGTGTCTGAATTTTGGGGGCGTCACAGGTTGGTATCAAAGCCATAGTTATAAACCTTAGGAGCGAGAGCCCTTAGACTATAACTTAGGAGAACTCAGAAGATTGAAAGGTATGAAATTCATATAGAGTTTCCATAGAGATGGGCTTAACGTGTTACAGAATATAACTTCATTCTATACAATGAACTTATGATTCTAATGGAGTTGTTGGTTGTTTTGTCTTGTGTCGGTGATTGTAGGATGACTGACATGGGAGGACCTAGCCGAGTAGTAGAAGAGGAGCCGCGTGACATACACTTGGTCTATGAGGCACCATTGATAGCAGAGCCTATATCAACTGTAGTTCCTATCGATGATGATGACGAGGAAGAGGAGATAGAGCCAATACCCGAAGAGTTTGATCCAGAGGAGGAACGTATGGTGGATGAGTCCATGGAGAACTCCGACGAGGCTACTTTTGAGGATAGGATGTTGGGGGAGTATGAGGAGCAGATTTTAGAGTTAGAGGCTGAGGCTAGAGACAGGGAGTCCGAGCTCCAAAAGCTGAAGGACAAAGACCATCGGAGAAAGTTAGTGATGCAGGAGATGGAGGTAGAGATTGCTCACCGTAAGGAGGCAGGGATCCAAATGGGGGCTCTGTTTCACAAGGCGGTGGCTAGGAATGTAGAACTGGCAGGGAAATTGGAAGAAATGGAGCAGAGGGAGTTGAGCGAGAGGACATAGAAGGAAGCTATCCGTACTCAGTTAGAGATGGAGGTAAGGGTTAGGACCCATTTTGAAGAAAAGTGGGAAGGGGCCAATGATAGGGCTAACGATCTAGAGGATTAAGTGAGATGCAAAAGGAGGAAGATGAACAGGATGGTCTATGCAGTGCATGCGGCCATGGGGAGACCTGATTGATGAGGTGAATCACTACCCCAAGCAGAAAGCGAGGATGAGACCACGGCACACCATAAGCCGAGATTTGGTGGTGCACATAACTCAGAGGGAGTACCAGAGCGCTGTGGATCGCAGGATGATGGATTAAGTCTAGGCGTTAAAAGTTATTAGTGGTAGTTCGTTATGTGGTGTATTATCCGTTGTTGTATTTTGACCTTTATGCTAGAATGTGAAATAGTTGTAAGCCCCAACTTTTGAGTTAAAGGGGTAGTATGTTAATGATTGTCCCCATCTTTTTGTGATATTAGGGGATTAGTTGTGTCATTTATAGAGGTATGTGGAGATAGCATGTAATGTAACAAGTTGGCATATGAATATAAATGATCTTATTCTCGAAATGTGTTCGAAATCTTATTCCTTCTATGAAGAACCTGTTTAAGTAATATGATTAGATAATAAAAAATAGAAGTTGGTGATGCGAGAAAAATGCCGCCAGACGTAGATTAAGCTGCCTTAGGAAGAGTCGGTTAATGATGAGAGAGGACAAGTAGATCCCATTCAGAGGCTTGTAGATTTGTTGGGGAGGCTCTTAGGGAAGAAATGAACAAGTACCACCCATTCCCAAGTAGCTCCGATTCATAAACTTTAAGGACTTTAAGAGTGTAGGACCTCCGGAATTTATGGGTACTACCGACCCTATCGTAAGCATAAACGTGGATCAAGGAAATGGAGAAAGCCTTTGCCATTGCTCATGTGGGTGAAGACCGTAAAACCGTGTTCGCTACATTATATGATGAGGGTGGGCGAACTCTTTGGTGGGAAGCAAAGCGTGAGAGAGCGGGAGAGGGACTATAACTTTCGGAAAGGTTTAAGACCTTGTTCTTCGAGAATTACTTCCGAGGAGCATGAAGAATAAGATGGAGGTAAAGTTCTTAGAACTAAAAGCAGGGGGGAGATGAGCGGTGGCACAATATCGTCCAAGTTCAACGAACTCACTTGCGATTCGCACCACATTAAGTGGACACGAAGAAGGAAATCTCGGCGCTTGAACTTGGACTAAAACCTTGGTTGTTCAACAAGGTGTCGATCCTTCAAATCGACTCGTTCGACACCTTATTGGAGAAAGCGGTAATTCTTGAGGGAGGTAGCGAGGCATTGAGCCAATACAACAAAAGAAGAAGAACAAGAATCTTTGGGGAGAAACTCGTGGAGGCGTTAGAAGTGGTGGAAGTTATCCGGGAAAGAGGAAATGGGATAACCGCAACAACAACACTAACCAACGAAACATCAACCGATCGGGGAAGTTATCAAGGAGGATTTAAGAAAAGTAGTGAAGCTTGCTCGAAATGCGGGAAAAACCATCAAGGGGAATGCTAGAAGGGGCGCAGCATCTGCTACAACTGCGGCCAAGAAGGGCATATTTCACCCAACCGCCAAGCCGAAAAAGATGAAGGATGTTTTCGTGTGGCTCAACCGAGCATCAAATCAAGGATTACCCAAAGAAGGGGAAGCAACGGAGGAAGGCCAATTGAGGGGGGGCAAGAAGTCGATGATCGGCGGACCAACGCAATCCAACCAAATAGGATTGCCGAACATTTAATATGGTGCCCAAGACGCGTAGTGACTGCAAGGGACGTGGTGTCAGGTATTCTCCCGATCAATAATATAAATGCGTATATATTATTTGATTTGGGTGCTACCTATTCCTTTGTGTCTGAAGAATTTGCTAATCGACTAAACATACCTCCTGAACATTTAGAAAACTCATTGAATGTAGAGATTGCGAATAAGGAAGTATTTCCCATAGAGTTTGTTTACCGAAACTGTTGTGCAAACATTAGAGGTCACGAACTAAATGTAGACTTATTTCCGATTAAACTGGGAGAATTTGATGTGATATTCGGAATGGATTGGTTATCCAGCCATGCTGCGATAATCGATTGTCAGAAGAAAAGTGTGAACTTTCAGACCTCAAATCGGTCTAAGGTAGTGTTTTATGGTAGCTCATCGCTCAAGCAATCGTGTTGCCTTACAATGATGCAGGCCAAGAAATTATTAAAGAAAGGATGTGTAGGCTATTTAGCCTATATAGTGGACACTCAGAAAAAGGGAATAGAAATGGAAGTTATATCAGTGGTAAGAGATTTCCAAGACGTATTTCCAGACGAACTGCCTAGCCTTCCGCCAGACAGAGAAATCGAATTTATAATAGACTTAGCACCGGGAACCGCACCAATTTCGAAAGCCCCATATCGTATGGCGCCAGTAGAAATGAAGGAATTGATGATTCAATTGCAAGAGCTGCTAGAAAAGGGTTACATTCGCCAAGTGTGTCTCCTCGGGGAGCACCAAAGTGTTGTTTTGTAAAGAAAAAGGATGGAGCGATGAGGCTCTGTATCGATTATCGGAATTGAACAAAGTGACAATTAAAAGATATCCATTGCCAAGGATGGCGATTTTTCGATCAACCTGAAGGGAGCGAAGTGTTTTTCAAGATATATTTCTGAGCAGGTTATCATCGGTTGAAAGTGTGAGAGGAGGACATACCAAAGACGGCGTTTCGAACTCGCTACGGACATTACGAATTTTTAGTAATGTCATTTGGGTTAACCAATGCTCCGGCAGCATTCATGGACTTGATGAACCGGGTTTTCAAGCCATACCTAGATAAGTTCGTAGTAGTATTTATCGATGACATTTTGATTTATTCAAAGGCGAAGGAAGAGCACTTAGAACACTGAAGATGGTATTAGAAGCATTGAGAAGGGAGAAGATGTACGCTAAATTTTCAAAATGTGAATTTTGGATGGAAAGGGTTCAATTTCTAGGGCACGTGATAGATCAAAATGGAATTTCCGTGGATCCTGCAAAGGTGGAAGCGGTAAGTAACTGGGAACAACCGAAGACGCCAACAGAAGTTAGGAGTTTCTTAGGTTTAGCCGGGTAATATCGAAGATTTATCCAAGATTTTTCTAAGATAGCAACCCCACTAACCAATCTAACAAGGAAGACATAGAAGTTCGTGTGGACGGAGAAATGCGAGGAGAGTTTTAAAGAATTGAAGAGGAGGTTGAGCGAGGCGCCTGTATTATCATTACCAGATGATACGGGAGGATTTGTGGTGTATAGTGATGCATCGCATAGAGGACTTGGTTGTGTGCTAATGCAACATGGCAAGGTCATTGCGTATGCCTCATGACGATTGAAAAAGATTTCAAAGGCGATACCTACCCATGACTTGGAGTTAGCGGCGGTAGTCTTTGCATTGAAGATTTGGAGGCACTATTTGTATGGAGAAAAATGTGAGATATATACGGATCACAAGAGTCTGAAATATATCTTCACACAGAAGGAGTTGAACATGCGACAAAGAAGATGGTTGGAGCTAATCAAGGATTACGACTGCGAAATTCTTTATCACCCGGGAAAAGCAAACGTGGTAGCCGACGCTTTGAGTAGAAAAGGAAGGGAGAAGTTATTCAAATTGACAACTCAAGAGGAATTAATAAGAGAAATGGAAAATTTGGAAATAGAGGTGGAGGAACCAAAAGAAGTAGAAGGAAAATTTCTCATAATGAGAGCTCACCCGACGTTATTGGATAGAATAAAGGAAGCACAAGAGAAAGACGAAGAATGTGGGAAAATAAAGAAGAGAATAATAGAAGATAAGGAAGAAAGGTTCAAGGTAGACAAGGACGGTATATTGAGGTTTGAGAGTCGAGTATGGGTGCCAGATGTAATCGAACTGAGAGAGGAAATCCTACACGAAGCACCACAATACACCGTGATTCTCGTTCATCCAGGAGGCACAAAAAATGTACCGGGATCTTGACACCATTTTGGTGGCCTAATTTGAAAAGAGAAGTTCATGGAGTGTGTTAGCGAGATGTCTTACTTGTTAAAGAGTCAAAGCGGAACACGGAGGCCCAGTGGACTACTTCAACCATCACTGGAAATACCTGAATGGAAATGGGAGCACATCACGATGGACTTCGTGGTTGGACTTCGGTTACTGAAGGGTTATGATGCCATTTGGGTTATTATAGACCGATTAACAAAAACAACTCATTTTCTACCCATCAAGATTCGATTCAATTTGAACCAATTAGCGAATCTGTTCGTGAAGGAAATCGTATCGCGACATGGATTGCCGGTTTCGATTGTCTCCGATCGAGATCCGCGTTTCACGTCAAAATTCTGGAAAAGTTTGCAAGAACGAATGGGAACTCAATTGAGATTAAGTACTGCTTATCACCCTCAAACGGACGGGCAAAGTGAACGAACCATACAAACGTTAGAGGACATCTTTGAGAGCTTGCGTGATGGACTTCAAGGGAATTGGGACGACCATTTACCATTGGTAGAATTCGCTTACAATAATAGCTATCATGCGAGTATCGGTATGTCGCCGTATGAAGCTCTTTTGGGAGAAAATGCAGGACACCAGATTATGTTGGGGACGAAGTCGGAGAAGCAGCGACTTTTGGGACCCGAATTAATTCAAGCAAATGGTCGACGTGGTAACAACAATAAGAGGTAGATTGGTCATGACTCAAGATCATAAAGAAGTATGCCGATTTACATCGCCAGACCAAGAGACTTTGAAGTCGGTAGTTTTGTGTTTTGAAGGTATCTCCTTGGAAAGGAAAGATCGATTCGGAAAGGGAGGAAAATTGAGTCAGAGGTTCATAGGACCATTCGAGATATTGAAGCGAGTGGGCGAAGTGGCATACAAAGTTGCTTTGCCATTCTTAATGGAACACATCCACAACGTGTTTCACATTTCCATACTACGTCCGTATAAGTCTGACTATAGACACGTGATTTCCTATGAGCCCATTCAAGTAGAGAAGAATCTGGCATATGAAGAAATTCCTGTTCAGATAATAGATAAGAAAGAACAAACGCTAAGAAACAAAGTTATATCTTCTGTAAAAGTGCTTTGGCGTAACCACGATGTCGAGGAAGCAACGTGGGAATTAGAAGATAGAATGATGGGGGATTATCCCCAACTTTTTGTGTAAACTTATAGCAATTCCGGGACGGAATTTTTATAAGGGGGAGAGGATGTAATACCTGAGAAATTCCTCATATTATTAAATAAATATGCTAATGAAAGTAATATTTATATGAATAAAAGTGTTAACATTTTATTGAGATCAATTGATTCGTATTAGATCAATGTGCATTGAGAAGCTTAGTTTAAGCTTGGAAGATTATGCCTAGTGTGGCATTGAGATGTAAATAATTATTGCATATGATGATAAGCTTAACTTATACAATTTATTATGTGAGTGGAATTATTAATTGAGGGATAACTTAATATTGGATCTAGGATTATCCGAGCCCAACCTTAGTATGTAGATTGGGAGTTTAGCCCAATAACTTAATTGATGGACTTTTGAGTTAGCCCAATAACTTGGAACATTTAAAGACCAATTCGGAACCCAACATAACAATTGGTACAAGGGTTGACTTTTAAAATATGGCGTGAGGCGATTGTGCGTGAGCCACCACCCCATGCTTATGTCTGAAATCGCTTCTCTTGTCTCAAGTTAGGGGTTACCAAGTACAAAGGACAGTAGCCTAAACTCTCTTTACATAAACTTTCAAGCTGCTAATCCTAGGTAATCATGGCTAGCTGAGCGGCTGGTATGAAGTGGTTAAACAACTCCTTAAACAACCATTGTTCCTTTCTATTGCACCATGGATCCCCACATTGTGTAAAGCAATGGTATAGTCCATGCTTTCCTCTATAAATCTGTTTTGCCTTTGCGATCTGTTATATTATTAAGAGTATTGGAGACATCTGAGTGAAGGAATTCTTAGTTCTTTAAGCATTACCAAATCGATTGGGTGAGATATCAAGGTTAAAGCTCGAGAAGGTATAATTTCTACTCCGTTCTTAACTTGAGTCTTGTTGATTCTCGTTTTTTTTGATTATTAGGTCAAGTATGATGAACTAGCATGTTATAAAGGCGTTAGGAAGTTCACTTTCGTGCATGAACACGTTAATAAAAATTGTTAGAAATAAAAGTTAGGACTTGATGCTTCCGACATAAGTCGGATGACACTCTACTATCCAAATCATAGTGTCATGTCATATTGGTGCTGGTCGTTTGGAAAACACTACGATTGCTCACTTAACATCCGCAAGTGTCCGGACTACTCTACGATTCTCGGAAAGGTCCACCATGTAGATGACCACGATCGTCAGAGAGTAAGATTGTTGATCGAGAGTGATAGCCAGATCGACTAACGACCGTAGAGAGTAATATTGTTGATCGTAGAAGTAATGGCTGATTGTCGACCGTAGAGTAATATTGTTGATCGTAGAGTAACGTAATAATTGGGTTTGGGCGTGTGAGGCCATGAAACAAGAAGTATTGTCTTCGGACAAGAAGTATTGTCTTCGGACAAGAAGTATTGCCTTCAGACAAGAAGTGTTGTCTTCGGACAAGAAATGTTGTCTTTGGACAAGAAGTATTGTCTTCGGACAAGAAGTATTGCCTTCGGACAAGAAGTGTTATCTTCGGACAAGAAATGTTGTCTTCGGACAAAACGTAATGTCTTCGGACGAGTCGTAACGTCTTCGGACATGGCCAGATGCCCTCGGAGATGACAGGATAACTTCGGGTTCGGATAGGGCGAGATGTCTTGGGACTCGGAGACAGCACCATAACTTGAAATAAGGATGAACTTATGTATATCCCTTACTGTTATAAACTGTTATCACCCGAACCAAAATATAAAGTTTTACTAGCGGAAAACAATTCTAATACCGCAAGCATGCGTAGAAAAGGTTATTAAATGGGTAGGTATGATTAAAGAGATGTTAATGGATGCAATATTCATAGATAGAAGAATGTATAATGAGTACATGTTATTTATATATGTATATATCAAGTGTGTTTGGCTAATGAATACCTATACTTATGTAAATAGGACAACATAGTTCATTGAGGTGATTTTTTGCTATAAGTGGTAATCGGTAGCTAAAGGCAAGTTCCCTAACCTTACTCAAATTTCATTGAGCAAGTTCTAAACCTTATCTTGTTACATTGAGCAAGTTCTTACCTAAACTTCGTTGAACAAGTTTATTATCCCTACTTGTTATCGTTATATAAATTGATTGATTCATCTTTCTACATTGAGCAAGTTATCATTATTATAAATCTAGCTTTGTCTTGTATATTAAAGTTTATTAATCCTCAAGCGGGATGTTGTTATACAATAATTATTCTATTGTATACCTTTGAGATTTTATCCAAGTTGAATTATCTCATTATTGTTAAACATGGTTGACTAGCGAACCCCTATTGATTAAATCTAGTCCATAGTTGATAAGCGTTCTAAATTTGAGAACCCTTGATGAATTATCCAAACCAAACTTCCTTGAGTGCGGACCCAAGCGTTAAAGCGAGATGAACAACCCTCATAGGAGGAAATGATATGTTGTCCGGAAATCGACGATGCGCACTCCAAGTATGATTAAATGTTATGCATAACATAGGGTACTTTAAGTGATCCGATGTACTCGTTTATTGTGGATTACAGTGTAATACTGTTAATTCTAGTAAGAGTTCTTAGTCCTTGGTGACTGCTCAGTACTCATTCATGATGAACCTCGAGAGGAGTAAATCCTGAAGTTATGATATACTTCAGTCTATAACGACACCTATTGAATACTCTTGATGTTTCTTGATATTCTGGAACTACTTATCATTTTTGAAATCCTGAGAATTTTAAATGCTATAACTGCTTGTCCCTCACTTGCTGGGCAAATTTGTTGCTCATTCTTGCTTCCTAAAATATTACAGTTAAGGCAGAGCAAGGCGGTACTTCAGGAAAGGACAAGGGAAAGGGCAAGGCGACAGAATAATTTAGCCCTTAAGACTAGAAGTATTATTATTATCGTCATTATGATGTATTCAAGAATGATTAAGCTATGTTAAGCTAATCACAGAATTGTAATAGTAATGGTTACGGTACCTTGGGACGCGAATATTTATATTATATCAATGTAATTATTCTATTATTTTCGTTGTTTATGATTTAGCAAGATATTCGTAGTTGTACGTGATGCACCGAATTCGAGATATGGGTGTCTGAATTTTGGGGGCGTCACAGTATAGAAGTCAAAACTTTAACCAATTGAGTATAATAAAGAATGGAATAATAAAAGAAATCACCAGGCATGCGATAGACCGCACAGACAGTTTATTCCAACAGAATAATAAATAACGGAACCGGAGCCACGCGTAAGCGCACGTACGAGGATATTCCAACATAATAATAAATAACGGAACTAGGTCAAAGTGAAATTAAATGCAAGCGGGATGTTCCAGCAGAATAATAAATAACGGGACGAAGTCATGCGTAAAACGCATACGGAACATGATGTTCCAATAGAATAATAAAGAATGGAATAATGAGAAGAATTTTACCATGTATTCGGTACTTCGCATAGACATGTTATTCGAACATAATAATAAAGAATGGAATAACTGAAGAATTTCACCATGTATGCGGTATTTTCGCATAGACATGTTATAATAATAAAGAATGGAATAACAAAAGAATTTCACCATGTATGCGGTATTTTCAGATAGGCAAAGTTATTCAACATAATAATAAAGAATGGAATAATGAGAAGAATTTCACCAAGTATAGGGTAGTCGCGATATCGGAGTTATTCCAACAGAATAATAAAGAATGAAATAACTGAAGTTCTCTTCATAAATACGAAAGAAATAATACCCCTTATGGGTACAACAAATAATATCCCTTACCTTAGAAGAAACTGGATATAGGAGTAGTGAAGTAGCAGAATACTTTTCTTCTTTTCTCTATAGTTTCTCTCTCTAGAGTTTCATTGAATTAAGTAAAAAATAATGTTGGAATGAGCTTCATTTATAGGAGAATGGGTGAATAGTAACTAATTCCTGAACGGTCCAGATTGATTTACTTTTAAACGGACGGTCCATATTGGTTTACTATAAATTATTCTAATAAAATAAAATCTTTTAGATAAAATATAATATATTCTATTTATAATCTAATAAAATGAATAACTTTATAAAAGTATTACATTTTATATAAAAAGATTTTACTATGCAAACACTTATCAGAGCACTATACAAATACTATGCATAATAAAATATAATATATTCTAATTATTTTCTAATAAAACAAATAACTTTATAAAATTATTCTGTTTTATATAAAAAGATTTTACTATGCAAAATACTATGCATAATAGAATATAATATATTATATTTATAGTCTAATAAAATGAATAACTTTATAAAAGTTTTATTACATTAATAATACTAATAAAACAAAACTTCATCATCATTATTATAATTCACACTATTAATCGACCAGGTCGTTCCCAGGAAAGAGGGGGCTTTCCAATAAGGATTTTTCCCTATTGGCGCACAATTAGGTGACCAAACCTCTCCTTGGCAGAACTTCTAGACATCGTTAATATTACAAATAATAATATTAATAACTCTGTCATCTCAATTATTGATTTAATAATATATAAAATATAAACAATAATTGAATCAAATAACGTGAGATCTTATGCAACAATTCCATCAAGCAATAATTGAACAAAAGCTGAGTGACTTCTCACGTAAGCATTAATAATTAATCTTGTGTGCTACTATGCAAACGCCAGTATTCTTTACTTTTACTACAAGGAAGTAGTTTAACGGTATTAATGGTAAAACTTCCACTAGTTATTTTCATAAAATATTTTTATCGTTTTCTCAATCAAGGCAATAATTCCGTTGTAGGGTCCATGATGATTGTGTCGTAAATGCGAATATTCTCTGTTAAAATGAATATTTCCCGACCAATCGAATATTATATAACAACTTGCATACTTTTCAAAATTTATAAATATTACCCACAACTTATAAAATTATCTCAAATCCACACCATAATATTCAAAAAAATATTTCGAAAAATTTAAATCTTTATTCATAAAATTTGGGGTCTCACAAAGGATATTCGTTAGTATCACCAGTGGTCATGATCATTTCATACACCTATCCATCTTTGCACTACGGGCCAAAGCTTTCAATCAACAGTTCGTCTTTGCACGTAAGCCAAAGATATACAATTGTAAAATCAATAATCAACAATCTATCTTTGCACGTAAGCCAATGATATACAACTGTAAAATCAATAATCAACAATCCATCAATGCACGTAAGCCAAAGATGACTTTTATCACAATATAAGCATGAGGATGATGACAATGATATACACATTAATCAAACGAAATCAAGGATAAATATTAAAGACTTTAAATTTATCCAGAGTTTAAAAATATCCAAATTGTCAACATGATACTGTTTTGTAGAGTAAAATTCAAGAATAATATTCATGTACTAAAAATAATTTGGACAGAAAAGAAATATATTTTTGGGTGAATAGTACCCCGTGAATGGTACCATATAAATGAATAGTACTCATGGACAGTACTCCGACATGAAAAGCTTAAAATTTAACAAGAATGTGCAGAAAATATCCTTGTGAAACAATACTAGATGAAGCGCAAATTTCAAGGATATTCTACTAATTTCACGGAGTATAGAAGCAATACTTTAATAAGATGAGGGTATAATCAGAATACGAGGCGAAATAATATTACTCACATACTACTACGTAGTATGGAAGAAAATATTATTAGTATGAATCTTGAACAAAATAATATCCCTTACATTGTTGAAGCGAAAATAATATTCCTACAAATATTGAGCGAAATGATATTCTCGATTTAATATTGAACACAAATAATATTCATACGAATCGAAAAATAATATCTCTTGAATATGAAATAAATAATACCCTTACCTCAATAATGATATCCTTTATATGATGTTGAGCGAAAATAATATTCCTACGAATATTGAACAAAGATGATATTCTTACGAATATTGAATGAAAATAATATTCATATGAATCGAAAAAATAATATCTCTTTAGAATATGAAATAAATAATACCCCCTTACATTTGTTGAGCAAAAATAATATTCCTACGAATATTGAATGAAATGATATTCCTTGCGAATATTGAATGAAAATAATATTCATATGAATCTGAAAAAATATCTCTTCAGAATATGAAATAAATAATACCCCTTACCACAATAATGATATCCCTTACATTTGTTGAGCGAAAATAATATTCCTACGAATATTGAACGAAGATGATATTCCTTACGAATATTGAACGAAAATAATATTCATACGAATACGAAAAATAATATCTCTTCAGAATATGAAATAAATAATACCCCTTATGACTGTTGAACAAAAATAATATTCCTACGAATATTGAACGAAAATGATATTCCTTACGAATATTGAACGAAAATAATATTCATACGAATTAGAAAAATAATATCTCTTCAGAATATAAAATAAATAATACCCCTTACCTTAGAAGAAGACTGGATACTGGAATAGTGAAGTAGCAGACTTCTCTTCTTCTTTCTATCTATAGTTTCTCTCTCTATAATTGCTCTTGTGAGTCTTAGTAAATTGGTGAGAATGAAGGAAGAATGACCTTCTATTTATATGAAAATATAGTTTCGATAATTGCAAGTTTTGGGGCTCGAAATATTACAGTATAATACCTTCATCTTTTCCTTCATTTTTAATTTAGTCATGCAAGTATTATCAAAATTGTACCACCTCCCCTAATAGTATATCATGTGAATTAATATTACATTCATGTGACTAAATAGTTCTATACATGTGAAAAAACTAATTACAGTATAATACCTTTATCTATACCTCCATTTTTAATTAAGTCATGCAAATATTATCGATCTTGCACCACCTCTCCTAATAGTACATACATGTGAATCAATAGTACACACATGTGAACACATAGTTATAAGCATGTGAATTAATAGTATAATTGCTCATTTATCTGATTAATTACCCGATTGGTCAATATAACTTCTAGACATCAATTATTATCAAAATAAATGTCAATTTCTACTAACACTAATAATCCCAACACAATGGAACTATTAATTTCATCTTTAATCAACGCGAACTTATTCATCATTAATATTATAACTCACAATATTTAACAACCAGATCGTTCCCAGGAAAGAGGGGGCTTTCCGATAAGGATTTCTCCTTATTGGCGCGTAATTAGGTGACCAAACCACTCCTTGTGTAACTAGACATCCTCAATATTGCAAATAATAATATGAATAACTTTATCGTCTCAATTATTGATTTAATAATATAAAATATTATGCAGATGATACTATGACAATAATTGAATAAAACTGAGTGATTTTTCACGTAAGCATTAATAATCAATGATGTGTCCTACTATGAAACCACGCGTATTATTGTACCTTTATCATTGATTATTTATGACAACTTGTTTACTTTGAAATTTTTTCAAATATCACCCTTAACTTTAACCTTTTATCAATTTAACCATTTACTAAATAAAATAATAATTATAAGAAAAATGAATACTTTCATTTCATAAATTTCAGGGTCTCACAGAGATGATGTTCCTTTTTGGCTCCATGTGTCTCTAGGATGTCCTCATTAATCACCTATTCGACTACTTATCTTGTTCTTCTTTCTCTCGCTCTCCTTAGGATGGTGACTTCATTTCTTCTTGATCTCCTTGTTCTTGCTCCCCTCGGACTCTTTATTCATGGGATCATCATCCTTTGGATCCCCCTTAGATGATGACTCTGCTTCTATTGTTGTCTTTTTCTTCTCATTCTTTGCCTTCTTTTCTTCTTTCATTCTTTTCGCTTTACTCCTCCTTGAGTGTCTCTTCCTATGTCTATTTTTCTCCCCCTTTTTGTCATTAATCATTTATGAAAGCTGCTCCTGTGACGCCCCCAAATTCGGGCATCTTCCAACCCGAAGATGGATGGTGCTTACTGCAGTCATTACCATTCACACATACATTCAATTGAAAAGTCTCATAAGAACGAATATGTCTTCTATATATTCAAAATAATATTATATTTCCCCAGGTTCTTTATAACCAATACATTCGTTCTTGTCATAATATTCAATATATTACAAACATTCCATCTATACTATTACATAAGAATCTAAGGGTTCGTCTTCGCCTTGCCCTTATCCTTGCCTGAGCCTTCGGTCCGTTCGATCTTAGTTGTGTTCATATAGTTCAAGCAAAAGTGAGCATGACTAGCTCAGCAAGTACTACAATTCTAATAAACACCATTCTTGAAACATAGGAATTATATATCTTCAATAACTGAACAATAGTTACGAAGTACTATCGATAATTCAAAATAACACTTCTTTTCATTCAAAACGTTTTACAACAACAATATTCAGTAAAACATCAATTTCGGTCCAAGACCTTGAGCATTTCATAAGTTCTTTTGAAAAAGACATCCAGAGACACTAAGTCAGTAAGTCCGAGCATTACTTACGACACGTCTAGGTGATCGGCCTATAGTACTCTATGTTGATCAATGCTACATTCATTAAACGTGTATACATTTAAGTTGTGGCAACCTCATGTGCCTGTCGTTAAACGACAAAACATTTTAGCATACTCAGTCTTCTTTTGAAAACCACACCAATATAACTTGGTAAACATTAACCATGCTTGATAAAAACATAATATAAGTCTAGCCGAAAGAATTGGCTTTGACTTCATCATACAATACTTCATGTGTAAGGATACACAAATTACAAAGCTTGTCCAGATTGAACTGGAACAAGGGTTAGAATACTTGCCTTTAGCGTCTGCTTATTATTTATCACACGTACACTTTAAGTCTCTAAGTCTCTATAATACATGATCACATAACGTACTACATTAGGTTATATATAATCAAGTATGTATACTACTATATCTTACCCTTCATCTCAATCTTATCATGACTTAGATTTGTTACTATTTGTTCCGGCTTTCCATTATGTTGTTCTTACATTATCATTATGTTCATATTTGATTACTATCTTCAACCTTTAGACAACATAAATAAGGTTTAAAAATACCTTATAATACCTTATTAAGTTCCTCAGTTTATTACTACTGAGTTTTTGATCATGCTATACTTGTAAACCTTCATCACTGTCCAAACCCTAGGGTTGGTCTTTTGGGCCACCCTTCCTTCTTTTTCATCGTATGTATTTGCGCCATGAGTTAGCGAACTGCAACAGCGGCTCACGGCTATTGCGGCACCAAATTTTATTCTCTCAATTTGCACACTGCCGTGATCTGCGGTATGTTCTTGCACTTTATATGGTCTTTATGGTACCACCAATATTCCTTGTGCACCAGAAAATTTTTACAGACTTTTATTTTTGTGAGATTCCCGGACGCATAACCTCTTCGTTATAAGTCCGAATTGGCTCGTTCAAGAGCCTACGATTCACAAATTACATAATCTACGTGTTCATGAAAGAATTTTATCTATTTGACTTCATTTGCTAAAATTTCACCTATTAGTTCATTTTTAATGAAAACGATAAACGTTCGTGAACGTTCAACGCTCGTTTCTTCATTCTAAGTCGGAATTCGACCATTTTCGAGTTCGCAACTCTATAATGCCAAATATGACTTATCTTCATCAAAAACTAATGTTTCTGAGTTCAAACACAAAATACGACTTCCATTCCGAGAATTCACGAATTCGACGATTATCGTCCAATCGTGTGATATCTGGAGAATCTTCATTACTAATGATTTGATTAACGTTCTAAATGGATTCTAACCATCACATGAACATTTTAAACTACTTATTACACCAACTTATTTTCAAATTAAGTTTTGATTTATTCTTCATAAGTTCATGACTTAATCAACTTATAAACTATAATTTCCATTTCTTATGACTTAGTACGGACTTCTTTACTCAATGTTCTCACATCATATTGAACATACTAACTATATATGACAATCATATGCCAAGTTCATCATAAATTATCAACTTATTTAGATTCAAGTTGCTTATTCATAACTTATTCGGCTTAAGTCCATTCATTAATCAATTCTTATATGTTCTTAGCATATATGTTCATTAAATTACACTTCTCTTATCACCCTACAATGATAGAGATATAAGATGTATTAGACTAGAGTCTTACCCTTGAAGAACTTGTTCTTCTCTTCTTTGCAAATCTAACAAGGGTTGATTGACTTATTCTTGACTTATTTTCTCTAACACTTAAGCACTTATCTTGATAGAAGTTGAATGAAATTTAATCAAGAAACAAATGAAATGTGGAGCTTGCTATTTATAGGCTTGGCAAAGTTAGCGTAGAATGGTCATTTAGGCCCTCCACCTCCTTAATCTAACTTCCTTACTATTCATTACTTTGGCCCTAAGTTAACTTGATTATCACTCACTTTACTTGACCATCACAAAACAAATCCTATGCTTGGCCATCACATAAAGCTCTTGCCCACCAAGACAACCCATATTACTCTTGGTTTGCTTAATGGATTATGGCTAACCTATTGCATCATTACATTAGCTTATGCTTCATTACTTAGTTAGTTCTTGTTGGGTTTGCATTACTTAGTTTGGAATCTTAATTATCAACCACTTGGGCTTGTATCAACCACTTGGGCTTGCACATCCAATTCCTATTGGACTTTTACCAATATACTAATAATCCTACAAGTCCATTCCATTTAATTAAAAACCTTGACATATATACTATACGTATAATTCTCATACTCTAACTTGTATATTTATTCGTAATATACGTTATTCCATTCTCCATACATACTTGTATAATACTTCATATTATACTTGCATTCAATACCTAGTATAATACTTATGTATCATACGATCAATACAGATTCTTTTCTTAACACATAATTTTTCTAACGTGCTCAAATTAAGTCTGCATGTGAAATATTGCATTTTCCATACTTAGATTATTATTACACAATCCATCTCCCCTTGATATTATAACGTTACTTATTTCTCGGAAGTTCAAAAATAATTCCCGAGCGAAAATCGATGAATAGTGTTTTTTGGAAAATTTTTCGGAAAGCTTTTATTTTCGTCTTAGAAATTCAAACACTTTAATTCATTCACATAGTTAAAATACTACGACGTTCCAACGTTTCTAGGTTATAGAACGACATTCATCTTATCAATACGTAATAATAATAAATAATATTATTTTATTCATTATTAAAAGAATTTACAAAAGGTTCAATTTTCTGGGGCGTTACACTATCTCCCCCTTATAAGGATTCTGTCCCCAGAATCTCGCTATATATAAAAAAAATTACACAAACAAATGAGGGTAATTCTTTTTCATCTTTTCTTCCAATTCCCACTTTGCTTCTTCTGCATCGTGGTTCTTCCATAACACCTTCATAGAAGGTATGACTTTATTTCGCAGAACTTGTTCTTTCCTATCGAAAATTTGAATCGACGTTTCTTCGTACGTTAAGTCTTTCTCAATATGAATAGGCTCATATTCTATCATGTGTTTATAATCTGGCTTATAAGGACGTAGCACGGATACGTGAAATACATTATGTATTCATTCTAGGTTTGGAGGTAATGCTATCATGTAAGCTACCTCACCCACCCGTTTTAATACCTCAAAAGGTCCAATAAACCTCG
Source organism: Panax ginseng (assembly GCA_020205605.1). Taxonomy (NCBI): domain Eukaryota; kingdom Viridiplantae; phylum Streptophyta; class Magnoliopsida; order Apiales; family Araliaceae; genus Panax; species Panax ginseng. The sequence continues at coordinate 155,850,987 of CM035128.1, forward strand.
GACTTAGCTTTCCCTTCTTTCCAAAATGTATCTTTCCTTTCCAGGGAGATACCTTTAGAAATCCGTACAAACCTACTTCAAATTCTCTACTCTCTCTATGCGAATCTGTAAACTTCTTCTGTCTGTCTTGAGTTGCTAAAAGACGCATTTGTATCATCGTGACATTGTCTGCTGTTTGTTGCACCAATTCTGGTCCTAGCATTCGATGTTCTCCTACCTCATCCCAATACAATGGTGTTCTGCATTTCCTCCCATACAAATTTTCGTAAGGCGGCATACCTATGCTTCCATGATAACTATTATTATACGCAAACTCCACTAATGGTAGATGATCATCCCAACTACCCTTGAAATCCATGACGCAAGATCTTAACATATCTTCTAACGTCTGAATTGTCCTCTCGCTCCGTCCATCAGTTTATGGATGATACGCCGTACTCAGCTTCAATTGTGTTCCCAACTGCTCTTGTTGACTCCTCCAAAAGTTCGATGTGAATCGTGGATCACGATCTGACACAATCGATACTGGGGCTCCATGTCTGGAAATTATTTCCTTAATATATAGTCTAGCTAACTGGTCTAAGTTATACTTAACCCTAATTGGAAAAAAGTGAGCCGACTTTGTCAATCGATCCACTATTACCAAATCGCATCATACCCCTTCGTTGTAGTCGGAAGTCCTACCACAAAATCCATCGTGATATTCTCCCACTTCCACTCTGAAATTTCCAATGACTGTAACAAGCCACTTGGTCGTTGATGTTCGGCCTTAACTACGGCAAGTCGACACCTACTCACGTGCATCGCTATCTCTCTCTTCATGTTCGGCCACCAAAAACTCTGTCGAAGGTCTTGATACATCTTAGTACTCCCAGGAAGAATCGAAAACCTTGAACTATGAGCCTCTTGTAATACCTGCTCCTTTAATTTCGTTTCATTCAGAACCCAAATTCTTCCTTAAAATCTTAATAATCCCTCATTATCAAGACTGTACTTAATATCTTTTTCATTGGCTAGCCGCTCCTTTATCCAGTCACACTCATCAGTTTTGAGTTGTACCTCCTTAACTCTTTCTACGATGGTAGATTGCATCTCCATCGCAAACAGTATTGGTCTTGCTTCACTCGACAGCTTCACTTTCAGTTCCATCCTAGCCATCTCTGTTATTAACTCAGTTTGAGCCGTTAACAAAGACAACTTTTCCCGACCCTTCTTACTTAAGGCGTCGGCAACTACATTGGCTTTTCCAGGGTGATATAGGATTTCACAGTCATAATCATTTATCAACTTCAGCCATCTCTTCTACCTCATATTCAACTCCTTCTGTGCGAAGATATAGTTTAGACTCTTGTGGTCCATGTATATCTCACATTTTTCTCCATAAAGATAATGTCTCCATATCTTTAGAGCAAAAACTACTGCGGCCAGTTCCAGATCATGAGTAGGATAAACTTTCTCATAATCCTTCAATTGCCTAAATGTAAGACCCCAACTTTTATGAATAAAGAATAATTTTCTCGAAATATATTTTTGAATATTATGGTGTGGATTTAATATAATGTTATAGTTGTGGGTAATATTTACAAATTTTGCAAAGTAAGCAAGTGGTTATATAATATTCAATTAGTTAGGGAATATTTGTTTTAACAGGGAATATTTGTATGATGACATAATCATTGGTGGACCCCACAATAGAAGTATTGTCGTAGTAAGAAAAGCTATGATTTATCTTTTATAAAAATAACGGTAGGAAGTATTCTTCGTTAAAACTGTTGAACTACTCGGTAGTAAAAGTACAAAGAGAATCTGGCGTGGTTGTATAGTAGCACACCGTATTGATTATTGATGCTTACGTGAGAAGTCACTCGGTTATACTCAATTATTGCTACGAAGAATTCTTTGCATCATATCTCTCATATTATTGATTCAATTATTGTCAAAGATTATCATCGTGCATAATATGATATATTATTAAATCAATAATTGAGGCGACAAAGTTATTCATATTATTAAATTACAATATTTACAATGTCTAGAAGTTACATCGAGGAGAGGTTTGGTCATCTAATCATGCTACCAATAAGGAGAAATCCTTATCGAAAGCCCCTCTTTCCGAGGAACGACACGGTTGTTAAATATTGTGAGTTATAATATTAATTATGAATACGTTCGTGTTGATTAAAGATGAAATTGATAGTTACATTGTGTTGGAATTATTAGTGTTAGTGGAAATCGATATTTATTTCGATATTAATTGATGTCTGGAAGTTATATTGACCGGTCGGGTAATTAATCGGATAAATAAGCAATTAATTGCTATTAATTTACATGATTATAACTATTTATTCACATGTGTCTACTATTGATTCACATTCATTTACTATTAGGGGAGTTGGTGCAAGATTGATAATACTTGTATAACTAAGTTAAAAATGGAGGTATAAATGAAGATACTATACTGTAATTCGTATTTTCACATGTGACGCCCCCAAAATTAGGTATTAATCACCCATCTTGAGTCACCAAATACATGGTACACAATACAAATACAAATACAAATTTAACTATACAGTTGTCGTGTAAAATACGACAAAACATAAATTGAGAGTTTAAACAAGAATACTGCCTTCTAGACAATATCCATTCTCAATGGAGTCTTCATAGACAGTATATAAACTCAAATCCAGTCCTCGTTACATTTATTGTCACACTATTTAACAGAATAGTGAGGACTACTAATGCTATCATCTCGACCGTCACTCCGCTCCTCGACCAGGCTCAAGTCCGGTATATTCTCATTTTCAAGAGAAGCGGTGAAGGAAAAGGTGAGCTCAACTAGCCCAAGAAGAAATATTATGACTAAGATAATACGAATAAATTATCATTAGTCTTCAACAATGTTAAACCGATAATATACAATAGACATCAAGTTTAAGCTGCGGTGATGAATATGCAATCCATTAAAAGAGTCAAGTAGAGAATAAAGTCTACTATCTTTTAGGTTTTAAAAGGTTTTCATCAATTTTATTCTTTGAGACTCAGCTTAATAAATAAACCACCACATCTAATCATCCCTGTATCACGGTCAAGGATTTTCATTAAATCATCAATGGTCATGACTATACGGAATAAACCCTGGTCATAATCATACCAAAAACTATTCATCAATGCATTCTAAAGCTCTCGAGGACTTTTATCACATTATTTATAATATGTCATGATTATACCGAATGATCCCTGGTCATAATCATACTAAGTCCATCTATGCACGTAAGCCAAAGATGACTTTCAACATAATATAACATGAGGATGATGACAATGACATAATAATTCAATAAAACAAGTTCAAGAATTAATTTATCCGAGAACTAATAATGTCTAAATTGTCAACATGATACTTCTTTGTAAAGTAAAATTCAAGAATGCTCGGAAGAATATTTCCATGAAAAGATATTTGGATGAAGCGCAAAAAATCAAGGATATTCCACTAATTTCATGGAGTATAGAAGTCAAAACTTTAACCAACTTGAGTATAATAAAGAATATATGAAAATCGCAAATGGATTTTCACCGCCATGCAGTAATCCACGATACATGAGATCATTTCCACAATTTAATAAGGAATGAATACAAAGGATCATTCACCATGCATGTGCCAATCCATAGTATAAAAGTTATTCCAGCGGAATAATAAATGCGAATAATAAATAATGGAACCGGTAAGGTGAAATTCACAATCATGAGGATATTCTCGATGAGAATAATAAATGCGGAATAATAAATAATGGAACCGTGTCGTGAAATTCACACCAATGAGGATATTTCGGATGTAATAATAAAGAACGGAATAATAAAAGAATTTCACCAAGTATGCGGTAGATTTGCATAAACAAAGTTATTCAATATAATAATAAAGAATGGAATAATGGAAGAAGAAGATCACCAAGTATTGGGTAAACCACATATACAAAGTTATTCCACCAAGTATAGGGTAAGAGCAGCATCAAAGTTATTCCAATGAATAATAAAGAATGGAATAACATAAGGATTTCACCAAGTATAGGGTATGCCGCGTATATAGGTTATTCCAACAAAATAAATAAGAATGGAGTAACAGAAGTTCTCTTCATGAATAAGAAAGAATAACACCCCTTACCGTAAAAGAAACTGGATATAGAAGTAGTGAAGTAGCAGAATACTCTTCTTCTTTCTCTCTATAATTTTCTCTATAGCTTCTCTCTATAATTTCTCTCTAGAGTTTCAATGAATTAAGTAAGAAATAATGAAGGAATGAGCTTCTATTTATAGAAAACTAAGAGTGGCTCTTGGTCTTAACGAAGGGTCAAAATGACTCTTGGTAATATTGAAGAGGCAATTACTATTCATGAAGGGGTAATTAACTCTTGGAACACCGAAGAGGCAAATAACTCTTGGAAAGCTGAAGGGTCAAGTTACTATTAAAACTCATGAATAGTAACTCATAAATAGTAACTCATGAATAGTAACTCGTGAATAATAACTCGTGAATAGTAACTCGTGAATAGTAACTCATGAATAGTAACTCTGACATGAAAAGTTCCCCAAATACCCGATTGAACAATATAACCTCCAGACATCAATTATTATCAAAATAAATGTCAATTTTCACTAACACAAATAATTTTAACACAATGGAACTATCAAATTCATTTTTAATCAACACGAACTTATCCATCATTAATATCATAACTCACAATATTTAACAACCAGGTCGTTCCCAGGAAAGAGGGGGCTTTCCAATAAGAATTTCTCCCTATTGGCGCGCAATTAGGTGACCAATCCTCTCCTTGACAGAACTTCTAGACATTGTAAATATTGCAATTTAATAATATGAATAACTTTGTCGTCTCAATTATTAATTTAATAATATAACATATTATGCATATGACATCTTTGTGACAATAATTGGATCAATAATATGAGAGAGATGATGACTGACAATTATCAGAGCAATAATGCAAGATATAAGCGAAAGTGACTTCTTACGTAAGCATCAATAATCAATACCGTGTGCTACTATGTAACCACGCGTATTACTGTACTTTTACTACCGGGTAGTTCAATAGTATTAATGGTAAAACCTCCACCGTTATTTCCATAAAATATTTTTGTCATTTTCTAACTACGACGGTACTTCTGTTGTGGGGTCCACCAATGATTGTGTCATCGTACGGATATTCCCGACAAAAAGAATATTCCCCGACCAAACGAATATTTATAACAACTTGCATACTTTACAAAATTTTCAAATACTACCCACAACTATAGCACTATCTCAAATCCACACCATAATATAAAATAATATTTCGAGAAATTTAAATCTTTATTTATAAAATCTGGGGTCTCACATCACATGTCTAGAACTATTGATTCACATGATTTATTATTAGGGAAGGTGGTGCAAGTTTGATAATACTTGCAGGACTAAATTAAAAATGAAGGAAAAGAGGAAGGTATTATACTGTAATATTTCGAGCCCCAAAATGTGCAATTATTGAAACTATATTTTTCTATAAATAGAAGCTCATTCTTCCATCATTTCTCACCAATTCACTAAAGTTATAGAGCAATTATTATAGAGAGAAATTATAGAGAGAAAGAAGAAGAGAAGTCTGCTACCTCACTATTCCAGTATCCAGCCTTCTTTTGAGGTAAGGGGTATTATTTCTTTTTTATTCATAATAAGAGCTATTGTTATTCCATTCATTATTATTCTGTTGGAATAACCTGTCTATGCGAAGTACCACATACATGGTGAAATTCTTCTGTTATTTCATTCTTTATTATTATGTTGGAATAACCTGTATATGCAAAGTACTGCATACATGGTGAAATTCTTCTGTTATTCCATTCTTTATTATTATGTTGGAATAACCTGTCTATGCGAAGTACCACATAAATGGTGAAATTCTTCTGTTATTCCATTCTTTATTATGCTGTTGGAATATCCTGTCTGTGCGGATTACGCGTGACCTGGTTCCATTTTTTATTATTCTATTGGAATAACCTGTCTGTGCGGTCTGTCGCATGCATGGTGAAATCTCTTGTTATTCCATTCTTTATTATTCTGTTGGAATATCTTGTCTGTGCGGATTACGCATGACCTGGTTCTATTCTTTATTATTCTGTTGGAATATCCTGTCTGTGCGGATTTTGCATGACCTGGTTCCATTAATTATTATTTTGTTGGAATAACATGTCTGTGCGGTCTATCGCATACATGGTGAATTCTTCTGTTATTCCATTCTTTATTATTCTGTTGGAATAACCTGTCTATGTGGATTACCACATTCATGGTGAATGATCCTTCGTATTCATTCCTTATTAAATTGTGGAGATGATCTACATGGATTGTCGCATAGTGGGCAAAAATCCATTTACAGTTCATATATTCTATTATACTCAATTGGTTAAAGTTTTGGTTTCTATACTCCATGAAATTAGTGGAATATCCTTGATATTTGCGCTTCATGCAGTATCTTTTCATGGAAATATTCTTCTGAGCATTATTGAATTTTACTCTACAAAGCAGTATCATGTTGACAATTTGGACATTATTGATTTCTAGATAAATTATAAATCTTTAAAATTTATCCTTAAACTTGTTTTATTGAATTATTATGTCATTGTCATTATCTTCATTCTTATATTATGATTAAAGTCATCTTTGGCTTACGTGAATAGATGGACTTGGTATGATTATGACCAGAGATTATTCAGTATAATCATGACCGTAATGTGATGAATGATGTGGTAAAAGTCCTCATTGGCCTGTAGTTCATTGGTGGACAGTTATTAGTATGATTATGACCAGGGATTATTTGGTATAATCATGACCATTGATGATTACATGAATATACTTGGTCGTGGTGCAGGGATGATGTGGTTTATTTATTAAGCTGAGTCTCAGTGATAAAGTTGATGAAAATATTTTTAAATCATAGAAGATAGTGTATTTTATGCTCTACTTGTCTCTTCTAATGGATTGCTTATTCCGCTGTAGTTAAACTTGATGTCTATTGTATTTTATCAGTTTAACATTGTTGAAGACTAATGATAATTTATTCTGCATTATCTTAGTCATAATATTTCTTACTGGGCTAGTTGAGCTCACCCTTTGCTTTCATTGTTCTCTTCAGGAAATGATAATATAGCTAGGACTAGTCGTGGAGCGGAGTGACGGTCCAGATGATAGCATTAGTAGTCCTAACTATTCTATTAAATAGTGTGATAATAAATATAATGAGGACTCCATTGAGTGTGGATATTGTCTAAGATGACAATATTTGTATTAAAACTCACAACATATGTTTTGTCGTATTTTACACGACTATTGTGTAATTAAGTTGTATTTGAATTTTGTACCATGTATTTGGCGACTCAAGATGGGTGATGTATACCTATTTTGGGGGCGTTACAGTTGGTATCAAAGCTTAGGATATGATCCCTGGCTGAGATGTGAGACAAGAACTAGGAGGGGAGAGACGGGGAATTCTTCTTCGCTAGTATGACCTATCTAAGTTTATTTGGTATTTAATTGGTTGGTCAGAGTATATGGATAATATGTGACATGTCAATTAACCCTTGTTTTGTGGCAGTATTTGAAAATGGCATCCGAAAATATGGAGATAAGCAATGATGCACATGAGACCGTGGAGTCACCACATATTAATACCCAGGATAATGTGCAATAGGAGGACAATAATCCTCAGGTAAACAACAACGATCAAATGATGAACGTTGGGACGTTTAGAGGCTTTATTCAATTCATGCAACATCAGGCGAGGGCGGCTCCTGTCCAAAATGCAGGTGGAAATACTGATAACTCTCGGACGGTCACCGCTAAGCAGTTCAAAGAGATGGGACCACAGGAGTTTTTTGGAGAGCCAAAACCACTTAAGGCGGAGACGTGGATAAAGCAGATCAACAAGATATTTGATGTCTTGGGATGCTCCGAGGAGCATAATGTTCCCTTTTCCACCTTCATGTTGCGAGCAGAGGCAGATTATTGGTGGAAATCTGTAAAGCGTACTCAACCTACCGCACTCAAAGTTCCAAGAGCTGTTCAACGACAAGTACTTTCCTAAAAGTATTCGTCACATGAAGGAGGTAGAGTTCATCAAGCTTGAGCAAAACAATATGACCGTGGCGCAGTACGAAGCTAAGTTTGCCGAGTTGTCCCGGTTTGCGTCCAATTTGGTTGATAATGAGGAGAGAATGACGCGGATGTTTCTAAGAGGTTTGAAACCCGAGATACATCAATACCTAATTTCTCTCAAACTGTGTTTGTATTCAGATGTTGTGAATAGGGCTCAGTTATTGGAGCACGAAAATGAGTCAACCCAACCAAGAGAGAGCAACCGACAAGTTGATAATACCAGTGGTAGCAGTCATTGAAGCGGTGACAACAAACGTGGAGGGAATTAACATGCCAGAAATGATAATCACTTCAGTGGTAATCATGGCTATGACAATAAGAGTGGACATTTCAAGAAGAGGAGATTCAACAAGGATGGAAAGACGTCAAAGATCAAAGACCGTTGTTAAGGAAGGAGAGCGTCGTCGATCGATGTTATAAATGCGAGGGAGGGTGGGACATATCAGTCCAAACTGCGTGATGCAGTCCAAAGCTTGTTATAATTATGGAAAAGAAGGTCACCTAGCTCGATTTTTTTCAGGCACCAAAGTCAAGTCCAGCTGGGATGGAGGCATCAAAGGGTGTCCCAGACAAGACAAAACTGGTAGTTCAAGGGAGAGCGTTTGTCGTAACCTCCCAAAAAGTGAGAAATCCGAACGAGGTGATCACGGGTAAGCTAATCATAAACTCTAGCGAAGTTTATACTTTATTTGATACCGGTTCTACCCATTCTTTTATTTCTCATACTTGCGCTCAACGTTTAAATTTGACTCCGAAGAAATTAGACTTTGACTTATTTGTTGAAACTCCGTTGGGAGAAACCTTCATTACATCCATGGTTTATAAGTCTTGATTGATTCAAATCGGTAACCGCATGTTACCTATTGATCTTATTTCTTTGGAAATACTTGTATTTGAAGTGGATTTAGGGATTGATTGGTTAACTACTCATCATGCTAAAATCGATTGTTTTTGTAAGGTTGTTAGCTTTCATATTCCTAACCAACCTATTATACGAATTCAAGCAACCAAACCATTAAAGTTAATCACTGTCATATCAAGTCATAAAGCTATTCGTTTATTGAAAAACGGATGTCAAGCTTTCTTAGCCCATGTCATGGATTTAAATAAAAATACGTCAGATTTGAATGATATTTCTATTGTTAATAAATTTCCTGACGTATTCCCTGAAGAACTTCCTGGCCTACCCCTATAGCGTGAAATTGAATTTTGTATCGACCTTGAATCCAGTACAAAACCCATTTCCAAAGCCCTATATCGAATGGCTCCTATTGAACTTCAGGAGTTAAAAACCCAACTACAGGAATTGTTAGACATCGGTTTCATTCGTCCTAGTACGTCTCCTTGGGGTGCTCCTATTCTATTTGTGAAGAAGAAAGATGGAAGTATGCGACTTTATATTGATTATCAGGAGTTGAATCATGACACCATCAAAAATAGGTACCCGTTACCTAGCATTGATGACCTGTTTGACCAGTTGTAAGGAGTCAAATTCTTTTCAAAGATTGATCTTCGTTCTGGATATCATCAGTTGAAGATTAAAACCGATGACATTCTAAAGACTGCTTTCAGAACTCGGTATGGGCATTATGAATTCCTAGTCATGTCTTTTGGATTAACTAATGCTCCTGCTGCCTTCATGGACATGATGAACCGAGTATTCAAGGAATATTTGGATCACTTTATGGTCATCTTTATTGATGACATCCTCATATACTCCAAAACCCATGAAGATCATGAGCAACACTTGAGGCTGATACTCCAAAAGCTTCGTGAAAACAAGCTATATTCCAAGTTGAAGAAATGTGAGTTCTGGCTTGAGGAAGTTACATTCCTTGGGCACGTAATATCAAATCATGGAATATCTGTTGACCCGACAAAGATTGAAGCAATTCAAAGCTGGGAGAAACCTAAGTCAATAATAGCAAGGCACGTAGCTTTCTGCTTCGGCCATTGGTTATTATCGGAGATTCGTAGAAGGGTTTTCTCGAATTGCTACTCCATTAACGCAGCTGACTCGAAAAGATATAAAGTTCGGTTGGAGCGAGGAATGTGAGAAGAGTTTTCAAGAACTCAATAGAAAACTCATTTCAGCACCTGTTCTGACAATACCATATGGTTCGGAGGGATTTGTCATCTGCAGTGATGCTTCGGGCAAAGGGTTAGGATGTGTTCTCATGCAACATGGGAAAGTCATAGCCTATGCCTCTCAAAAACTCAAAGAATATGAGAAGAATTATCCTACTCATGATATAGAGTTGGCAGCTGTCGTTTTTGCGCTTAAGATTTGGAGGCATTACCTGTATGGAGAGAAGGTGGAGATCTATACGGATCATAAAAGCCTCAAATATTTCTTCACTCAAAAGGAACTCAACATGCAGCAACGACGATGGCTTGAGCTATTGAAAGATTATGATCATACCATCCAATACCATCCTAGAAAAGCGAATATAGTAGCTGACGCATTGAGTAGAAGATCATATGCGGGTACGAGTGAAATATTGTCAATGTAAAGACCCATTTTATATGACTTAAGGATGGAGATAGAGTTAAAGACTCCAGGGACCCATGTGATGATGGCGAATATACGAGTAGAACCGACTTTAATCGATTGGTCGGGGAATATTCATTTTAACAAGGAATATTCGTACGACGGCACAATCATTGGTGGACCTCACAACAGAAGTATTGTCGTAGTAAGAAAACGACATATTTATCTTTTTATAAAAATAACGGCGGAAGTGTTACCGTTAAAACTGTTGAACTACTCGGTAGTAAAAGTACAGTAATACGCGTGGTTGTATAGTAGTACACGGTATTGATTATTGATGCTTACGTGAGAAGTCACTCAGTTATACTCAATTATTGCTATAGTAATTGCTGCATCATATCTCTCATATTATTGATTTGATTATTGTCACAAAGATCATCATCGCATAATATGATATATTATTAAATCAATAATTGAGACGACAAAGTTATTCATATTATTAAATTGCAATATTTACAATGTCTAGAAGTTACATCAAGGAGAGGTTTGGTCATCTAATCATGCGGCCAATAAGGAGAAATCCTTATTGGAAAGCCCCTTCTCCTGGAGCGACACAGGTTGTTAATTATTGTGAGTTATAATATTAATGATGAATAAGTTCGTGTTGATTAAAGATGAAATTGATAGTTCTATTGTGTTGGAATTATTAGTGTTAATGGAAATCGACATTTATTTTAATATTAATTGATGTCTGGAAGTTATACTGACCAGTCGGGTAATTAATCGGATAAATGAGTAATTAATTGCTATTAATTCACATGATTATAACTATTTGTTCACATTCATGTACTATTGATTCACATTCATTTACTAATAGGGGAGTTGGTGCAAGATTGATAATACTTGCATGACTAAGTTAAAAATGGAGGTATAGATTAAGGTACTATATTGTAATTCGTATTTTCACATGTCTAGAACTATTGATTCATATGATTTACTATTAGGGGAGGTGGTGCAAGTTTGATAATACTTGCAGGACAAAATTAAAAATGAAGGAAAATAGGAAGGTATTATACTGTAATATTTTGAGCCCCAAAATGTGCAATTATCGAAACTATATTTTTCTATAAATAGAAGCTCATTCTTCCTTCATTTCTCACCAATTCACTAAAGCTATAGAGCAATTATTATAGAGAGAAATTATAGAGAGAAAGAAGAAGAGAAGTCTGCTACCTCACTATTCTAGTATCCAGTCTTCTTTTGAGGTAAGGGGTATTATTTCTTTCGTATTCATGAAAAGAGCTATTGTTATTCCATTCCTTATTATTTTGTTGGAATAACTTTGTCTGTCGCAAATACCGCATACATGGTGAAATTCTTGATTATTCCATTCTTTATTATTACATTGGAATAGCTTTGTATGTCTGAAGTACCTCATACATGGCGAAATTCTTACATTATTCCATTCTTTATTATTACATTTGGAATATCCCGTCTATGCGGATTACGCATGACACAGTTCCATTCTTTATTATTCTCGTTGGAATAACTTTCGCTACACGCTGATCATCGCATGCATGATGAATTCTCTTGTTATTCTATTCTTCATTATTCTGTTGGAATATCCTATCTGTGTGGATTTCGCATGACCTGGTTCCATTATTTATTATTCTATTGGAATAACCTATCCGTGCGGTCTATCGCATGCATGGTGAATTCTTCTGTTATTCCATTCTTTATTATTCTGTTGGAATAACCTGTCTATGTGGATTACCACATGCATGGTGAATGATCCTTCGTATCCATTCCTTATTAAATTATGGAGATGATCTGTCTACGTGGATTGCCGTTTTGGTTTACAGTTCATATATTCTATTATACTCGGTTGGTTAAAGTTTTGGTTTCTATACTCCATGAAATTAGTAGAATATCCTTTATATTTGCACTTCATCCAGTATCTTTTCATGGAAATATTCTTCTGAGCATTATTGAATTTTACTCTACAAAGCAGTATCATGTTGACAATTTGGACATTATTGATTTTTGGATAAATTAAATTATAAATCTTTAAAATTTATCCTTAAACTTTGTCGACGTCGGGATTTTTGAGTGTCCCTTTTCGTTACTTGTTCTTTGGTGTTCTCATGTTAGTGTGAGATTGTTTGAAAAAACAAGTGAAAAAGGTCCGACATGTATAATGTCGACGATTTGACTTTAAGAGTCGCCAGTTGGTGTTTTTAACTGGTTGCACCAACGGAAAAAAGTTTGCACATTGACCTAGTGATTTGACACTACTAGACGGGTCTGTGAAACCGAGATTCATTTTGGGTCCAGGGGCTTGATTATGCGGAGGGAAGGTGTTAGGCACCCCCCGACATCCGTGTTACCACGGTGACCGCCACTTTTCAAAGAAACTGTTATATGAATGTGTGTGTGTGTGTGTGTGGATCAATGTGCAATTATTTGGAAGTAGTGCAGTACCTCGTTCGTACCTATATACATAAGGTTTGAATTTATAGAAAAATTCAGTTTTAAACAAGATATAGCAATGACGTTTTGTAAAAGAAGTTTTTCAAACCCTGTGCTCAATAGTAATTGAGGCCTTTGATACTTCATTTTATTATTAAATGTTCGGCTTGTTTGCTTTTATTTTTGAGATGCGAAGCATTCTCAAGAAAATAATATACAATGATCTTAGAACTCCTCATGGGCATAATGACCATCCAAGGAAATTCGAGACATTGTAAAATAATGTACAAGTCACATAAATTTGAAAAATGTCCATCATGAGAACCGAATCTAGATTGATGAGCGAATATGTGATCACATGATTCCTAGGCTCACATGACACTGCGCAATTTGTATGGAAAGCGAAGCGATTATATATATAAAAGTTTGTAAATATATATATATCTGCAGACATGATCAACCACCACGAAGCAACTCCATGGGGATCGGAAATGTAAATATATAAAAGCTTATATATATATATATATATATATATATATATATATATATATATATATATATATATATATATATATATATGACATAATCAACCACCACGTAAGTAAATTTCGGGTGGGACGAAATGTAAATAAAGCTATAAAAGTGATCAATCGCCACGTAAGTAAACTCTGTGCACTGACAAAAGTGTAAATATATATATATATATATATATATATATATATATATATATATATATATATATATATATATATATATAAAAGCGAAAGAACGACTGGATGTGAATCCAGGCTCACTTAGGATATAATCGAAAACAATTATATATATAAGTATATATATATAAATATATAAATGAGTAAATGCAGGATGTAAAATCCGGGCTCATCGAGATATGTCCGACAACAATTATATATATATATATATATATATATATATATATATATATATATAAGCAATAAATGCTCGAGGGCATCAAGTCAGGCTCAATCAAGGTATAACTCGATAATGTTAGTCCATATATAAAATATATACATATATATAAGTATATATATATATATATATATATAGACATAAATGAAAACCATGGATCGAAGTCCGGGCAAACACACACAACACGACTCTCAATGTGTATAACAGCGTGTGCTAATATGAGAAGAAGGCTTTATATAATGTGAGAAGACTTACAGTGGGCTGCTAATGTAAACTTCTATGACTTTATGTGGATAAACACTCAGCTCCCGCCGGATAAAAGATAGCTATATGTGAGTTAACAAGTGTTTAAAGATGAGGAAACACTCAAAAGATGTGTATGCAAAGTAAAATGGACAGGGCTTCCTCGCCTTTTTCTCTCCTTCTCTCTCTCAAATGGCTGACCCCAAGGCTTGTATATATAGACGGATGGCCGCAGGTATACCTTCGGTAGCCACGGTTGTACCTGCGGCTGGTCGTGGTGCATCCGAGCCTCGCGGGTCTCATTATCTCATAATACGTGCACTCATGCAATGTAATGTCCGCTTGAACTTGCAGAACTTCAATCCGAGCATCCGAATGAGGTATATCTGACCTTCTTCGGACCGCTTGTGTCGAGAGTTACGCAATGACATGGATTAGAGGTTTTACAAAATCAGGAAGAGGGGTCTATGCCCATGGTCTTCAATCTTCAAATTCTATCCAAAGTACTGCCACGCGTAATAGTCACTCGGGACTGTTACTCCTCAGTTCTTGTGGGACATTGTTGTATGTATGTATGTATGAAGTGTTGAGACGACGCGCAGGTGTTGAAAGGGGCAAGATGATGTTTGACTCTTCGCTGGGGTTATCGCCGGTTTAAGTTGAAAGTAGACGTTGCTCAGGGTTACATCTGAGATTGGACTACTTGTTAGTATGTCGTGATATCATCTTGAGCAAAAAGCAGACGTTACTCAGGGTTACTTCTGAGATTGGACTATTGCAAGTGTATGAATGACGTAAGGTCATCTTGCGGATGTGCCTGTCTACCCGTTGTTAGGTCCGGGTCTGAGGTATGAGTGCCTCGGCAGGAGGTCTAAGCTTGAAGCTAATCGCATGTATTTGGAACAAACAATTCTGAGTTATCGCTGGAACTACAAAAGCATCCTTTGGGGCTATCACCAAGGATGAAGTCGCTACTCTCGAGTGTTTGTTGCGAAATTCGGAATCGCGTCGTCGGTGTTATCACCGAGACGTAACATCCCTCTCCGGTGTTGTTTCGGTCTTTTGATCTCGCAAACCTCGAGGTTATCTCCGAGATTGAAATGACATTCGGTGTGTGTTAGGGGTTTGGAATGATATTCGGTTTATGTTCAG
The DNA here is from genome assembly GCA_020205605.1 of Panax ginseng. Classification (NCBI taxonomy): domain Eukaryota; kingdom Viridiplantae; phylum Streptophyta; class Magnoliopsida; order Apiales; family Araliaceae; genus Panax; species Panax ginseng. The sequence goes on from CM035128.1 coordinate 155,866,466, forward strand.
GGTTAGAACTGATGTTCCCGGTTTGTGTTCAGGGTTGGAGCTGAATTTTTGGTAGTATCCGGAATGGATGTAAACTGTCTTCCACGGTTATATCCGAAAGACAAATCTGCCCTCCTACAATGTTAGTAACAGGCATGCAAAAAATTTTGAGTGTCTACAGATGCCCCTCTTTATCATATTCATGCAATGCAAGGCATGGATAGGATAAAGAATCCTAGACACTTAAAATGCAAGAAAGATAAACATGATGCTATATACAGCAACATAATGCAAATGTATAATGCATGATTGCCAGGTAATCCTGTTGGGATGACAATCAGTGATGGCTTGGACATGTGATCCAAGTCTCCAATGATGTTGACGTTGGGGCTATCACCAAAGTCTTAAATCCTAGACATGGGCTTATATTCCATAGAGGTACCTCTTGTGTGTAAGAGATCTATGGGGATAAAGCCTCGTCTATTTGAGGATGTGTATAACATATTCCCTCATTCTGTCGGAGTTACTGCCAACAGTTTTGTTGATGTCAGGGCTGGCCGACCTTCATTGATGTGTGTATCACCGGATATATCCCTGATGGGTGCTTTGTCAAGGTTGCTTGACCTTCATTGATGTATGTGTCAATGGTAGCATTGCGTTGTAACCCCCGCCGGGGATACGTAGATGAGTTGCTTCGATGGGTTTACTTGCCATCGGCTGACATAACGTCAAGGTTGCTTGACCTTCATTGATGTGTGTATCAATGGTTGCATTGTGTTGTAACCCCCGCCGGGGATACATGGATGCTTGAAAGATATGCGTTGTGACCCCCACTGGGGAGGTTTGATATTTCATGGTTTTACGTTGTAACCCCCTCTGGGGATGTTTAGTATTTCATGGTTTTGCGTTGTAACCCCCGCCGGGGATGTTTAGGGTTGTGACCCTGCAAATGAAGGCATCAAACCTTTGTGGGGTATTACCGAGCATGATCTGTGAAAGCTGAGCTCATTGGTATAGTATACCCTGTATTCAGGCGAATACCACTAAGACGATGGGAGTTTAACTCGTCGAGCAAGAAACCAGATTTCCATTTATTCCGCTCAATCGCGTAGCATTTTTATTCCTGATTTGGCCTTTTCAGCTAGTGAGACCTCCTTTGCAACTCTAACAGGAGTGAGCCAGAGGTGTCGGACCCATGTAGAAGTGCCGTAGGTACACCTGCAGGAGCCACAGGTGAGCCTGCGACCAACCGTGCCTATGTATAGGCAAATGACTGCTTTCATAAGTCATTTTCAAGTCATGTGATGAAGGAAATCGAGAGCTCTTCTTGGATCTCATTGAGTTCGGGCAACTTTTCACTATTCGCCGCCACCGCATAAGCGGTCTTCTTTCATTCTGGTAACGTATGCATGTATTTTTTTCCAATTTCTATTCGTTGGAAAATGACTTATCACATGAAATGCATTTAGACACATAGTAGTGAATATGCATGCTGATATAATTTGATAAAAAATATTCAACATAGCAAATGTTAGTATTAAACCATGCTGAACATAATGATGTGAAAAAATTTGACTTTTAAAACAGTCAAATTGGCACCTTTTACTGTCATTTCTTATCCTATTTGAGGACAAATGAGTAAAGGTAGAAAAGTAAAATAATCTTGGTAATTAGACTACACTTACGGATTTTTACTGTGATGTAATTAATGCATGTAGGATATATACGGCGTGTATGTGTGTGTGTCTCTTGAATGGCCACCTAGTCATGTTTATGTGCATGTGGATAGTCCCATTTACAAAGGGACTATGGCAAAAATTTTCCCAAAATGTAGGTATTGGGTAGTCATGCATTTTTAACTCTAATGTAGTACGTATGTTAAAACAATGCATTTTGAAAAGCTCGGTGTAAGAAATTACTACACCCTTTCTACGAGGTGATTTGGAGACTTGTTGTCCGGATATTATGGATCCGGATCAACCGAAAGCGGTTTCGTGTAGGACCACTTACGGTGTACTGGAGCAGAGCTTTCGAAGAGCCTCAACGCAGATTCGTTAGACAACCAAATGCTGTTTGGTGGAGGCGGTGATACGTCTATTCGGGTTGAAGTGCCAAATGTCGAGGGGCGAGGAGGAGGATGTACCGATCGAGGTTCCCCGCTTCCTCTGTCAGACGTGTTCCCCGTAGAGAATTTCCGGTATTCAAGTGGTGAACCCAGATCTACTAGGTGACTTGAGTAGGCATCCTTCAAAGAAACTCAAGACGCAAATGAGGTATGAAGTTAGATCTTTAATCTTCCTTATTTCCTATTGATGAGGAGTCAAGGATTACGATGTTGATCTTGCATTTAATGTAGGTTCGAAGCCACATGTGACCTCGAGGGAACTAGTTTAGCATCCACTATATGTATCAGGCTTTGCATGATGACTACAAAGCGATCGTCCATGGCTGGGGATTTGGGATGTTCTTCTCCATTCTACCCCGTCGCTGTCCCTGGGGTTACCTCAGGGCATTGTTTGAGCGGTAGTTTCACGCACTCGACCACTCCATTTCTTCGGATCGTGAGGTGATGATGACGCCCGATGGATTGGCGGTTTATCACGGTATGGAGTTTGGAGGGAGCCAGGTTGCCTTGCCTTGGGCGGATATCACCTCACTGCCGTCGAGATCCTTGTTGGGAGTTTCGGCGGAGGCGCGGCCAAGGCGGGGCTGTTCAGACGGGTCCTTTGGCGTAGATGCTATAATGAAATGGAGTGAGTGGCGTATACCGATGATGTGAGAGTTAGGGACAACATTCTTCTACGATTGTTCTTGATGATCATTAGGGGCTGCATCATAGCAGATAATTCCTCTACGGTGTCCTTCACTTTGATTAGAGCCACTCGACACGTGGACCGTATAGGAGACTATGATTGGGGTTTCTACACCTTTGCATACTTCCTCAGGGGAATGCGTATGCGATCGCAGGGCTTGACCGAGGCATGGTTAGGATTCTACCCATTTCTGCTGATGAGTATTTCTCTTGTCTTTTCCCATGTATAGGTTAAGAGTGTTGACTGACAGCAGATATTTTTATTGTTTTTTGTTGTGAAGAAAGGGCAGAAATGTTTTTGTTGGTTTTTTTTATTGCGATCGGGCCATATAGCATATGGTTGCCTATGTACTCCTATTGAAGAGGAGATCATGTCGACGTAGTTCGCCCCTTAGAACGAATCACAGATGAAGAGAAACGTGGATCCCATGTGCAGGCTATACTGCGGGGAGAAGAAAGTATGATCCCATAATGGGGACAAACTGCAGGTGTGTAAAAAGTTTGATCATGTCCTCAGGACAAACTACAAGTGTAGAAAAGTTTAATCCCGTCTTCAAGATAAACTGCAAGCATAGAAAAGTTTAATCCTGTCTTCAGGATAAACTTCAAGTGTAAAAGGTTCAATCCCGTCTTCAGGATAATCGAAATTATGAAAAGTTAAATCCCTTCTTCAGGATAACCAAAATTGTATGGAAGGTTTGAAATGAAGTGATACCAGGCTGCTGGTTTGAAGTGTATGTTTCCCTGAGGGGCAGAAGAGTATGTAGAAAGGAAAGGGTTCAAAACCGGAATAACTGGTGATTTGATGATCAAAACTAGGATGTTTGTGTGATGGTAACTTCAGACATAGCACCGTTTCACGATGTCCGAGTTGATAAGCTGTGGAAATTCATCGTCATCCATTTCCTGCAATCTGAGAGCACCTCCTGTCAATACCTTCTTGACAACAAATGGGCCTTCCCAGTTAGGAGCGAATTTTCCCTTAGATTGATCTTGGTTGTCAATGATCTTCTTCAAAACCAAGTCATGTTATTTGAACTACCATAGTCGGACTTTTCTGTTGTAGGATCGTGCGATCCTTTGTTGATATAACTGACCATGAAAGATAGTCGCGGATCGCCTTTCATCTATTAGAGACAATTAGTGATACCTGTCTTGTACCCATTGGTCTTCATCTAACTGAGCATCCATCAATACTCTGAGGGATTCCATTTCCACCTCTATGGGGAGCACTGCTTCCATCCCATAGACTAATGAGTAGGGGGTTGCCCCAGTGGAAGCACGCATGGAAGTTCTGTACGCTAATAAAGTCAGAGGCAAGAGGTCATACCATCCATTGTGATTGGCGGACATTTTCTGCATGATCTTTTTGATGTTCTTATTAGCCGCTTCAACAGAACCATTCATCTTTGGATGGTAGATGACGGAGTTGAGGTGTTTGATGTGGAATTTTTTGCATAACTCCTCCATCATTTTATTGTTGAGGTTCTTAGCAATGTCTGACACAATGTCCTCTGGTTGTCCATATCAACAAACAACATTATTTCTGATGAAAGCAATGATGACTTCTTTAGTAACCCTGGGGAAGGATGCTGCTTCTACCCATTTGGTGAAGTAGTCGATCATGGTGAAAATGAATCTATGTCCATTACTGGCTTTGGGCTCGATGGGCCCGATCACGTCCATTCCCCACATTGAGAAGGGCCATGGCGAACTCATATTGTGGAGTCCCTTGGAGGGGCGTGGATAGCATTCCCATGAATCTGGAATTGATAGCACCTCTTAACGTGATCATCATAGTCAGCTTTGAGTGTAAGCCAATAATGCCCCGTTCTAAGGATCTTCTTGACAAGTAGGGGTCCACTCATGTGAGGGCCACATACTCCACCATGGATCTCATCCATGAGTCTTTGAGCTTGGTCTTTATCCAGACATCTGAGGAGACCCAATCCAGCATCTCTTTTGTAGAGTGCATCTCCGCTCAGGTAGAATTTCATAGCAAGTCGATGAATCCGCCTCTTCTCAGTTAGGCTCACCTCAGCGGGTGTAAATCCATCTCGTAGATAATCCTTGATGCATTGATACCAAGGATTATGGATGGGAGGTAGTTCATCCGATACTTCTCCAACGTAATTCCCATAGATTGGGGCTTTTTTGCAGAGTAAACGTGATTCTTGGCATGTTTTCCTTGTCAGGTATGTAAACCAAGGAGGCCAACATTGCTAATACATCTGCAAAATCATTCCTATTACGAGGAATGTGTAGAAAGGAGATTTCTTCGAACTCCAAAGCCATCTGTAAAACTTGCTGATGGTAAGGCAGCAAATGTAATTCATTGGTTTGATAAATTCCCGTGGATTGTCTGATTACCAATTCAGAATCCCCAAAGACAGTTAACCGCCTGATGCCCATTGAAAGGGAAAGTTTTAGCCCCATGATACAGCCTTCATACTCAGCTGTGTTGTTGGTGCTAACAAACTGCAATTTGATGACGACGGGATACTGCTACCCCGTACCGGCTATTAAAACTGCTCCAGCTCCAGAGCCTTTTGTGTTAACAGCTCCATCAAAATACATTCTCCACGTATGGCATGTATCGTACTGATGTTGTAGCTGAATTGTCATTACCCTTTTATCGGGGAAGTATGTTTCCAAGGGTTTGTAGTCCCCTACAGGTGCGGCGGCCAGTTGATCCGCAATTCCTTGACCTTTGACAGACTTTTGCATCACGAAGATGATGTCAAACTGCTATAGGATCAAGCGCCATCCGGACGATCGATAATTGATATGGAACTTCTTGAACACATACTTGAGAGGATCCATTCGGGATATGAGATGAGTTGTGTGACCATAGAGGTAATGTTGTAACCTCATAGAAGCCCATGCTAAAGCACAACAAGTATTCTCAATCAGACTATACTTGTGTTCACTGTTGCTGAATCTTTTGCTGAGGTAATAGATAGCTCGCTTCGTTCTTGACCTCTTTTGCCTTTTTTCAAAGACTGACCCATGGCATTGTCATTTATGGACAGGTACATGAACAGGGGAACATCATCCCTAGGAGGTGCCAAAATAGGAATGTTAATCAGTTGCTCTTTAATGGTAAGGAAGGCTCTCTGACACTCATCGTTCCATTTCATGGAGGAGTTCTTCCTTAACAGCTTGAAGATAGGCTCACAGGTTGCTGTGAGTTGATAAATGAATCTTCTAATGAAGTTGATTCTTCCTAAAAATCCCCGTATTTTCTTCTCTGTCTAAGGAATGGGCATTTCCTTGATGGCCTAGATTTTGGTAGGATCCAGTTCAATCCCTTTGTGGCTGACTAGGAAACCTAGTAACTTGCCTGACTTAACACCAAAGGCGCACTTGGCGGGATTCAATTTCAAGTTGTACTTACGCAACCTGTTGAAAAGTTTTGTGAGATGGTCTAAGTGGTCATCCTCCTTTCGGGATTTGACGATGATGTCATCCACGTAGATCTCTATCTCTTTGTGCATTAAATCATGGAAAAGAGCCATCATAGCTTGCTGATAGGTTGCCCCAAAGCATTGATGAGGCCGAATGACAACCGTCTCAGAACAAAAAGGTTCCCAGGCGTGATGAAAGCGGCTTTTCTCACGATCTTCCTCGATGACCATAATTTCATGGTAATTCGCAAAGCAATCAAAGAAAGAAGTACATGCCATATTGAGAAAAGTATTGTCAATAAGAATGTGGATAAATGGCGCGAGAAAGCTATTTTTAAGGCAAACTTTGTTCAAATCCCGGTAATCCACGCAGACTCGCACCTTTCCCCCTGGTTTAGGCATTGGAACAATGTTGGATATCCACTCTGGATATGTAGACACCATGATAATGCCAGCTTGAAATTGTTTCACAATTTCTTCTTTAACCTTTAAACTCCACTCAGGTTTCAATCGCCTGAGCTTTTGCCTAACTAGCTTGAATCCTTATTTGATGGGAAGGAAATGAAGAACAATGTCCATGGAAAAACCCACCATGTCTTCATGAGACCATGCAAACACATCCTGGAATTGGGTTAATAGCGCAACCATGTCATTCCGTTGATTTGTGGTAAGGTCTGAACCAATTTGGATTAGCTTAGGGTTGTCTAAGGTTCTAAGATTGAAAGAAGTGGTTTGATCAAGATTGGGTTTGGGTTTGTCTGTGACCCATTCCTTAATCTCCTGAGGTGTCTCAATTTCCTCTTGGATGTCCATCAAGTCTGAGTCCAACTTTGCATCAAAGTTACAGCCCTTGTGGAGAGAAGGCACCTCATCAGCAAGTACAAGCACATCTAAATTCAGAGTCCTAAAACAAAAGATGCTTTCACTTAATATATGCAACTGTTTGATCATACAAAAGTGTTAGCATGTACTTGATAAAATAACTGCTAGTACTGTAAAGGAAAACAAGCAATTAAAGTTATCTATAGGGCAGAGGGATTTTCTGCCCATTTTACCCTCGTCGACCAATGCATGGAGTGTTGCTCCAATTGTCGAGGGCAAAGTCGTGATAGACTGTAATGATGTAAGGATCGTCATTGTCCTCCTTTTCCCTAATGATAACCATGACACCTTGGCAATCATCATCTGGGGTGTATCTGTTTGTATGTTCATCATGAACAATGACGCGTATGCCTGCCATCATCAAGGTAAGGTCATGTTTACGTTTCCGTTCCTTTTCTTCCACTTCGGGATCAGGAATCAGAACCTCTTTTGCTTTGATTGGTACTGGCTTCGAAATAGTATAGCCACAACATGGGCTAGCACCTTTACTGGATACTGTATCAACTCATGAGGCAAAGGTATAGAAAATTGCCGTGCGACGAAAGCTTGAGGAACCTGCTTGTGCTTATGAGGATTCCTATGACTGGAACTGGCAGAATATCCTAGCCCGGCTATTCCAATTTGACTGGACATTTGAAAAGGGTGCTTAATACCCTGCTTATCTTTACCAAGCCCTTGTCCAGGTTGATGACCCAATGACATCATTTCTTGAGTGGCCGATATAACCTCGGCAGAAATCTTGGGTATAACAAAGCCATGGTGTTTATTCATACTTTTTTTTTCTTTTTAGATAAAGTGAAGCTTATATACCCCACCTTTCATCCCCCAAACTTAAGTTCTTGACTAACTTTCACCTTTACTGTCCATCCTTGTCATTTTGTCATTCACTCTAGCATTATCCTTTAGAGACCATTTATGTATCAATTTGAATTGCCCACTCAACATAGATGTTTATTTATCGTGCTATCCTTTTATACCAATTTCAAACAAGCTCAAGATTCGATTCATAAACGATCATTGTGTCACAGTTCTAATACTCAATACCGTATTTGTTAACTTATTTCCAATCACATCATTGGCCCACAAATAATATAAACTACAACATTGATGGACTTACTCAAACACAATATTTACTAACTAAATTTTTTTTTATAGATTGCAAAATGCATTACAATATTATCTACTATGCATTGACAAACATTAACCTAAGCTACTATGAATGCACCTAAGCTATCATGCAATACTAAAATTAAGATGCAATACAGAAATTTAAATGACAATGACAAAAAATTAAAAATTAAAAATGCAACCTAAATGAGCTAAATGCATGCAAACACGTATTTAAATACCCCAAACTTAAGTTAGACAATGTCCTCATTGGATGAATAGACAAAATAAGGACATGAAGACTTCCCTTTATCGCTTAAGTCTAAGGAGGTGGTTGTTGTTCTTCTTCATCGGAATCACTCGGTGGGAACCTTGGTATTGGCCCGGGCTATTGGTATGGAAATTGATTCGCCGGGTTGAAACTTTGAAGAGTTGTGTTCAACGAGGCGAAAGATGTGTGCATAGCATCGAACATATGCTCTTTCTTCATTGCCAATCGGTGTATTTCCCGATGAGTTGCCTTGGTGTGTGCATTCATTTGATTTTGGAACGCAAGGAACTAAGAACTAGATATGGCCTCGGCCTGCGGTACCTGCTCATCCCCTTGATCGCCCATTGGTTCATCGTCATCCCCTAAAGTCTCTGAAGCATTAACGTCGTCGTCTGACTCCGACGGAAAAATGAAACCCATACCCCGTGGATGTGACTCTCCTCCTTCCCATACAGAGTACCGCACTATTATCCTTGAGTCAAGCAATGCAAGCGACAATTGCGTGGGCTCGTCGTCAGACCATCTAACCCCGGCATTGCGGCACAACCCACAAATGAGTGATGGGTGCGGCAGGCCTCCAGAAAAATTCCCACGTAAGTACCGACGGATTGATGAACAAATTATTGCCCCGACGTCAATGATAAAATCTTGCACAATGGCGTACAACAGTAACGCCTTCTCTTTTGTGACGTCCGAGGTATGTTGGGATGGAAGTAATTTTGCACATAAGAATGCATACCAGATTTTTCCATACCGACTAAGGTCCTTGCTGTGGAACACGGTGCCTCCCTTCCGACCTTTCATCCACGATGTTCCCGGCTTTGTCATCTCCGTGATAATGGCATCAAAATCTGGGTCAGAAGTATGGAGATGCTCACACTGGCAGTGGAGAGGCACCCTTAGTTGGTAGTAAGTATTTATAGCGTCGGCACTGAATGGAACCAACCGTCCTCGTACAAATGCTTGGAATGGTTCTTTGTCTTCAGCATTTGCGTAGAATTCTTTGACGATGTTGAACTGCTGGTTCTGGCTCCTCAATGAATTTGGTCTATCCCTTTTGGTAAATTTGAGGCATAAGCTCCCCATCATTAGGATCCGGTGCCAACCCCCTCTCCGATGTAAGGGCTTTGGTGAGCATGTAGTCATACCGGTCGACAGCGGTGGCACTTGCAAATTTTCGACGATCGAAGGTACGGGTTGGTTGGGATGGACGTGAACTCTCCCCCCTTTGGCATTTGGATGATGATTGTGAAGCCATATCTCTCCCTAGTGCTGGCTTTACCCTAACTCTCTAGGCTCACAACTATTCTCTCTTTTTGCTTTATATCAATTGTGGTGGAAGAGTTTGTATGAGATGGGGTGGTATTTATAGATGGAGAGGGAAGGCTATCATTAGTGGAGTGAAGAGGTGGAGAGGTGGAGAAGAGTTATGGAGTGTTGGAATGTGGGGAAAAAGTAATGTTAGTGGGTGGTGGTTATGGAGTAATGAAGTAGTGGGGAAGTGTGAAAGTGGAGTGTTATTGGGAAGGGGAGAAGACCAAATAACTTCCCACGTCTATTTAAATTTCAGGACCCCCGCCCTGGCGGGGGTGTATTGAACTAGAAAGGCGCCGCCTTGGCATATGCCAATTTTCGAAGTCGAGGACCCCACTTACGGGGTTTAATACTAAAAGGGCCCGCTGGCGTGGTAAATTGATCGTCATCCCTATCTTTTGTTTCACTGTAGTGTAGTTGTGCTTCAGTTTTTGCTCACTTAAAGCTCCATTTTCAAACCTACATGACATAAAGCAGAAATATTAGTGAATTATTTATAGCATGATGTATTGTGGAGAGATTAACAAGATTTTTCTTTTATTCGTCTACCTAATACTGAAATGAAAACTATGATTAAGCAATTATGAGTATAAAATATGATAAAGAACTAAAAATTGGGTTGCCTCCCAATTAGCACTTGATTTTACGTCGTTCAGCCTGACTACTTCCTGCTTAAGTTGTGTCGACCAATATGATGGCGATCACATCGGTGTTGGCTTTGCCATCCCAGTAATGCTTTAGACGGTGCCCGTTGACTTTGAATGTTTTGAGTGGATTGCGACTATATATTTCGACTGCACCGTGAGGGAACACCTGCTTGACCGTGAATGGTCCCGACCATCTCGATTTAAGCTTTTCGGGGAACAATCGTAGCCTTGAGTTGAATAATAGTACTGATTGGCCTAGCTCGAATGTTCGACGCAAAATTTTCTGGTCGTGCCATCTTTTGACTTTTTCTTTGTATAGTTTGGCATTCTCATAGGCATGAAGGCGAAACTTGTTGAGTTCATTCAATTGAAGTAATCTCTTCTCTCCTATAGCTTTTTGATCAAAATTGAGTTTTTGCACCGCCCAATATGCCTTATGATGTAGCTCGACTGGTAGGTGACATGCCTTCCTGTACAGTAGTTGATATGGTGACATCCCGATTGGCGTCTTGTATGCAGTCCGGTAGGCCCATAAAGCATCGTCCAATCTCAGCGACCAATCTTTCCGACTCGGATTCACCACTTTCTCCAATATCTTTTTGACTTCTCTATTTGATACCTCATCTTGTCCACTAGTTTGAGGGTGATACGCTGTAGCTATCGTGTGGTTGACCCCATACTTAACCAAAGAGCAGTAAACGACTTATTGTAGAAGTGACTACCTTCGTCACTGATAATTGCTCTTGGTGTGTCAAATCTCGTGAAGATGTTCTTTTGGAGGAATTTGATGACCACCTTGGCATCGTTTGTTGGTAGAGCTGCAGCTTCAACCCACTTTGACACGTAATCCACTGTGAGTAGAATGTATTGATTGTTCAATGACGAGGGAAATGGTCCCATGAAATCGATACCCCATACGTCAAAAATTTCCACTTCCAGAATCGTTTGTAAGGGCATCTCATTACATTTTGAAATGTTGCCCACCCTTTGACACCTATCGCATTGTTTGACAAACTGGTGGGCATCTTTGACTAAAGTAGGCCAATAAAAACCACATTGCAACACCTTTGCTGCTGTCCTCTCACTTCTATAATGCTCGCCATACGCCGATGAGTGACACTCATGCAGAATATTCTTCGCTTCACTATATAGGACGCACCGTCGAATCATCTTGTCGGCGCACTGCTTGAACAAATATGGATCATCCTACATGTACCATTTCACGTCGTGCAGAAATTTCCTTTTCTGTTGCCTTGTGAGGTCAGGTGGTAGAATGTTGCTCACAACGAAATTTGCATAATCGCCATACCACGGAATCTCTGCCGAAATCCCAAACAGTTGCTCATCTGGGAATGATTCGTTGATTTCATATTTGTCATCTTTTGCTATCCCGTGGTTTTCCAACCTCGACAAGTGACCTGCTACTTGGTTCTCTGTCCCCTTTCTATCCTTTATTTCTAAGTCAAACTCTTAAAGTAAGAGAATCCACCGGATAAGGTGTGGCTTAGCATCCTTTTTCACTATTAAGTACCGAATTGCCGCATGGTCTGTATAAACTATCACCTTAGTCCAGATCAAGTACGCCCGAAATTTGTCAAACACAAATACCACTATAAGTAATTCCTTTTCTGTGGTGGTGTAGTTCATTTGAGTTTCTGTAAGTGTTTTGCTTGCATAGTATATGGCGTGAAACACCTTATCTCGACGTTGGCCCAAAACAGCCCCAACCGCGAAGTCGCTTGCATCACACATAAGCTCGAATGGCATGTTCCAATCTAGTGCAACTATAACGGGGGCTGTAGTCAATTTCCTCTTTAATAAGTCAAACTCTGTCTTGCATTCTTCATCAAAGCTGAACTTTGCAACCTTCTCTAAAAGACTGCATAGAGGTTTCGTAATTTTAGAGAAGTCCTTTATAAATCTCCTGTAGAACCCATCATGTCCCAAGAAACTCCTAATACCCTTAACCGAGCTTGGTGGAGGCAACTTTTCAATAGTTTCCAGCTTCGCTTTGTCAACTTCCAATCCTTGAGCCGATACCTTATGGCCCAAAATTATGCCCTCTTCAACTATGAAGTGGCATTTTTCCCAATTTAGTACAAGATTCGTGTCCTTACATCTTTGCAAAACCATGACCAGATTCTTCAAGCAATTATTGAAGCTGTCCCCATAGATCGAAAAGTCATCCATGAAGACCTCAATATTTTTCTCCACCATATCTAAAAAAATTGCCATCATACACTGTTGGAAAGTTACAGGTGCATTACATAGCCCAAACGACATCCTTCTAAATGCAAATGTGCCATAAGGGCAAGTAAATGGGGTCTCTCTTGATCCTCCTGAGGCGATGACTATTTGGTCAGAGCGAGTAGCCATCCAACAAGCAAAAAATTGGTGTCCCGCCAATCTATCTAACATTTGGTCAATAAAAGCGTTGGAAATGATCTTTTCGGGTTGCCTTGTTCAATTTTCTGTAATCCATGCAAACCCGCCAACCTGTAACTGTTCTAGTTGAGATTAACTCATTGTCGTCATTCTGTGCCACCGTCATTCCTCCTTTTTTCAGTACGCACTGGACTGGACTAACCCATTTGTTGTCGAAAATCGGGTAGATGATGTCAGCGTCTAACCATTTCAAAATTTCCTTCTTCACAACTTCTTTCATAATTGGATTGAGCCACCGTTGTTGCTCCACCGTTGGTTTTGCCTCATCTTCCATCAAAATTTTGTGCATGCAAAATGAAGGGTTGATTCCCTTTATGTCGGCGATTGTCCACCCAATAGCTGATTTATGTTCCCGAAGCACCCTCAGCAACTTTTCTTCCTGTAATTCGTTAAGTGCAGCTGAAATAATAACAGGTAAAGAATTTAAATTGCCTAAATACGCATACCTAAGGTGCTTAGGAAGTGGGTTAAGTTCCAGCTTTGGTGGCTCTTCTAATGATGGTTTCAGTTTTTCTGTGGTTACCTCCTCTGTGTGCAGTGGTTCAAACAGTGTTCTAAATCTTGGTACTCATGGCAATGAGTCTAGTAATTGAAGGTAATCCACCAATTCTGGATCGTCGATCTCTTCATCTCCCAATAACGTTGTTTCTAACGGATCGTTCACCAAACTTTTGCTCATGTCATCACTAATGATTTGCTCAATTAAATCCATTCGAAAACATTCTTCCTCATCCGTAGGGAATTTCATGGCCTTAAACACATTGAATTTCACTTCTTGATCTTGGACCCTCATAGTGAGTTCTCCCTTTTGTACATCTATGAGTGTCCGCCCTATAGCCAAAAATGGTCTCCCTAGGATAATTGGGATGTTCTTGTCCTCCTCAAAATCCAGAATGATAAAGTCCGCGGGGAATATAAACTTATCCACTTTCACTAGGATGTCCTCTATTATGCCTCTCGGATATGTGACTGACCTATCCGCCAACTGTAATGTGATATTTATAGGACTTGGTGCAGGCAAACCCAATTCTAAGTATACTGACAATGGCATAAGGTTTACACTCGCCCCCAAATCACATAAACACTTGCTGAAATGCATCTCCCCGATCGTGCATGGAATAGTAAAGCTCCCCGGGTCCTTGAGTTTTGGTGGTAATTTTTGCTGTAATACCGCACTACACTCCTCTGTTAGTGCCATAGTCTCAAAATCTTCCCATTTCTTTTTCCTTGATAGAATCCCTTTCATAAATTTTGTCTAGCTCGACATTTGTTCTAGGGCCTCTGCAAATGGTATGTTGATTTGAAGTTTCTTGAAAACTTCCAAAAATTTTGAAAATTGTTTGTCTAATTTTTGTTTTTGAACTCTTTGCTGGAATGGTGGGGGAGGATAAATAGCTGGTTTGTTAACTGGTTTGTTCTTTTCCATTTGTTTTTCGTTCCTTTATTTTACCTCACTCACTGTATTTTTTTTCTCTGGTTCAACCTCCTTTGTAACCGAAATTTCTGGCTCTTGACCAACAAGCTGTTTTCTACTTCTCAACATAATAGCTTGACACTGCTCGTGATTACCCTTAGGATTTCTCTCGGCGTCACTTGGTAATGTCCCTTGTGGTCTATTATTCAATGCCAACACAATTTGACCTATCTGATTCTCTAGATTCTTGATCGCCATCTCTTGTGATTTCATAGACATGACTTGATTTTTTATAGCCAAATCGGTGCTAGTCATGTATTTTGCCAACACTTCCTCCAGATCGGGTTTCCTTTCTTGATATTGAACTGGTTGTTGCTGATTCTGAAAACCTGGAGGATATGATTGTCGTGAAGCTTGATTTTGCTGGTTGTTGCTCCATGAGAAATTCGAATGATTCCTATATGTGTTCTGATATGTGTTGTGAGGAATTCTATTGTAATTGCCGATGAATTGCACAACTGCTGGAGTAATTGCACATTGCTCCGTTGGGTGCTCTCCGCGCTGACTTCGCGTATTATTTGCCACTTTGTACTTCTTTGTGTTTGTTGTGCTTGTCTTTGCTATCATCGACTCAACTTCTTTGAAAGTGCGAGATATATGTGCTCGCATCATTTGTCATACTATCTACTTCTAATACCCATTTGCCGCCTTCATGCGTGTCATTCTCGTTGTGGGGGCCAATCGATAGTTATTAGGCGACATGGTTTCAATCAACTCGTAGGCTTCCTCGTAACTCTTAGCCATGAATGCTCGCCTGATCTTTGCATCAATACTTGTCCTGAGATTCCATGTAGTCCATTGTAAAAGGTGTTCATTTGTAGCCACTGGGGCAATCCATGATGTGGGCATTTTCTGAGCAGTTCTTTGTATCTTTCCCAGGCCTCATATAATGACTCCCCATGTTGTTGTTCAAACATCGTAATCTCGTTCCTCATCTTCGCAATTTTTGCCGGTGGAAAGAATTTTGCGAGGAATTTCTGAGCTAAATCCTCCCATGTAGTTATCGAATCGGACGATAGAGAATGCAACCAACTCTTCGCCTTGTCCCGTAAAGAGAATGGGAACAATCGAAGTCTCACCACCTCATCCGATACCCCATTGAACCTAAAAGTGTCGCACATTTCCAGAAAGCTGACTAGATGCTCGTTCAGATTGTCATTTGTAAATCCTAGGCTTAATTTCGAATGTATTTGCTGCTATTGCTGGCCTGGTGATGCTTGATTGCAGTTCAGTCACCTTGGGTGTTGTGAAGTCCCTTAACGCTTTCCGATCTTCGGCTGCCATTACTGTTACCTCTTCCTTTTCAGATGTTTCGAATTCTTGCCTCGTTTCCTTGATCCACTTACTCAACCTCTGAAACCTTTTCTCAATGTCGTCCTCAAAAGGCAGCAAGTTTGGATTTTGGGACCGAGTTTGCATAAACTACTTCCAACACCTTAAATAAGAAGCACAAAACAAAAATAAAAATGTCTAAGTAAAACTGGATTAATTAAACTGATATTGTAAAAATATTAAGAATTATATTATAGTCTCAGGCAACGGCGCCAAAAACTTGTTGGGTAAAATCTAATTACGCACAACATGCAAGTATACATGGTCAACAAGTAATAGAGTGATGAGTAGAGTATCATTCCCACAGAGACTAATTAGCAATAACCTTAACTTACAATTACCAATCTTCTATTAACCCTAATTTTATTAAACAAATCAACTCAATAATTTAAATTAACGCAACTAAAATTAAGAATAACTAAACTAACACAAAATAACCACGAATATCAAAATCTAAAATTTCAAACAATTAATGGAGGATTAGACTTATGATTTCACCCTAAGCTTCACTTTGATTTTAACACCTTTATCCCAATTCAACGCACTATCCCGGTTTATTAATCAAGAACACAAACGTAGTATTAACCACCTCTCGATGCACTAATACCGTATTAACATCAATCCACAATTAAGATAGAAATCCGTTAAACACCTTAATCAACTAACCCACTATATCTCTATGTGAATTACAATTGAAGAAGGTTGAAGAATAAGTTCTCTATCCGATTACATGCGGTGTCAAGCATATCTCTACCTTAACACTCATCAAGTTTAAGCTACTAACAAAATTATGAACACATGCTATATCAACTAGGTCTAGATTTGAATATCCTCTCTCGATACCATCCAACTCCACAAAGAATTGTTGATCAGGCAATTCCTAGATTCAAGCACAAATCAATATAGATAAACTGGAGATAGCTTATTAAATTGGAAATCAAAGTTTACAAAACCATCGATTCGCTTAAGTATCCATCACAAGCCTAAAAAGTGAATTAGTTCATAATAAACGAAATAAACACTGAATAAATCATAGAAATCGTTCTTCCAATTACAAAAAATAATCTAACACGGAGAATATTGAAAAATACCCTTCACATAGACTAGAATTGCAGTTATCTTGAAAAACTCCTCGAAATACTCCTCCACACTTGCTATCAAAAACTGAACGTAGATCTTCGTAATATGTCTCTCCCCCTCCTTTTCTTGAAGTTGTTGTTCCTTTAGTATATCATGTCCAACACATAAGTCCCAACCGAATTCTCTATCAAATAGAGTTATATTGTCATGCAAATAGCTAAAATTCGTGCCCAAGAGGAATTGCAAACATAACAGGACACTTAGATTTTCACCCCCCCCCCACCCGCCTCGGCAGGGTATTCTCTTGACTTGCTTTCAGATGAAGACCCCATTTTACGGTGTGTGTCTTCTAATAACGCTTCCCCTTGGCTATGTTCTGATAAGCTGAGTGTAAGACCCCAGCCCGTGGACTTATCTTCGTTATGGCGACTTATTTGCTTTGCTAACTTGCTTTCAATTATGCTCCATTTGATTCCAAATCACACCAAATATCTCCAAATGTACGTTGAGTGCCACAACCACTATTCTACACATAAAATAACATAAGACAAATAAAAGTGAACATGATCACAAGAATTTAGCAGCAAATAAGCATGAATTGAATATTAAATCGCGTATATAAAATACACTTATCACTATCATATCAAGTCATAAAGCTATTCATTTATTGAAAAACGGATGTCAAGCTTTCTTAGCCCATGTCACGGATTTAAATAAAAATACGTCAGATTTGAATGATATTTTTATTGTTAATAAATTTCCTGACGTATTCCATGAAGAACTTCCTGGCCTACCCCCAGAGCGTGAAATTGAATTTTGTATCGACCTTGAATCTGATACAAAACCCATTTCCAAAGCCCCATATCGAATGGCTCCTATTGAACTTCAGGAGTTAAAACCCAACTACAGGAATTGTTAGACATCAGTTTCATTCGTCCTAGTACGTCTCCTTGGGGTGCTCATGTTCTATTCATGAAGAAGAAAGATGGAAGTATGCGACTTTGTATTGATTATCGGGAGTTGAATCATGTCACCATAAAAAATATGTACCCGTTACTTCAAATTGATGACCTGTTTAACCAGTTGCAAGGAGCCAAATTCTTTTCAAAGATTGATCTTCATTCCGGATATCATCAGTTGAATATTAAAACTGATGACATTCCAAAGACTGCTTTCAGAACTCGGTACGGGCATTATGAATTCCTAGTCATGTCTTTTGGATTGACTAATGCTCCTTCTGCCTTCATAGACATGATGAACAGAGTATTCAAGGAATATTTGGATCACTTTGTTGTCGTCTTTATTGATGACATCCTCATATACTCCAAAACCCGTGAAGACCATGAGCAACACTTGAGGCTGATACTCCAAAAGCTTCGTGAAAATAAGTTATATGCCAAGTTGAAGAAATATGAGTTCTGGCTTGAGGAAGTTGCATTCCTTGGGCACGTAATATCAAATCATGGAATATTTGTTGACCCGGCAAAGATTGAAGCAATTCAAAGCTGAGAGCAACCTAAGTCAGTGACCGAGGTACGTAGCTTTCTCGGCTTAGCTGGTTATTCGTAGAAGGGTTTTCTCGAATCGCTACTCCATTAACGCTGCTGACTCAAAAAGATACAAAGTTCGGTTGGAGCGAGGAATATGAGAAGAGTTTTCAAGAACTCAAGAGAAGACTCATTTTAGCTTTTTATTACGACAATACCATCTGGCTCGGAGGGATTTGTCATCTACAGTGATGCTTCGGGCAAAGGGTTAGGATGTGTTATCATGCAACATGGGAAAGTCATAGCCTATGCCTCTCAACAACTTAATGAATATGAGAGGAATTATCCTACTCATGATCTAGAGTTGGCAGCTGTCATTTTTGCGCTTAAGATTTAGCGCATTACCTATATGGAGAGAAGGTGGAGATCTATATGGATCATAAAAGCCTCAAATATTTCTTCACTCAAAAGGAACTCAACATGCGGCAACAATGATGGCTTGAGCTATTGAAAGATTATGATCATACCATCTAATACCATCCTGGAAAAGTGAATGTAGTAGCTAACGCATTGAGTAGAAGATCAAATGCGGGTACGAGTGAAATATTGTCAACGCAAAGACCCATTTTGTATGACTTATGAAGGATGGAGATAGAGTTAAAGACTCCAGGGACCCATGTGATGATGGCGAATATATGAGTAGAACCGACTTTAATTGATAAAGTTAAAGCTGCTCAAGCTACAGACTTGGAGCTAATGCGTATGAGGAAGAAACTGCAAGAAGGTGTTATTCCGGAAGTAAGAACCGATGAAGAAGGAATACTTCGAGTCAACTCCAGACTTTGTGTTCCTAACGATTCTGACTTGAAGTATAAAATCATGATGGAGGTGCACAATACACCGTTTGCAATCCATCTTGGGAGTACCAAAATGTATCGTGATCTTCGACATACATTTTGGTGGAGAAATATGAAGAGAGAGATAGCAGGGTTTTTTTCAAGGTGTCTAACTTGTCAACGAGTCAAGGCGGAGCATTAAGTGCCAAAAGGTCCATTGCAACCACTTGAAATTTTAGAATGGAAGTGGGAGCACATTACCATGGATTTTGTTACTGGTCTTCCCAAGGATTCTTAAGGCATAGATGCAATTTGGGTCATTGTTGATAGATTGACCAAGTCTGCTCATTTCTTACCGATACGAGAAACTTATACACTTGAACGTCTTGCTAGTATGTACATAAATGATATTGTAAGATTGCATGGTATGCCAGTATCCATAGTTTCTGATCGAGACCCAAGATTCACTTCAAGGTTTTGGGTTAGTTTGGAAAAAGCTATGGGCACGAATTTACGATTTAGTTCGGCATATCATCCTCAAACGGACGGGCAGTTGGAAAGGACTATTCAAACTCTTGAAGATTTATTAAGACTTTGTGTCCTTGACTTCAAGGGAAGTTGGGACAAGTTCTTACCATTGGTGGAGTTTTCCTAAAACAATAGTTATCAAACAAGTATTGGCATGGCTCCATTTGAGGCGTTGTATGGAAGAAAGTGTCGTTCTCCAGTATGTTGGGATGAGGTGTGTGAAGCAACATTTTTGGGACCGAATTTGGTACGTATAACTACAGAAAAGATTCAAATGATCCGACAACGTATAAAAACCTCACACGATCGACAAGAGAGTTATGCTGATCTTCATCGAAAGGACGTGGAATTAAATATTGGAGATCATGTGTTGTTACGTGTTGCTCCATGGAAAGGAGTTACAAGATTTGGAAAGAGAGGAAAGCTCAATCCTCGATTCATTGGCCCATTTTTAATCCTCGATTGAGTAGGAACTGTGGCCTATAAACTCGCCTTACCTCCAAGTATGTCTCGTGTTCATAACGTTTTTCACATATCTATGTTACGTAAATATGTGAAAGACCCGAACCATATTATTGAACTAGAACCAGACGAAATAGAGGAAGATTTAACATATGAAGAGTTACCTATTAAAATCTTGGATAAGAAGGATCATATTCTACGCTCCAAGGTTATACCTCAAGTCAAAGTTTTGTGGAGAAACCACGATATGAAGGAAATGACCTGGGAGTTAGAATCTCAGATAAAGTCAAGATATCCTCACCTCTTCGATATACCAGGTACGTACCCTAATTTTGAGGATGAAATTTCATAAGAAGGGGAGGTTGCAAGACCCCAACTTTTATGAATAAAGAATAATTTTCTCGAAATATATTTTTGAATATTAGGGTGTGGATTTAATATAATGTTATAGTTGTGGGTAATATTTACAAATTTTGCAAAGTAAGCAAGTGGTTATATAATATTCGATTGGTCGGGGAATATTCATTTTAACAAGGAATATTCGTACGACGGCACAATCATTGGTGGACCTCACAACAGAAGTATTGTCGTAGTAAGAAAACGACATATTTATCTTTTTATAAAAATAACGGCGGAAGTGTTACCGTTAAAATTGTTGAACTACTCGGTAGTAAAAGTACAGTAATACGCGTGGTTGTATAGTAGCACACGGTATTGATTATTGATGCTTACGTGAGAAGTCACTCAGTTATACTCAATTATTACTACAGTAATTGCTGCATCATATCTCTCATATTATTGATTCGATTATTGTCACAATATCATCTGCATAATATGATATATTATTAAATCAATAATTGAGACGACAAAGTTATTCATATTATTAAATTATAGTATTTACAATGTCTAGAAGTTCTGTCAAGGAGAGGTTTGGTCATCTAATTGCGCGCCAATAAGGAGAAATCCTTTTCGAAAAGCCCCCTTTTTCCTGGGAACGAGTTGGTTGTTAAATATTGTGAGTTATAATATTAATGATGAATAAGTTCGTATTGATTAAAGATGAAATTGATAGTTCCATTTTGTTGGAATTATTAGTGTTAGTGGAAATCGACATTTATTTCGATATTAATTGATGTCTGGAAGTTATACTGACCAGTCGGGTAATTAATCGAATAAATGAGTAATTAATTGCTATTAATTCACATGATTATAAATATTTGTTCACATTCATGTACTATTGATTCACATTCATTTACTAATAGGGGGAGTTGGTGCAAGATTGATAATACTTGCATGACTAAGTTAAAAATGGAGGTATAGATTAAGGTACTATATTGTAATTAAGTATTTTCACATATGCAGAACTATTGATTCATATGATTTACTATTAGGGAGGTGGTGCAAGTTTGATAATACTTGCGAGGACAAAATTAAAATGAAGAAAAGAGGAAGGTATTATCTTGTAATATTTTGAGCCCCAAAATGTGCAATTATCGAAACTATATTTTTACGTAAATAGAAGCTCATTCTTCCCTTATTTCTCACCAATTCACTAAAGTTATAGAACAATTATTATAGAGAGAAATTATAGAGAGAAAGAAGAAGAGAAGTCTGTTACCTCACTATTCCAGTATCCAATCTTCTTTTGAGGTAAGGGGTATTATTTCTTTCATATTCATAAAAAGAGCTATTGTTATTCCATTCCTTATTATTCTATTGGAATAACCTGTCTATGCGAAGTACCGCATACATAGTGAAATTCTTATGTTATTCCATTCTTTATTATTCTGTTGGAATAACCTATATATGCGAAGTACTGCATACATGGTGAAATTCTCCTGTTATTCCATTTTTTATTATTATGTTGGAATAACCTGTCTATGCGAAGTACCGCATACATGGTGAAATTCTTTTGTTATTCCATTCTTTATTATTCTGTTAGAATATCCTGTCTGTGCGGATTACCCATGACCTGGTTCCATTCTTTATTATTCTGTTGGAATAACCTGTCTATGCGGTCTATCGCATACATGGTGAATTCTTCTGTTATTCCATTCTTTATTATTCTGTTGGAATAACCTGTCTATGTGGATTACTACATGCATGGTGAATGATCCTTCGTATTCATTCCTTATTAAATTGTGGAGATGATCTGTCTGCGTGGATTGCCGCATGGTGGATGAAAATCCATTTATTGTTCATATATTCTATTATACTCAGTTGGTTAAAGTTTTGGTTTCAATACTCCATGAAATTAGTGGAATATCCTTGATATTTGCGCTTCATCCAGTATCTTTTCATGGAAATATTCTTCTGAGCATTATTGAATTTTACTCTACAAAGCAGTATCATGTTGACAATTTGGACATTATTGATTTCTGGATAAATTAAATTATAAATCTTTAAAATTTATCCTTAAACTTGTTTTATTGAATTATTATGTCATTGTCATCATCCTCATGCTTATATTATGATTAAAGTCATCTTTGGCTTACGTACATAGATGGACTTGGTATGATTATGACCAGAGATTATTCGGTATAATCATGACTGTAATGTGATGAATGATGTGGTAAAAGTCCTCATTGGCATGTAGTTCATTGGTGGACAGTTATTGGTATGATTATGACCAGGGATTATTCGGTATAATCATGACCATTGATGATTACATGAATATCCTTGGTCGTGGTGTAAGGATGATGTGATTTATTTATTAAGTTGAGTCTCAGCGATAAAGTTGATGAAAATCTTTTTAAATCATAGAAGATAGTAGATTTTATGCTCTACTTGACTCTTCTAATGGATTGCTTATTCCGTTGCAGTTAAACTTGATGACTATTGTATTTTATCAGTTTAACATTGTTGAAGACTAATGATAATTTATTCTGCATTATCTTAGTCATAATATTTCTTACTAGGCTAGTTGAGCTCACCCTTTGCTTTCATTGTTCTCTTCAGGAAATGAGAATATAGATGGGACTAGTCGGGGAACAGAGTGACGGTCTAGATGATAGCATTAGTAGTCTTCACTATTCTGTTAAATAGTGAGATAATAAATGTAATGAGAACTCCATTGAGTGTGGATATTATCTAAGATGACAATATTTGTATTAAAACTCACAGCATATGTTTTGTCGTATTTTACACGACTGTTGTATAATTAAGTTGTATTTGAATTTTGTACCATGTATTTGGCGACTCAAGATGGGTGATGTATACCTATTTTGGGGGCGTCACACTAGATGCATCTGTAATGATCCCGACATCTTTGCATGAGCACATGAACCCGATCCTCTATGAAAGCATCGATATAAACTACAAAAATTCCTGTGTCATCGGGTAATGACAAAACAGGCGCTTCACTCAACCTCTTCTTCAGTTCTCAAAAATTGTCCTCACATTTATCAGTCCACGCGTATTTCACCGTCTTTCTTGTCAAGTTAGTCAACAGAATAGCTATCTTCAAAAAATCTTGGATGAATCTCCGATAGTAACCCGTTAACCCTAAGAAACTCTGCACCTCAGTCGGCGTTTTCAATTGTTCCCAATTCATCACGGCTTCCACTTTCGCTGGATCTACTGAAATTCCCTTATGGTCAATGACATAACCTAAAAATTATACCTTCTCTAACAAAAATTCACACTTAGTGAATTTTGTATACAACTTCTCTGTTCTTAGTGTCTCCAACACTAATCTTAGGTGTTCAGCATGATCTTCTGGCGTCTTAGAATAGACTAGAATATCATCGATAAACACCATGAAGAACTTGTCCAAATATTGTTTGAACACTCTGTTCATCATATCCATAAATGCAGCTGGTTCATTAGTCAACCCAAATGACATCACCAGAAATTCATAATGACCATAACGAGTTCTGAGTGTTGTCTTTGGTACATCCTCCTTCCTAACCTTCAACTGGTGATACCCTGTTCTTAAATCTATTTTAGAAAAATACTTAGCCCCTTTCAACTGATCAAAGAGATCATCGATCCTGGGTAATGGGTATTTATTCTTTATCGTTAACTTGTTCAACTCTCGGTAGTCGATACAAAGTCTTAACGATCCGTCCTTCTTCTTGACAAATAGTACCGGTGCTCCCCACGGCGAAACACTCGGTTGAATGTACTTCTTGTCCAACAGTTCTTGTAACTGCACCATCAATTCCTTCATCTCCACTGGCGCCATACGATACGGTGCCCTAGAAACTGGTGTCGTTCCTCGCACGATGTCTATTACAAACTCTGTCTCCCTATCCGGTGAAAGACCCAACAATTCACTTGGAAATACATCGGCAAATTCTTTCACTATAGGTATTTGTTCCATGGTTGCTACCACTCTCTGGGTATCAACAACATGACACAGGTAACCTACACATCCCTTCCTTAATAATTTCCTAGTTTGTGTCCTGGTTAGACAACACGAACGTCCCAGCGATCTATTCCCATAAAATACTACTTGAGGTTGTTTTAACGTTCTAAGGTTCACACATTTCTTCTAGCAATCTATAATTTCCCCATGGTTAACTAACTAATCCATTCCAAGAATTACGTCGAATTCTCCTAACTTTATCAGTATCAAATCTACCAATAATTTATAACCCCGTATATCTACGCAACAACTCTTATGAATATCTTCAACAGGAATTATTTCTTCGTTTGCTACCTTAATATTTAAAGGTATAGGCAACTTTTCAGAAAGTAATCCTAATCGTCTAGCAAAATCGCATGTTATAAACGAACAAGTAGCACCCGAATCAAATAGCACGTAAGCATTTATGTCGTTGATCGGAATAATACTGCGATACGCGTCCCACGATCTGTTGCATCTTGGATTATCATGTTAAAGTCGACCCATCGGCCTACCCTTTGTCTTTGGACCACTAATAGCTAACTTACAGCCATTAATGCCCCGGTTCCCGTCCGTCCCCTTCTTCGGGCAGTTCTTTGCCATGTGGTTAGTTGACCCACACACAAAGCATCCATGATTCTTTTTTGGACTTGGACAGTTAGGCGACATGTGCCCTTCCTGTCCACAATTGTAACAGATGGCCTTCCCCTTTAGACAAACTCTTAAGTGAGTCTTCCCACAGGTCTTGCAGGCCTCCATTCTCCTCTTTGGGTTTCCTTGCTTCACTCTGGTATTCCTAGAGCTAAACGCCTTCCTCTTCTGTCCCTCGCCACTATCGATGGCTCCTTCGACTTTTACTCCCCCATCCACTTTCCCCTTGCTCTTCTTATCCTTTTGGTATTGGCTCAACGCCTCACTACCACCCTCGGCGATTATCGCCTTCTCTAAAATGGTCCCAAATGAAGTACTTTGGAACACCAAAATACGGTTATAGAGCCAGGGTTTCAAGCCCTGCTCGAACCATCGCGCCTTCCTCACCTCGGTATCCACTTGATGTGGAGCGAACCTCGCCAGTTCATTAAACTTGGCGGCGTATTGGGGAACTGACATGTCCCCTTGTTTCAACTCGAGAAACCGCATCTTCATCCTTCCCTGCATGCTTGTGGGAAAGTAGTTCTCGAAGAATATCTCCTTGAACCTTACCCAAGTTAGATTCTCTATCCCGAACCTAGTCTGATTGGCTTCCCACCAAAAGTTGGCCTCTCCCTTCATCATATAGGTTGTAAAGGCAACCTTCTGGGCCTCATCGACATTTACTATCACAAATGCCTTCTCTATTTCCTTTACCCACGTTTGGGCTTCAATAGGGTCCGTAGTTCCTTTCAACTCCGGCGGACCCACGCTCTTGAAATCCTTAAAGGTAGTAGCTCGCGCTACTCCCAGATTTACGGGGATATTAGCCCTTATTCTATTAAAGGCAGCTGTTAAAAGGATAACAAACTCCTTCATAGGGTTAACCGGACCTCCCTCCGGTTGATTCATATTAGCTCCTTGATTACATTGCACTCTTCTTGGCGGAATTTTGTTGATACAATAAAAAACACATTTCGTTATTATTCCTTTCTTTATTAGTTATTATTCGATATTAAACAATAACTTCAACATCCATTACTCATTGTTTTCCATAAAAAGGCTTATATTCATTCTTTGTAGTATAATACTACATTGGTTACATTACACAACCTAAGCTGATTACATTACTTTCCCGCTATTGCTTTCCAAAAATTGGGATTTACAAAAGACTACCCTTCGCTATACAAAAGAGGGCTTTATGTCACTACTAAGTATAAAAATATTTACATATTTAAACTACTCTCGCTACTACTAGATTACATCTGCCTTAAGGCATTATCGAAATCTGCCTTGGCAAGACCGGCAATGATATCACACGGTGATAGTATCGCGTCGCCCCACCTCTACGATAACCCATTACCTGCGTCATTGAAATCTGTGTGAGAACTCCTATGAATATATGACATTCTCCCTATCTTCTGCAGTTTGGTATTTAGCTCCTCCTTGAGATCAAAGACTTCATGTTTCAGCTCATGGACCTTGTCCTTAGACAAAACCCTTTCGTCGTGCTCCTGCTCCCACATGGACTCCACATCAGTCTTGTCCTCTATGACAGCTTGGAGCTCTGCCTTCAGCTCCTTGATCTCTTGACAGTAATGGATATTTCTATCCAATACCGACATGAACAACGATATCATAGACTCCCCAGGAGCTATCTCTGCTGCTATAGCTACTAGATTGAAGGATACTACCTCCACCTCTTCCTCTATCATACCATCGAATACTGACATGAGGTCAGGATCTTCTGAGTCTCCAGACTCAATAACTATTATCTCAAGCTCTACCTCTATGGGGTTCGGTATGACCTCTACTTGGTTCACAGACTCTTCACTAATAGCTTGTCCATCTAAATGCATTCCATTTACTCCTGACATCTACACAAAATAATTAAGTTGATTAGTACACGTCAGTATAATAATAAAAACACATAACATAATCATAATGCATTTTTATAAGGTTATTTTCTTCTTTGACTTCTCCAAAGGTTATGACTGAAGGTTTTTTTTAAATCCCCCCTTAAGTTTTATAACCTAATGCTTTGATACCAACCTGTGACGCCCCTAAATCCGGGTATCTTCCAACCTGATGAGATGATGGTGCTTTGCAGTACTACCATTCACACATACATTCAATTGAAAAGTCTCCAAAGAACGAATATGTCTTCTATATATTCAAAATAATATTACATTTCCCCAGGTTCTTTATAACCAATACATTCGTTCTTGTCATAATATTCAATATATTACAAACATTCCATCTATACTATTACATAAGAATCTAAGGGTTCGTCTTCGCCTTGCCGTTATCCTTGTCAGAGCCTTTGGTCCGTTCGATCTTAGCTGTGTTCATATGGTTCAAGCAAGAGTAAGCATGACTAGCTCAGCAAGTACTACAATTCTAATAAACAACATGTTTGAAACATAGGAATTATATATCTTCAATAACTGAACAATAGTTACGAAGTACTATCGATAATTTAAAATAGCACTTCTTTTCATTCAAAATGTTTTACAACAACAATATTCAGTAAAACATCAATTCCGGTCCAAGACCTTGAGCATTTCATAAGTTCTTTTGAAAATGACATCCCGGCACTAAGTCCGTAGGTCCAACATTACTTACGAGCACGTCTAGGTGATCAGCCTATAGTACTCTATGTTGATTAACACTATATTCATTAAAACGTGTATACGTTTAAGTTGTGGCAACCTCACGTGCCTGTCGTTAAATGACGAAACATTTTACCATACTCAGTCTTCGTTATGGTACCTTGGGACGCGAATATTTATATTATATCAATGTAATTATTCTATTATTTCCGTTGTTAATAATTTAGCAAGATATTCGTAGTTGTACGTGATGCAAAGAATTCGAGATATGGGTGTCTCGAATTTTGGGGAGTCGCGATATAGAAGTCAAAACTTTAACCATTTGAGTATAATAAAGAATGGAATAATAAAAGAAATCACCGGGCATGCGATAGGCGCATGCGAATGAGTTATTCCAGCGAGAATAATAAATAACGGAACCGGGCCGTGCGTAAAAGCATGCAGATAGGATATTCAACATAATAATAAATAACGGAACCGGTCGGGCGAAATTGCATGCAAGCGGGATGTTCCAACGAGAATAATAAATAACGGGACGGTCATGCGTAAGCGCATGAGACATGATGTTCCAATAGAATAATAAAGAATGGAATAACAGAAGAATTTCACCATGTATTCGGTACTTCGCATAGACATGTTATTCCAACATAATAATAAAGAATGGAATAACAGAAGAATTTCACCATGTATGCGGTATTTTCGCATAGACATGTTATAATAATAAAGAATGGAATAACAAAAGAATTTCACCATGTATGCGGTATTTCGCATAGACAGGTTATTCCAACATAATAATAAAGAATGGAATAACAGAAGAATTTCACCAAGTATAGGGTAGTCCGCGTATACAGGTTATTCCAATAGAATAATAAAGAATGAAATAACAGAAGTTCTCTTCATAAATACGAAAGAAATAATACCCCTTATGGGTACAACAAATAATATCCCTTACCTTAGAAGAAACTGGATATAGGAGTAGTGAAGCAGCAGAATACTTTTCTTCTTTCTCTCTATAGTTTCTCTCTCTAGAGTTTTCAGTGAATTCGTAAAAAATAATGTTGGAATGAGCTTCTATTTATAGGAGAATGGACTGAATAGTAACTAATTCCTGAACGGTCCAGATTGATTTACTTTTAAACGGACGGTCCATATTGGTTTACTATAAATTATTCTAATAAAATAAAATCTTTTAGATAAAATATAATATATTCTATTTATAATCTAATAAAACGAATAACTTTATAAAAGTATTCTGTTTTATATAAAAAGATTTTACTATGCATGCACTATACAAACACTATGCATAATAAAATATAATATATTCTAATTATTGCCTAATAAAACAAATAACTTTATAAAAGTATTCTGTTTTATATAAAAAGATTTTACTATGCAAAATACTATGCATAATAGAATATAATATATTATATTTATAGTCTAATAAAACGAATAACTTTATAAAAGTATTATGTTTTATATAAAAAGCTTTTCTGTTTTATTACATTAATAATACTAATAAAACAAAACTTCATCATCATTATTATAATTCACACTATTAATCGACCAGGTCGTTCCCAGGAAAGAGGGGGCTTTCCAATAAGGATTTTTTCCTATTAGCGCACAATTAGGTGACCAAACCTCTCCTTGGCAGAACTTCTAGACATCGTTAATATTACAAATAATAATATTAATAACTCTGTCATCTCAATTATTGATTTAATAATATATAAAATATCAACAATAATTGAATCAAATAACGTGAGATATTATGCAACAATTACTGAAGCAATAATTGAACAAAACTGAGTGACTTCTCACGTAATCATTAATAATCAATATTGTGTGCTACTATGCAACCACGCGTATTACTGTACTTTTACTACCGAGTAGTTTAACAGTATTAATGGTAAAACTTCCGCCGTTATTTTCATAAAATATTTTTATCATTTTCTCAATCCGACAATAATTCCGTTGTGGGGTCCACCAATGATTGTGTCGTCATACGAATATTTTCTTTTAAAATGAATATTTCCTGACCAATCGAATATTATATAACAACTTGCATACTTTTCAAAATTTATAAATATTACCCACAACTTATAAAATTATCTCAAATCCACACCATAATATTCAAAAAAATATTTCGAGAAATTTAAATCTTTATTCATAAAATTTGGGGTCTCACAAAGGATATTCGTTAGTATCACCAGTGGTCATGATCATTTCATACACCTATCCATCTTTGCACCACTGCCAAAGCTTTCAATCAACGATTCGTCTTTGCGTACGTAAGCCAAAGATATACAATTGTAAAATCAATAATCAACAATCTATCTTTGCACGTAAGCCAATGATATACAACTGTAAAATCAATAATCAACAATCCATCAATGCACGTAAGCCAAAGATGACTTTTATCACAATATAAGCATGAGGATGATGACAATGATATACACATTAATCAAACGAAATCAAGGATAAATATTAAAGACTTTAAATTTATCGAGTTTAAAATATCAAATTGTCAACATGATAATCTTGTTTTGTGGAGTAAAATTCAAGAATAATATTCATGTACTAAAAATAATTTGGACAGAAAAGAAATATATTTTTCGGGTGAATAGTACCCCGTGAATGGTACCATATAAATGAATAGTACTCATGGACAGTACTCCGACATGAAAAGCTTAAAATTTAACAAGAATGTGCAGAAAATATCCTTGTGAAACAATACTAGATGAAGCGCAAATTTCAAGGATATTCTACTAATTTCACGGAGTATAGATGCAATACTTTAATAAGATGAGGGTATAATCAGGAATACGAGACGAAATAATATTACTCACATACTACAGAGTATGGAAGAAAATATTATTCCTATGAATACTGAACAAAATAATATCCCTTACGACTGTTGAACGAAAATAATATTCCTACAAATATTGAACGAAATGATATTCCTGACGAATATTGAACACAAATAATATTCATACGAATACGAAAAATAATATCTCTTCAGAATATGAAATAAATAATACCCCTTACCTCAATAATGATATCCCTTATGACTGTTGAACGAAAATAATATTCCTACGAATATTGAACAAAGATGATATTCCTTACGAATATTGAATGAAAATAATATTCATATGAATACGAAAAATAATATCTCTTTAGAATATGAAATAAATAATACCCCTTACGACTGTTGAGCAAAAATAATATTCCTACGAATATTGAATGAAATGATATTCCTTGCGAATATTGAATGAAAATAATATTCATATGAATACGAAAAATAATATCTCTTCAGAATATGAAATAAATAATACCCCTTACCACAATAATGATATCCCTTACGACTGTTGAACGAAAATAATATTCCTACGAATATTGAACGAAGATAATATTCCTTACGAATATTGAACGAAAATAATATTCATACGAATACGAAAAATAATATCTCTTCAGAATATGAAATAAATAATACCCCTTATGACTGTTGAACGAAAATAATATTCCTACGAATATTGAACGAAAATGATATTCCTTACGAATATTGAACGAAAATAATATTCATACGAATTAGAAAAATAATATCTCTTCAGAATATAAAATAAATAATACCCCTTACCTTAGAAGAAGACTGGATACTGGAATAGTGAAGTAGCAGACTTCTCTTATTCTTTCTATCTATAGTTTCTCTCTCTATAGCTTCTCTCTCTATAATTGCTCTTGTGAGTCTTAGTAAATTGGTGAGAATGAAGGAAGAATGACCTTCTATTTATAGGAAAATATAGTTTCGATAATTGCAAGTTTTGGGGCTCGAAATATTACAGTATAATACCTTCATCTTTTCCTTCATTTTTAATTTAGTCATGCAAGTATTATCAAAATTGTACCACCTCCCCTAATAGTGTATCATGTGAATTAATATTACATTCATGTGACTAAATAGTTCTATACATGTGAAAAAACTAATTACAGTATAATACCTTTATCTATACCTCCATTTTTAATTAAGTCATGCAAATATTATCGATCTTGCACCACCTCTCCTAATAGTACATACATGTGAATCAATAGTACACACATGTGAACACATAGTTATAAGCATGTGAATTAATAGTATAATTGCTCATTTATCTGATTAATTACCCGATTGGTCAATATAACTTCTAGACATCAATTATTATCAAAATAAATGTCAATTTCCACTAACACTAATAATCCCAACACAATGGAACTATTAATTTCATCTTTAATCAACACGAACTTATTCATCATTAATATTATAACTCACAATATTTAACAACCAGATCGTTCCCAGGAAAGAGGGGGCTTTTCGATAAGGATTTCTCCTTATTGGCGCGTAATTAGGTGACCAAACCACTCCTTGACAGAACTTCTAGACATCCTCAATATTGCAAATAATAATATGAATAACTTTATCGTCTCAATTATTGATTTAATAATATAAAATATTATGCAGATGATACTATGACAATAATTGAATAAAACTGAGTGATTTTTCACGTAAGCATTAATAATCAATGATGTGTCCTACTATGAAACCACGCGTATTATTGTACCTTTATCATTGATTATTTATGACAACTTGTTTACTTTAAAAAATTTTTAAATATCACCCTTAACTTTAACCTTTTATCAATTTAACCATTTACTAAATAAAATAATAATTATAAGAAAAATGAATACTTTCATTTCATAAATTTCAGGGTCTCACAGAGATGATGTACCTTTTTGGCTCCATGTGTGTCTCTAGGATGTCTGTTAATCAGCTATTCGACTACTTATCTTGTTCTTCTTTTCTCTGCTCCCCTTAGGATGGTGACTTCATTTCTTCTTGATCTCCTTGTTCTTGCTCCCCCTCAGACTCTTTATTCATGGAATCATCATCCTTTGGATCCCCCTTAGATGATGACTCTGCTTCTATTGTTGTCTTTTTCTTCTCATTCTTTGCCTTCTTTTCTTCTTTCATTCTTTTCGCTTTACTCCTCCTTGAGTGTCTCTTCCTATGTCTATTTTTCTCCCCCTTTTTGTCATTAATCATTTATGAAAGCTGCTCCTGTGACGCCCCCAAATTCGGGCATCTTCCAACCCGACAGATGGTGCTACACGGTACTACCATTCACACATACATTCAATTGAAAAGTCTTATAAGAACGAATATGTCTTCTATATATTCAAAATAATATTATATTTCCCCAGGTTCTTTATAACCAATACATTCGTTCTTGTCATAATATTCAATATATTACAAACATTCCATCTATACTATTACATAAGAATCTAAGGGTTCGTCTTCGCCTTGCCTTATCCTTGCCCGAACCTTCGGTCCGTTCGATCTTAGTTGTGTTCATATAGTTCAAGCAAGAGTGAGCATGACTAGCTCAGCAAGTACTACAATTCTAATAAACACCATGCTTGAAACATAGGAATTATATATCTTCAATAACTGAACAATAGTTACGAAGTACTATCGATAATTCAAAATAACACTTCTTTTCATTCAAAACGTTTTACAACAACAATATTCAGTAAAACATCAATTTCGGTCCAAGACCTTGAGCATTTCATAAGTTCTTTTGAAAAAGACATCCCGACACTAAGTCTGTAAGTCCGACATTACTTACGACCACGTCTAGGTGATCGGCCTATAGTACTCTATGTTGATCAATGCTACATTCATTAAACGTGTATACATTTAAGTTGTGGCAACCTCATGTGCCTGTCGTTAAACGACAAAACATTTTAGCATACTCAGTCTTCTTTTGAAAACCACACCAATATAACTTGGTAAACATTAACCATGCTTGATAAAAACATAATATAAGTCTAGCTGAAAGAATTGGCTTTGACTTCATCATACAATACTTCATGTGTAAGGATACACAAATTACAAAGCTTGTCCAGATTGAACTGGAACAAGGGTTAGAATACTTGCCTTTAGCGTGTGCTTATTATTTATCACACGTACACTTTAAGTCTCTAAGTCTCTATAATACATGATCACATAATGTACTACATTAGGTTATATATAATCAAGTATGTATACTACTATATCTTACCCTTCATCTCAATCTTATCATGACTTAGATTTGTTACTATTTGTTCTGGCTTTCCATTATGTTGTTCTTACATTATCATTATGTTCATATTTGATTACTATCTTCAACCTTTAGACAACATAAATAAGGTTTAACAATACCTTATAATACCTTATTAAGTTCCTCAGTTTATTACTACTGAGTTATTGATCATGCTATACTTGTAAACCTTCATCACTGTCCAAACCCTAGGGTTGGTGCTGCGGCGCCACCCTTCCTTCTTTAATGTCGCATTTGCATGACGCTTGAGTTAGTGATACATGGCATGGGCCGGCTTGCGCGCTTACTGGCGCCAAATTTTACCCTCTCGGCAAGGCCACGCATGACGCGACTCTACCATATGTTCTTAGATTTGATATGGCGTCATGCTTTGCCACCAATATAACTTGGTTTGGAGACGCGACGCTAACTCTGTGCACCAGAAAATTTTTACAAACTTTTATTTTTGTGAGATTCCCATATGCATAACTTCTTCATTATAAGTCCGAATTGGCTCATTCAAGAGCCAACGGTTCACAAATTACATAATCTACGTGTTCATGCAAGAATTTTATCTATTTGACTTCGTTTGCTAAAATTTCACCTATTGGTTCATTTTTAACGAAAACGATAAATGTTCGTGAACGTTCAACGCTCGTTTCTTCGTTCTAAGTCGGAATCCGGCCATTTTCGAGTCCGCAACTCTATAATGCCAAATATGACTTGTCTTCATCAAAAACCAACGTTTCTGAGTTCAAACACAAAATACGACTTCCATTCTGAGAATTTCACGAATTCAACGATTATCGTCCAATCATGTGATTTCTTGCGAATCTTCATTACTAATTATTTGATTAACATTCTAAATGGATTTTAACCATCACATGAACATTTTAAACTACTTATTACACCAACTTATTTTCAAAGTAAGTTTTGACTTATTCTTCATAAGTTCATGACTTAATCAACTTATAAACTATAATTTCCATTTCTTATGACTTAGTATGGACTTAAGTCCTTTACTCAATGTTCTCACAACATATTGAATATACTAACTACATATGACAAGTTCATCATAAATTATCAACTTATTTAGATTTAAGTTGCTTATTCATAACTTATTCGGCTTAAGTCCATTCATTAATCAATTCTTATATGTTCTTAGCATACATGTTCATTAAATTACACTTCTCTTATCACCCTACATTGATAGAGATAGAAGATGTATTAGACTAGAGTCTTACCCTTGAAGAACTTGTTCTTCTCTTCTTTGCAAATCTAACAAAGGTTGATTGACTTATTCTCTCTAACACTTAAGCACTTATCTTGATAGAAGTTGAATGAAATTTAATCAAGCAACAAATGAAATGTGGAGCTTGTTATTTATAGGCTTGGCAAAGTTAGGGTAGAATGGTCATTTAGGCCCTCCACCTCCTTAATCTAACCTCCTTACTATTCATTGCTTTGGTCCTAAATTAACTTGACTATCAC
Source organism: Panax ginseng (assembly GCA_020205605.1). Lineage (NCBI taxonomy): Eukaryota > Viridiplantae > Streptophyta > Magnoliopsida > Apiales > Araliaceae > Panax > Panax ginseng. The sequence continues at coordinate 155,901,720 of CM035128.1, forward strand.
TCACTTTACTTGACCATCACAAAACAAATCCTATGCTTGGCCATCACATAAAGTTCTTGCCCACCAAGATAACCCATATTACTCTTGGTTTGCTCCATGGATCATGGCTAACCCATTGGATCATTAAATGGACTTATGCTTCATTACTTAGCTAGTTCTTATTGGGCTTACATTACATTAGTTTGGACTCTTAATTATCAACCACTTGGGCTTGCACATCCAATTCCTGCTAGACTTTTACCAATATACTAATAATCCTACAAGTTCATTCCATTTAATTAAAAACCTTGACATATATACTATACGTATAATTCTCGTATTCTAACTTGTATATTTATTTGTAATATACGTTATTCCAATCTCCATACATACTCGTATAATACTTCATATTATACTTGCATTCAATACCTAGTATAATACTTATGTATCATACGATCAATACAAATTCTTTTCTTAACGCATAATATTTCTAATGTGCTCAAATTAAGTCCACATGCGAAATATTGCGTTTTCCATACTTAGATTATTATTACGCAATCCATCTCCCCTTGATATTATAACTTAGAAATTGATGAATAGTATTTTTTGGAAAATTTCTCGGAAAGCTTTTATTTTCGTCTTAGAAATTCAAATACTTTAATTCATTCACGTAGTTAAAATACTATGACATTCCAACGTTTCTAGGTTATAGAACGACATTCATCTTATCAATACATAATAATAATAATAAATAATATTAGTTTATTCATTATTAAAATTATTTACAAAAGGTTCGATTTTCTGGGGCGTTACAGCTCCACATTTGACATAAGTTGCTCCATCAGTTAAGATGAGTTACCAACCTCAATTTTGAGTTCTTTTTGGCTCAGCTCAAGTTGTAGGGGGAGAGACTAATTCAAATTGTCAATCTTGTCAGAGAGAGATAGAATTTTCTCTTCATTTGCCTTTTGTGTTCGTAGAGCTTCTTCCTTCTGATCATACATAGCCTTCAGATAGATTTGATATCTTTCTTTGATTTTGAGAGATAAATCAAACATAGTGGCTCAAAATCTGTCTTGAAGCACAATATCTCTTTCTTCTGACAACATCTTTGCCTCTTCAGTGATGATAGATATCTTCTCAACCAACTCATCAGAGTTCTTCATTAACTCTTGCTTCGTTGGAGTTTGGTCATTAGGTTAAGCAGACTTCTGTTGATCATCTGGTTGGAATATAAGATTTTCACTTTTGGATAGACTTTCAAAAGTAGTGAGAATATGATAAATTGTTGAGTACCAATCGTTGTTGGAGGATGAAGGAGTATCATTCAGCACTGTCGGATTAGCAGAGAATTTCTCAAACTCAGCAGGGTCATTTTCATTGGTAGAGTGAGATAACTCTGCGATCATAAACTTGGGTATAATCCTTTTGTCATCTTAGCTTGCTCTACAATCGCAAGGAATGTAGTGGTTACCAGCATGTCTGTAGACCTTGAAGTGAGACTGGTTGTTGATTAACTTTATTGCAAACTTCTTTACTCTTGGAAAGTTTTGAGACACCAGTTCTAAGTTTGGAAAGTATGAGTAACACTAGCTGAAGTAACTCCCATCTTTACCAATATATACCTTTAACCAGGGCATCCATGGGAAGAACCATCTCATCAGAAGATCATCAGGATTGTACAGAATTGTAGTGCAATCTAACTCCATGTTTTTCCAGTTGTTAAACACCTTGTCTGTAGTCATCCTTGCAACTTTGAGTTGTTCATTTCCATAGCTTATCAATCTTTCTGGTGGTTCATCAAAGACTTCCACCACTATTCTTCTATGAACTCTTGCTAGAGAGAGAACATGATAGTCTGCTGATTCCTCTAATTTCTGGTTTGTAGAACTAGAATATTTTTCCATCTCTTCACCTTCTAAGCTTGAATCATCCTGGATCATTTCATCTGATCTATTAGAGAATCCTTCTTGCAGATTTTCATCACTTGTTTCTTCTTCAGCACCCTTAGCGCTTTCTTCCTTGGATTTAGACTCATCATCACTTAATGTAATGATCGCCGTAGAGGGTTCTCCTTTCTTCTCTAGGACAGATTTATTAAGAAGTCTATTGCTCTTTCTTCTCCTTAGAGGTTCAGCTATAGGAGAGTCAATCCTTTCATCACCTTTAGATTTTGAATCCTCTAAATCATCAGATAAGCTTCCTTGATGTTCAGCATTAGTAGGAACAAGTCCTTTTCCTTGTACTCAACATCTTTTGAGCCATCATATGAACTTGTTGGAGCATTAGCAGTAGGAGATGTAATTGTATCAACTTTCAAACTTTCTTCATCAGCAGAGTGGTTATTCTGAGTGTTAGCCATAGGACTTGTACATTATTCTTCATTACCAGATTTAGTTATTCCTTTTATAGGTTCAACTTTTTCCTTCTTGGATTCAACTTTTTCTTCATTAATGGAATTGCTCCTTCAGGATTCATCATTGAAGATCTCAGTTCCATTCTCATCTTCTGACTTTACATTCTCTTCTTTGGTAGATAGACTTCTTTGGGGAACTAGGACTGACTTCTTCATCACCTTTGATTTCTTCTTGGATGGCCCTTGGAGTAATCTGTTACTCCTTCTCCTTTTTGGGGTTGTTATAGTTGATGCTTTTTCTTTTCCTGCTTTATGCCTTTCCTTGTCAATGGAGAGACTATTTGGTGGAACCTCTGTATTCTTCACAATCTTAGTTTTTTTCTTTTCTACAGTGGCTGTTACAGGTGCAGAGTCATCAGATTGAGACACCTTGCTTTCCATTTCTTTTGCCTTCCTCTTCTTTGCAGAGACCTTGCTGCTGCAGCCAGATGTTAATAATCTCTTATTTTCCTTAGGGTTTTTCTTCCAGTTTTCAAACAGTTGTGGGGACATTACTTTATCAGCATTCAGTGGCTCTCCCTCATTATCCTTTATCTTGCTTTTCAGTTTCTTCTTCAGGATAATGCTCAAGAGTCTTCCATGAAAAACCTTTATGAGGGGTTTATCATTAGACTTCTTCATCTCAGCTTTTTCTAGCCATTTGGTCAACCAATCAATTAGAAGGGCTCTGAAGTTCATCTGTTGTTTCATGATGATTGTAGTCATAACTATTACTTGTAGATCACTAACCGTATCATGTGCAGTGTCCTTACACAAGATGCACTTTCCTGTAATCTCAGCCAGAAATTCAAACTCTTTAGGAAACTCTTTCTTCTTCATATCTTTCAGATTTACATTTCTCTTGTAGAAAATTACCTTTTTTCCTTCTTCGATGTCGATGTCCTCGAGGATTATCAGACCTTGGATAGGAAACCCTAGACATTGGTTGATGTCTGATGCTTTTATTTTCAGGCTTACTCCTTTGACCTTTGTTGACAGAAAACCAAAATATATCGTTGCATTGGAGTAGAATTGCTTCACTAGCTCGATATAGACTGCAGTGTTAGCTTCCAAGTACTCATAAAACCCAACATTCTTTACAAGCTCAAGGATATCCTTGAACTTCTTTTCTGATCTTTAAAACTTTTTGAAGTCGAGTTGGATTCCAGTTATAACACGCCATTCTTTCGTTTTGAGGGTTTGAAATATATGGGTATTTAGTTTCAGAACTCTTATAAGGGTTAGTTGAATGCAATTTGGGAGAAACTCAAGGTTTACTGGATTTAGGCTTTGAAGAGGATTTTAGGGTTTAAAAAAGGGAGGGAGAGAAGATCGATAGCTTTTGATAACTGTTTAGAGATTTTAAATTTTTCTTTATGACAGTTCCTTCTGACTCTGCATAAGCTTTAATGTGTTAAAAAGCTATTGGTTGCACGATACCCAGTAAGAGGCTGTAACTCCCCATAAATTGATCAGTTTTTTAATTTTGATTTTCTCTTTAAGAAAATAAGTATTACTGACTCAGACTGACCATTGACTTTTCCAGTACATAGAGTAGCTTGATGAGATAGCTATGGACTCTAAGATTTTTGCCAACTCAATAATTGTCTTCTGAAAGATGCTTAAGTGAGCATTTTGACACTTATCCTCATCTTGGATTGCATGGCTTGACCATTGATGTGCCCCAAGAGAGTTTGGGCACTAAAATTATAAATTGAATTAGCAAGACGTCTTTCCCAACTCTATTCGTAACTTCCTTCCACACGATCTGAATAGTTTGGTTTGTGTCGAGTTCTGCCGAGCTTCCTATGAGCTAGTGTATCCTTTGGGAAGACTGCGATCATCGAGGCTACTCTACGATCATTGTTTGTCCTGGTCCTTGAGATGAACTTAACTTATCATTCCTTCTGGGTTAAGGTAACTCTGGAAGGGCCAACCTCTAAGAGTGAACTAAGGGTCGGGTTTTTCCCTGAGGCGCTTACTAGATGAAGAACTTTAGACGTGATTAGTGCTGATATCTCATTTTGATCTTTTTTGTTGGGGAGTTCATCTACCAACTTTTGACATTAGCATTGGTTGTAATCGTTGTGTCCTCCTGCTATTACACTACGATCAGATGTTTGATCGTAGGCACTCCACGATTTTGAGTCGGGTGGTTGACAAGGTTATCAGTGGCACATTTTGAGACGTTCTTACTGACTATGGATCTTCATTTGGTTCATTATCCACAAAGTTTTGGGACTTTGTAACTGGTATATTGCTTCATAGTTCACTTCTGATACTTTTAGTGTCGCTGTTCTTTAACAGGTTACTTCTCCCCCGTAGTTGATACTATCTTCTCAGAGAGGTGTGATTTTTTCTTCTTCATGTGCATCAGAAGGCAGCCTTGCATATCTCCTTCTGACTGGAATCATCACTATCATTTAAACCTCCTTGGATCATAGAAATAGATATCTTCAGGACTGATCAATCTATGAAAGTTTGACAGAACTACGAACGTAGTCTTCTTTGATAATTTGTACTTGTCGTAGTTAAAAAATGACAGAAATATCTTTTTATAAAAATAACGGTGAAAGTTTTACAGTTAAACTGTTGAACTACCCGGTGGTAAAAGTACAGTAATATGTGTGGTTGCATAATAGCACACGGTATTGATTATTAATGCTTACGTGAGAAGTCACTCAGTTATACTCAATTATTGTTATAGTAATTATTGCATAGTATCGCACGTTATTTGATTCAATTATTGTTATCATCAGCATAATATTTTATATTTTATAATTGAGACAACAAAGGTATTCATATTATTATTTGCAATATTGATAATGTCTAGAAGTTCTGTCAATGAGAGGTTTGGTCACCTAATTGTGCGCCAATAAGGAGAAATCCTTATTGAAAAGCACCCTCTTTCCTGGGAACGACCTGGTTATTAAATATTGTGAGTTATAATATTAATGATGAATAATTGTTGAAGTATTAAGAATGTGTTTATTGAAGATAAGTGATTTACAAAAGTTAAGGGGGAATAATGCAAACTTGGAAAACTTTAGGGGTACTAAAGTGTAATAAGTTAAATCAATCTGGACCATTGATGGTGGTTTTAGTAGTAAATCAATCGGACAGTCGGTGGTGGTTTTAAAACTAAATCAATCTGGACCGTCAGTGATGGTTTTAAAAGTAAATCAATCAGGACCATCGGTTGTAGTTTTAATAGTAATCAATATGGACCGTCCATTCTAATAGTGAATTAATCTGGACCGTTTGTGAATTAGTTACTATTTAGTCCATTCTCCTATAAATAGAAGCTTAATTCTTCTTTCATTCTCACCAATTCACTGAGATTCAGAAGAGACACTATAGAGAGAGAAACTATAGAGAACAAGAAGAAGAGTATTCTGCTACTTCACTTTTGGCAAAGATACAACTTTCTACTAAGGTAAGGGTATTATTTCTTTTCGTATTCATAAGGAATACTATTTTTCAGTATTCATCCTTTAGTATAAGGAATAACTTTGTCTCACGTGATTACATGCATCGTATGACGGTGAAAATCCATTTCGATTTTAGTATGTTAATTCTTTTTATATTCTTAAATCTAAACTTATTATGGTAAGTATTGCTTCTATAATCCTTGAAATTAGTGGAATATCCTTGAGTTTTGCGCTTCATCTAGTATCATTTTATTTAAATATTGATATGAACTTTCTTATTAAATATCAATATTTTTACTAAAGTACTATTCACGAGTTACTATTCATAAGTTACTATTCACCCAGTTACTATTCACTATAATATTATTCACTCGGGTATTCGGGGCACTTTTCATGCTGGGTACTATTCATTAGTTACTATTCATGAGTTACTATTCACGGGTTATGATTCACCCGATTACTATTCACTCAAATATTATTCACTCGGGTATTTGGGGCACTTTTCATGTCGGGGTACTATTCCCGAAGTACTATTTTACTGGTCTTATTCATAGAAAAATTTATTTCTTTTACTGTCAAATTATTTTTGATACATGGATATTATTCTTGAATTTTATTCTACAAAGCAGTATCATGTTGAAAATTTGGACATTATTGAATTTTGGATAAATTAAATTATAAATCTTTAAAAATTTATTCTTTACTCTCTTTTAATTGAATTATTATATCATTGTCATCATCCTCATACTTATATTGTGATGAAAGTCATCTTTGGCTTACGTGCATAGATGGACTGTTGATTGGTATGATTATGACCAGGGATAATTCGGTATAGTCATGACCATTGATGATTACACGAATAATTCTTGGCCCGTAGTGCAAGAATAATTTGTGGACGTGATACTAATGAATATCCTTGGCCCGTAATGCAGGGATGATTTGATGATGTGATCTATTTATTAAGCTGAGTCCCAGAAATAAAGTTAATGATAAACCTTTAAAATCATAGAAGATAGTAGATATCATGCTCTACTTGACTCTTCTAATGGATTGATTGTTCTGCTGCAGTTAAACTTGTTGTCTATTATATTCTATCAGTTTAACATTGTTGAAGGCTAATGATAACTTATTATGTATTATCTTAGTCATAATATTTCTTACTGGGCTAGTTGAGCTCACCTTTTTACTTCCATTGTTCTCTTCAGGAAATGAGAACGTAACCGGAACTAGTCGGGGAACGAAGTGATGGCCCGATATGGTGTTTTAGTAGTCCTCACTATTCTATAAAATATTGTGATAATAATTGTAATGAGGACTACATTGAGTGTGGATATTGTCTAGAAGACAATATTCGTTTTAAAACTCTCAGCTTATGTTTTGTCGTATGTTACACGACAATTGTATACTTTAGTTGTATTTGAATTTTGTACCATGTATTTGGCGACTCAAGATGGGTGATGTATACCTATTTTGGGGGCGTCATAGTTGGTATCAAAGCTTAGGGATATGATCCCTGGCTGAGATGTGAGACAAGAACTAGGAGGGGAGAGACGGGGAATTCCTTCGCTAGTATGACCTACCTAAGTTTATTTGGTATTTAATTGGTCGGTCAGAGTATAGGGATAATATGTGGCATGTCAATTAACCCTTATTTTGTGGCAGTATTTGAACATAGCTTCTGAAAATGTCGATATAAACAATGGAGCACATGAGACCGTTGAGTCACCAACGATCAATACCCAGGATAATGTGCAACAGAAAGACAATAATCCTCAGGTAAACAACAACACCGATCAAATGATGAACGATGGGATGTTTAGAGGCTTCATGCAATTCATGCAACATCAGGCGAGAGTGGCTCCTGTTCAAAATGCAGGACGACACACTGGCAACTCACAGATGGTCACCGCTAAACAATTCAAGGAGCTGGGACCATCAGAGTTTTGGGGAGAGCCAAAATCACTTAAGGCGGAGACGTGGATAAAGCATATCACTAAGATATTTGATGTCTTGGGATGCTCCGAGGAGCAAAAGGTTCCCTTTTCCACCTTCATGTTGAGAGGAGAAGAAGATTACTGATGGGAATCAATAAAACGTACCCATCCTTCCGCACTCAAGATGTCTTGGGAAAAGTTCCAAGAGCTGTTCAATGACAAGTACTTTCCCGAAAGTATTAGTCACATGAAGGAGGTGGAGTTTATCAAGTTGGAGCAAAATAATATGACCGTGTCGCAGTACGAGGCTAAGTTTGTCGAGTTGTCCCGATTCGTATCCCATTTGGTTAATAATGAGGAGAGAATGACGCGAATGTTTCTACGAGGTTTGAGATCCGAAATACGTTAATACCTCATTTCTCATAAACTGTGTTTGTATTCAGATGTTGTAAATAGGGCTTAGTTATTGGAGTGCGATAATGAGTCAACCCAACCAAGAGAGAGCAGCCAGTAAGTCGATAATACCAGTGGTAGCAGTCATCGAAACGGTGACAACAAACGTGGAGGGAATTAACATGCAAGAAATGGTAACCACTCCGGTGGTAATCATGGCCAAGATAATAGAAGTGGAAATTTCAAGAAGAGGAGATTCAATAATGATGGAAAGACGTCAGCACCAGTAAGGAAGGAGAATGACCACCGGTCGTATATTAAAAATGCGGAGGAGAGGGACACATCAGTCCAAACTGTACGCACCAGTCCAAAGCATGCTACAATTGTGGAAGAGATGGTCACCTAGCCCGATTTTGTCATGCACCAAAGTCAAGTCCAGCTGGGATGGAGGCATCAAAGGTCATCCTAGACAAGACAAAACCGGTAGTTCAAGGGAGAGTGTTTGTCGTAACCTCCCAAAAAGCGAGGAATCCGAACGAGGTGATCACGGGTAAGCTAAACATAAACTCTTGCGAAGCTTATACCTTATTTGATACATGTTCTACCCATTCCTTTATTTCTCCTACTTGCGCTCAACGTTTAAATTTTACTCCGGATAAATTAGACTTTAATTTATCTGTTGAAACTCCGCTGGGAGAATCCTTCATAACATCCACTGTCTATAAGTCTTGTTTGATTCAAATCGGTAACCGCACGTTACCTGTCGATCTTATTTCTTTAAAAATACTTGCATTCGATGTGATTTTAGGAATTGATTGGTTGACTACTCATCATGCTAAAATTGATTATTTTTGTAAGGTTGTTAGCTTTCATATTCCTAACCAACCTATTATGCGAATTCAAGTAACCAAACCATTAAAGTCAATTACTGTCATTTTAAGTCATAAAGCTATTCGTTTATTGAAAAATGAATATCAAGCTTTCTTAGCCCATGTCATAGATTTAAACAAAAATACATCAAATTTGAATGTTATTTCCATTATTAATAAATTTCCTGACGTATTCCCTGAAGAACTTCCTGGCCTACCCCCAGAGCGTGAAATTGAATTTTGTATCGACCTTGAACTCGGTACAAAACCCATTTCTAAAGCCCCATATCGAATGGCTCCTGTTGAACTTCAGGAGTTAAAGACTCAACTACAGGAATTGTTAGACATCGATTTCATTCATCCTAGTACATCTCCTTGAGGTGCTCCTGTTCTCTTCGTAAAGAAGAAAGATGGAAGTATGCGACTTTGTATTGATTATCGGGAGTTGAATCATGTCACCATCAAAAATAGGTACCCGTTGCCATGCATTGATGACCTGTTTGACCAGTTACAAGGCGCCAAATTCTTTTCAAAGATCGATCTTCGTTTCGGATATCATCAATTAAAGATTAAAACTGATGACATCCCAAAAATTGCTTTCAGAACTCGGTACGGGCATTATGAATTCCTAGTCATGTCTTTTGCATTGACTAATGCTCCTGCTACCTTCATGGATATGATGAACCGAGTATTCAAGGAATATTTGGATCATTTTGTAGTCGTCTTTATTGATTAAATCCTCATATATTTCAAAAGCCGTGAAGATCATGAGCAACACTTAAGGCTGATACTCCAAAAGCTTCGTGAAAACAAGTTTTATGCCAAGTTGAAGAAGTGCGAGTTTTGGCTTAAGGAAGTAGCATTCCTTGGGCACGTGATATCAAATCATTGAATATGTGTTGACCCAGCGAAGATTGAACCAAATCAAAGCTGGGAGCAACCCAAGTTAGTGACCGAAGTTCATAGCTTTCTCGGCTTAGTTGGTTATTATCGGAGATTCGTGTATAAGGGGTTTCTCGAATTGCTACTCCATTAACTCAGCTGACTCAAAAAGATACAAAATTCGGTTGGAGCGAAGAATGTGAGAAGAGTTTTCAAGAACTCAAGAGGAGACTCATTTCAGCACCTGTTCTAACAATACCATCTAAGTTCGGAGGGATTTGTCATCTAAAGTGATGCTTCAGGCAAAGGTTTAGGATGCGTTCTCATGATACATGGGAAAGTCATAGCTTATGCCTCACAACAACTCAAAGAATATGAGAGAAATTATCCTACTCATGATCTAGAGTTGGCAGCTGTCGTTTTTGCGCTTAAGATTTGGTGGCATTACATGTACGGAAAGAAGGTGGAGATTTATACGGATCATAAAAGCCTCAAATATTTCTTCACTCAAAAGGAACTCAACATGCAGCAAAGATGATGGCTTGAGCTATTGAAAGATTATGATCATACCATTCAATACCATCCTGGAAAAGTGAATATAGTAGCTGATGCATTGAGTAGAAGATCATATGCGGGTACGAGTGCGATATTGTCAATGCAAAGGCCCATTTTGTATGACTTACAAAGGATGGAGATAGAGTTAAAGACTCCAGGGACCCATGTGATGATGGCGAATATACGAGTAGAACCAACTTTAATCGATAAAGTTAAAGCTGCTCAAGCTACAGACCTGGAGCTAATGCGTATGAAGAAGAAAGTGCAAGAAGGTGCAATTCTGGAAGCAAGAATCAATGAAGAAGGAATACTTCGAGTCAACTACAGACTTTGTGTTTCTAACGATTCTAACTTGAAGTATAAAATTATGATGGAGGTGCACAACACACCATTTTCAATCCATCCTAGGAGTACCAAAATGTATTATGATCTTCAACATACATTTTGGTGGAGCAATATGAAGAGAGAGATAGTGGGGTTTATCTCAAGGTGTCTAACTTGTCAACGAGTCAAGGCGGAGCATCAAGTGCCAAAAGGTACATTGCAACCACTTGAAATTCCAGAATTGAAGTGAGAGCACATTACCATGGATTTCGTTACTGGTCTTCCCAAGGTTTCTCAAGGCATAGATGCAATTTGGGTCATTGTTGATAGATGACCAAGTCTGCTCATTTCTTACCAATACGAGAAACTTATACACTTGAATGTCTTGCTCGTATGTATATAAACGAGATTGTAAGATTGCATGGTTAGTTTGTAAAAAGCCATGAGCACGGATTTACGATTTAGTTTGGCGTATCATCCATAAACGGACGGACAATCAGAGAGGACTATTCAAACTCTTAAGGATTTATTAAGACTCTGTGTCCTTGACTTCAAAGGAAGTTGGGACAAGTTCTTACCATTGGTTGAGTTTTCCTATAACAACAGTTATCAATCAAGTATTGGAATGACTCCATTTGAGGCGTTGTATAGAAGAAAGTGTCGTTCTCCAGTATGCTGGGATGAGGTAGGTGAAGCAACGTTGTTGGGACCGGAGTTGGTACATATGACTACGGAAAAGATTCAAACGATCCGATAACGTATAAAAACCTCACAAGATCGACAAAAGAGTTATGTTGATCTTCATCGAAAGGACGTGTAATTCAATATTGGAGATCATTTGTTGTTACGTGTTGCTCCATGGAAAGGAGTTACGAGATTTGGAAAAAGAGGAAAGCTCAATCCTCGATTCATTGGCCCATTTGTAATCCTTGATCGAGTAGGAAATATGGCCTATAGACTCGCCTTACCGCCAAGTATGTCTCGTGTTCATAACGTTTTTCACATATCTATGTTACGTAAATATGTGAAAGACCCGAACAAAATTATTGAATTAGAACCTGATGAGATAGCGGAAGATTTAACGTATGAAGAGGTAGCTGTTAAAATCTTGGATAAGAAGGATCATATTCTATGCTCCAAGGTTATACCTCAAGTCAAAGTTTTGTGGAGAAACCACGATGTGGAGGAAATGACCTGGGAGTTAGAATCTGAAATGAAATCAAGGTATCCTCACCTCTTCGACATATCAGGTACGTACCCTAATTTCGAGGACGAAATTTCATAAGAAGGGGAGGTTGTAAGACCCCAACTTTTTTTGAATAAAGAATAATTTTTCTCGAAATATATTTTTGAATATTATGGTGTGGATATGATATAATGTTATAGTTGTGGGTAATATTTGAAAAATTTTGTAAAGTAATCAAGTTAATATAAAATATTCGTTGTGTCAGTGAATATTCGATTGGTCGGGGAATATTCGTTTTAATAGGGAATATTCATACGACGGCACAATCATTGGTGGACCCCTCAACAAAAGTATTATCGTAGTTAGAAAACGACAGAAATATCTTTTTATAAAAATAACGGTGAAAGTTTTACTGTTAAACTATTGAACTACCCGGTGGTAAAAGTACAGTGATACGTGTGGTTGCATAGTAGCACACGGTATTGATTATTGATGCTTACGTGAGAAGTCACTCAGTTATACTCAATTATTGCTACAGTAATTGTTGCATAGTATCGTACGTTATTTGATTCAATTATTGTTATCATCGGCATAATATTTTATATTTTATAATTGAGACAACAAAGGTATTCATATTATTATTTGCAATATTGATAATGTCTAGAAGTTCTGTCAATAAGAGGTTTGGTCACCTAATTGCGCGCCAATAAGGAGAAATCCTTATCGGAAAGCCCCTTTTTTCCTAGGAACAACTTGGTTGGTAAATATTGTGAGTTATAATATTAATGATGAATAATTATTGAAGTATTAAGAATGTGTTTATTGAAAATAAGTGATTTACAAAAGTTAAAGGGGAATAATGTAAACTTAGAAAACTTTAGGGGTACTAAAGTGTAATAAGTTAAATCAATCTGGACCATTGGTGGTGGTTTTAATAGTAAATCAATCTGGACCATTGATGGTGGTTTTAATTATAAATCAATTTGGACCGTCGGTGGTGGTTTTAATAGTAAATCAATATGGACCGTCGGTGGTGGTTTTAAAAGTAAATCAATCTGGACCGTCGGTGGTAGTTTTAAAAGTAAATCAATCTGGACCGTCAATGGTGGTTTTAAAAGTAAATCAATCTGGACCATCGGTTGTGGTTTTAATAGTAATCAATATGCACCGTCCGTTTTAATAGTGAATCAATCTGGAATTTTACTCTACAAAGCAGTATCATGTTGAAAATTTGGACATTATTGAATTTTGGATAAATTAAATTATAAATCTTTAAAAATTTATCGTTTACTCTCTTTTAATTGAATTAGTATATCATTGTCATCATCCTTGTGCTTATATTGTGATGAAAGTCATCTTTGGCTTACGTGCATAGATGGACTGTTGATTGGTATGATTATGACCAGGGATAATTCAGTATAGTCATGACCATTGATAATTACACGAATAATTCTTGGCCCGTAGTGCTAAAATAATTTGTGGACGTGATACTAATAAATATCATTGGCCCATAGTGCAGGGATGATTCGATGATGTGATCTATTTATTAAGCTGAGTCCCAGCAATAAAGTTAATGATAAACTTTTAAAATCATAGAAGATAGTAGATATCATGCTTTACTTGACTCTTCTAATGGATTGATTGTTCCGCTGCAGTTAAACTTGTTGTCTATTATATTTTATTAGTTTAACATTGTTGAAGGCTAATGATAACTTATTATGTATTATCTTAGTCATAATATTTCTTACTGGGCTAGTTGAGCTCACCCTTTTACTTCCATTTTTCTCTTCAGGAAATGAGAACGTAGCCGGAACTAGTCGGGGAACGGAGTGATGGCCCGAGATGGTGTTTTAGTAGTCCTCACTATTCTATAAAATAGTGTGATAATAATTATAATGAGGACTCCATTAAGTGTGGATAGACAATATTCATTTTAAAACTCTCAGCTTATGTTTTGTCGTATGTTACACGACAGTTGTATAATTAAGTTGTATTTGAATTTTATACCATGTATTTGGAGGCCCAAGATGGGTGATGTATACCTATTTTGGGAGCGTCACATTGCTGCTATAGCATTTAAGAACATGGACCAATCTGAGCAGCTTTAAGTGTATATACACATTTACATGTACACAATATTTCCAACATGTGAGCTCATCTGCATTTACAAGTGACTTATTAATAAACTAAGTTTAGAACAATACTTGTGCCTAGGATCAGACTCAAAGCGATTAGATTTTGAATATAGCATGAGAACCTGCTCTGATACCAATTGTTAGTTCCCAGTAGGCACACAATAGATCTAGAAGGGGGGTTGAATAGATCCTTTTTTCATTTTTAAATACTTTTCCTATTTATTTTGTATTGCTAATGAATTAGTATATGACAAACATAAGAATCTTTTCAAGCACAGCGGAATAAATAAAAGATCCCCTTCATTGATATATCCATGAACATACATACATTGTTCGTAGAGTTAGTTAAGTTGTAAGCAGTTAATACATATATAACATTTATAGCAGTTAGGTACATAATGTAAATGATAGAAAGTAAATGACTGAATGTAAAATATACAAGGGATTGTAAGTGGTTCAGAGACTCAAGCTCCTAATCCACTCTTATGCTTCAACGAGCAGGAATTCCACTAAGGAAGGGCAATACCCTAAATCACTAAGATTCCTTCAAGGCCAGCAGCCTTGGAACTTCAGTTCACTAAGAACTCTTCAAGCCCAGCAGGCTTAGAACTCCTCTATTTCACTAAGAACTCTTCAAGCCCAACAGGCTTGGTACTTCATTTAGTCCCTCCGGAAAGGGACCCCTCAAGTCGTGGCTACTTATTGTTGTTGTAGTTGTTGTAGTTGTTATTGGTGCTTTGCTGCTAAGATGTCTGGAAGCTTGAACATCTTTTGTACTTATCAGCCTGGCGTGGTCCTCTTTGCATTCTGCGTAGAGTCTGGACCACTTCTTCTCTGGTGCAGCTGATCTTCATACTGTTCATCTCATCTTCATTCAATGTCAGCTATGCATCATCACCATTTGGGTTGCTAAGTCTCTAAGCTTTTGGTAGACTTCTTATGGCACTTAGCAATCCCTAAACCCTTCTTAAATGATCTGCAGACATGGTTCTGCATCTCTTCTGTTTCAGCTTTTGGTTCATGGTGATTCGTGGAGTGGCTCCCTGGATCTTCTTTGTGCTCTGCCATTTTTCTGAATGCTATCTTCTTGGCCTTCTCGGCTCTCAACTTAGCTACCATCTTCAGTGGCATTCTTGTAAGACCCCAACTTTTATGAATAAAGATGAATCTTCTATAAATAGCATTTTTGAATATTATGGAGTGAATTTGATATAATGTTATAGTTGTGGGTAATATTTATAAATTTTGTAAAGTACGCAAGTTTTTATATAATATTCGATTGATCGGGAAATATTCGTTATAACAGGGAATATTTGTACGACAGCACAATCATTGGTGGACCCCACAACAGAATTATTGTCGGATTGAGTAAATGACAAAAATATTTTTTTACGAAAATAACGGCGGAAGTTTTATCGTTAAATGTTGAAACACCCAGTGTTAAAAGTACAGTAATACGCGTAGTTGCATAGTAGCACACGGTATTGATTATTGATGCTTACGTGATGTAACGCCCGAGAAAATCGGATTTTTATGATAATTAAATTTTTATTTGATTATGTGAATTAAATGAATTTAATTGATTTATTTTGTGAGTAAGTTATGTGAAGGTCGTTCTATGACCGAGAATGTGCTAATGTGGTTAGTAATCTGGCTATGTGCTAGAATTAATTGTTTAGAATTTCCAAGATAAAAATAAATGTTTTCCGAGAAATTTCCGTAAAAATACTATTCATCCGTTTCTGTTCGGGGAATTATGTTGAAATTTCGAGAAACATGTAATGATAGAATATCGAGATAAGATGAAATATCTGATAATATTTTATTTATGGCAAACAGAGTTTTCGCCTGCGGACTTAAAACCTAAGGGTTGAGTATATTGATTTCCGAGAAGGAAATAAAATGTGTAGAAGAATTTCGTTATTGTTAGAGTGAGTGGTATACAAATATGATACTAATTAGTATCTATGTATAATACGATGGGTAAATACGAAGTACAATGCGATTATCGTACGAGTATTATACGGAGAGAATACGTGAATTATACATATAGGATACGATTCGTATTATAGAATTAAGTTAAGACTTAATGTTAATTCATTTGGGTTGGATTATAATTAGTCCAATTATTTGAATGAGCAAGCCCAAGGGGATTAATGAGTTAAGCCAAGTCAAATACCAAGGTTAAATTAGTTAAGCCCAATTCATGAAAACCGAACCGTGGGTCGAACCCGTGGGTCACTGAATGGGTAAAACCCATGGGGATGACCCATGGGCAAGGGTGGGCTGCCACCTTGGTGTGCAAGCCAAGAATAAGGCTTGGTCACCAAGCATTTTACTTGGTCACCAAGAGTGAATAGTAAAGAGGTGATGGTAGTTTGTCTAAATTGCCCTCCATTCTATTTTCTATAAATAGGAAGCTAGCTTTGGCCATTTGAGAGTTTTTCAATTGCATAACTTAAATTATTTGAGAGAGAAAGAGAGCTAGACTACACAAAGAATATATTTTGGAAGCTTTGACTTGGAGTTTTCAAGAGATTTCATAAGAGTTCTTGAGGTAATAATCCTTATCTTTCATTTCCATCTCTTTTGAATTTTTTTTATTTTGGAGAATCATAAAATGGGTGGTATATGTCTTTTATAGTGGATTAAAGATGACTTACCATAGATTCAATCTCTATAAGTCATGAGATCATAAGAATCATAAGGTTCGATATAGTTTCAAACCATGAAAATATTAATTGTTGAGATCGATTGTTAATAAATGATTGAACTCCATTAATACGTTAATATATGCATCTTGTTTGGTTAGGATGTAGATATGAAATCCATGAAGTATTCCATATGATTTGGCCTAAAGAAAGTTAGTAACGAAGTTATGGCGAATTTCACGGAAATAGACGTTAAACGTCGAAAATGTTGGAATTTCGGATGGGAGGTCAAAAGTTGTCGTGAGACTTGAAAATGTTGTTTTTCAATGTCAACACGTGAGATAGGGTAACTAAGAGTTGTAGGTTTGAGCACTGAACTCTCATTAATGTTTACGAAAGTTTAGAAATTGAACTCAATAGTGAATTTTGAGTTATCGGATTCAAAAGTGTTGAATTCTTATATGAACACGTAGAGTATGTCATTTATGACGTGTAGGCTTTTGAGCGGAACAAATCGGGCTTATAACGAAGAAGTTATGACCCCGGGAATTTCACAAAATTTTTCAAAACTGTTGAAATTCTGGTATTGAGGTCCAGTGTCATGTGCGTTGATGTGTAGTGTTAAAGTCAGAAATGCCAAGACATGCAAAGCTCACATCGCTAATCAGGCAATTGCCAGCCCCAGTCTAGTACTAAGAAGCCCACGTCGCATGGTAGCAGTGTAGGGCTTTTGATAGAGAACTTAGGTTTTGAACTTTAATTGTTCATAGATCTATACGGGTAATGTTTGTACACTTCATAAGTGTATTGACACTATTCCTATACTACCTATACTAAGGTATATGGTATTGAACTTAGGAATTGAATGCATGTTAGTAAGTTATGAATGATGAACAAGAAATGTTATCGATAAACCCTAATTGGTAAACAATGTTTGTGACGCCCCCAAAATAGGTATACATCACCTATTCTGAGTCGCCAAATACATGCTACAGAATACAAATACAATCTTTAATATACAACAAGAGAGCTGTGACTTTTGATACAATTATTGTCTTCTAGACAATATCCACTCTCAGAATAAGTCCTCATTACATTTATTGTCACACTATTTAACAGAATAGTGAGGACTACTAATACTATCATCGGACCGTCACTCCGTTCCACGACTAGTTAAAAGCCACGTTCTCATTTCCTGAAGAAAAAGTGAAAGAAAGGGTGAGCTCAACTAGCCCAAGAAGAAATATTATGACTAAGATAATGCAAAATAAATTATCATTAGTCTTCAACAATGTTAAACCGATAAAATATAATAGACATCAAGTTTAACTACTACTGAATGAACAAGCAATCCATTAAAAGAGTCAAGTAGAGAATAAAATCTACTATCTTTTATGATTTAAAAGGTTTTCATCACTTTTATCATTGACTCAATTTTAATAAATAATCCACATCATCTTTGTACTACGACCAAGGATATTCATTAATATCACAACCACAAATTATCCATGCACTACGGGCCAAGGATATTTGTGTATTCATCAATGGTCATGATCATGCCAACAACTCATCCATCAATGCACTACGGGTCAATGAGGACTTTTACCACATTATTTATAACATTACGGTCCATGATTACACGCAAGAATAATCCTTGTCATAATCATACCAAGTCCATCTATGCACCATGTGCCACAGATGACTTTCAAAAAAAATATAAACATGATGATAATGACAATGATATAAGAATTCAATAAAACAAGTTCAAAAATTAATTTATTCAGGAACTAATAACGTCCAAATTGTCAACATGATACTTCTTTGTAGAGAAAAATTCAAGAATGCTCAGAAGAATATTTCTATGAAAAGATAATTGATGAAGCGCAAATATCAAGGATATTCCACTAATTTCATGGAGTATAGAAGTCAAAACTTTAACCAACTAAATATAATAAAGAATGGAATAACAAAAGAAATCACCGAGCTGCGCGATAGACCGCAGACAAAAGTTATTCCAACAGAATAATAAATAACGGAACCAGTCCCAGCAGTAAAACGCATGCATGTGATATTCATATGAATAATAATAAAGACGGAATTCAGTCCCAGGCGTAAAACGCATGCATGAGGATATTCCAACTAAATAATAAAAAGGCGGAACCAGTCCCATGTAAAACGCATGCATGTGATATTCCAACAGAATAATAAAGAATGGAACAACAAAAGAATTTCACCAAGTATAGGGTACTCCTCGTATATCGGTTATTCAAACAGAATAATAAAGAATGGAATAACTGAAGTTCTCTTCATGATTATGAAAAAATAATGCCCTTACCAGTAAAAAAGAAGAGTATTCAAATGGTAGGCGAGGATATTCTGAAGAAAACTTGCACTACGCTCAAAGCTTCTTAAAACTCTTAAGAAATACGCCAAGATTATGAAGAATTCTCCGAACTTCGGTGTGGTTTTTAATTCTAACTAAGCATCCTATTTATAGGAAAATAGAAAGGATACTATGCTGCACTATGCAATAAAATATAATATATTCTATTTTTCATAAAAAAATAAAACTTATAATAATATATTATATATATAAATCCACCCACCATTCTGCCATCTTTTTCTTCTTCAATACCCGTGACAAACAAACTGAGCAACAATAACACAATGTGATGAATTTTGTTTTGAATTACATAATATATATATATATGTGTAATCCATGACTTTCTTACACCACCTATGACAAATATGTCACCCCCCACCTCCTGACAACTTTTCAAACATAGATATTTATACATAATATATATATATATATATATATATATATATATATATATAAAACCGAGATAACTTTCTACCAACAGTTTTAAAAAATAGGTAAGTGGGGGTTCATATAATAAGCAAAATTTACAACAAATACTTCATAAAAATCCTCTCAATATTTTTAACAACATTTATTATCATTATTATAATTCACAATATTAATAGAACAGGTCGTTCCTAGGAAAGAGGGGGCTTTCCAATAAGGATTTCTCCATATTGGCGCGCAATTAGGTGACCAAACCTCTCCTTGGCAGAACTTCTAGACATCGTTAATATTGTAAATAATAATATTAACAACTCTGTCATCTCAATTATTGATTTAATAATATATAAAATATTGACAATAATTGAATCAATTAACGTGAGATACTATGCAACAATTACTGAAGCAATAATTGAACAAAATTGAGTGACTTCTCACGTAAGCATCAGTAATCAATATCGTGTGCTACTATGCAACCACGCGTATTACTGTACTTTAACTACCGAGTAGTTCAACTGTATTAATGGTAAAACTTCCGTCGTTATTTTCATAAAAATATTTTTGTCGTTTTCTCAATCAGACAATAATTCCGTTGTGGGGTCCACCAATGATTGCGCCACATTATGTAATATTCCCCGCTAAAATGAATATTCCCCACCAATCGAATATAATATAACAACTTGCAAACTTTGCAGAATTTATAAATACTACCCACAACTATAACATTATAACAAATTCATTCCATAATATTCAAAAATGATATTTATAGAAAAATTATCTTTATTCATAAAAGTTGGGGTCTTACAATCTCCTTCTTATGAAATTTAGCCCTCGAAATTAGGGTACATACCGGTATGTCGAAGAGGTAAGGATACCTTGATTTCATTTGATTCTAACTCCCGGTCATTTCCTCAACATCGTGGTTCCTCCATAAAACTTTGACTTGAGGTATAACCTTGGAGCGTAGAATATGTTCCTTCTTATCCAAGATTTGAACAGGAACCTCTTCATACGATAAATCTTCTGTTATTTCGTCTGGTTCTAACTCAATAATGTGGTTCGGGTCTTTCACATATTTACGTAACATGGATATATGAAAAACGTTATGAACACGAGACATACTTGGCGGTAAAGCAAGTCTATAGGTTACAGTCCCTACTCGATCGAGGATTAAAAATGGGCTAATGAATCGAGGATTGAGCTTTCCTCTCTTTCCAAATCTCGTAACTTCTTTCCATGGAGCAACACGTAATAACACATGATCTCCAATATTGAATTCCACGTCCTTTCGATGAAGATCAGCATAACTCTTTTGTTGGTCTTGTGAGGTTTTTATACGTTGTCGGATCGTTTGAATCTTTTCTGTAGTCATACATACTAACTCTGGTCCCAACAACATTACTTCACCCAACTCATCCCAGCATACTGGAGAACGACACTTTCTTTCATACAACGCCTCATATGGAGCCATGCCAATACTTGCTTGATAACTGTTGTTGTAGGAAAACTCCACCAATAGTAAGAACTTGTCCCAACTTCCCTTGAAGTCAAGGATACAGAGTCTTAATAAATCTTCAAGAGTTTGAATAGTCCTCTCTGATAGTCCGTCCGTCTGAGGATGATATGCCAAACTAAATTGTAAATCCGTGCCCATAGCTTTTTGCAAACTAACCCAAAATCGTAAAGTGAATCTTAGGTCTCGATCAGAAACTATGGATACTGGCATACCATGCAGTCTTACAATCTCATTTATGTACATACGAGTAAGACGTTCAAGTGTATAAGTTTCTCGTATAGGTAAGAAATGAGCAGACTTGGTCAATCTATCAACAATGACCCAAATTACATCTATGTCTTGAGAAACCTTGGGAAGACCAGTAACAAAATCCATGGTAATGTGTTCCCACTTCCATTCTGGAATTTTAAGTGGTTGCAATGGACCTTTTGGTACTTGATGTTCCGCCTTGACTCGTTGACAAGTTAGACACCTTGAGATAAATAGTGTTATCTCTCTCTTCATATTGCTCCACCAAATTATATGACGAAGATCACGATACATTTTGGTACTCCCAGGATGGATTGCAAACGGTGTGTTGTGCGCCTCCATCATGATTTTATACTTTAAATCAGGGTCATTAGGAACACAAATTCTGGAGTTGACTCGAAGTATTCCTTCTTCATCGATTCTTGCTTCCGGTATAACACCTTCTTGCACTTTCTTCCTCATACGCATCAGCTCCAGGTCTGTAATTTGAGCAGCTTTAACTTTATCGATTAAAGTCAGTTCTACTCGTATATTTGCCATCATCACGTGGGTCCCTGGAGTCTTTATCTCTATCTCCATCCTTCGCAACTCATACAAAATGGGCCTTTTCATTGACAATATCGCACTCCTCCCAGCTTTGAATAGCTTCAATCTTTGTTGGGTCAACAGATATTCTATGACTTGATACTACGTTCCCAAGGAATGTTACTTCCTCAAGCTAGAACTCGCATTTCTTTAACTTGGCATAAAGCTTATATTCACGAAGCTTTTGGAGTATCAGCCTCAAGTGTTGCTCATGATCTTCACTGCTTTTGGAATAAATAAGGATGTCATCAATAAAGACGACCATAAAGTGATCCAAATATTCCTTGAATACTCGATTCATCATATCCATGAAGGCAGCAGGAGCATTAGTCAATCCAAAAGACATGACTAGGAATTCATAATGCCCGTACCGAGTTCTGAAAGTCGTCTTTGGAATGTCATCGGTTCTAATCTTCAATTGGTGATATCCGGAACGAAGATCAATCTTTGAAAAGAATTTGGCGCCTTGCAACTGGTCAAACAAGTCATCAATACGTGGAAATGGGTACCTATTTTTGACGGTGACATGATTCAACTCCCGATAATCAATACAATGTCGCATACTCCTATCTTTCTTCCTCACGAATAAAATAGGAGCACCCCAAGGAGAAGTACTAGGACGAATAAAGCCAATGTCTAACAATTCCTGCAGTTGGGTCTTTAACTCCTGAAGTTCAATAGGAGCCATTCGATATGGGGCTTTGGAAATAGGTTTTGTACCGGGTTCAAGGTCAATACAAAATTCAATTTTACGCTCTGGGGTTAGGCCAGGAAGTTCTTCATGAAATACATCAGGAAATTCATTAACAATAGAAATATCATTCAAAAATGACGTATTTTTGTTTAGATCCGTGACATGAGCTAAGAAAGCTTGACATTCGTTTTTTAATAAACGAATAGCTTTATGGCTTGAGATAACAGTGATTGATTTTAATGGTTTGGTTGCTTAAATTCGCATAATAGGTTGGTTAGGAATATAAAAGCTAACAACCTTACGAAATAATCAATTTTTGCATGATGAGTGGTTAACCAATCAATCCCTAGAATTACATCAAATGCAAGTATTTTCAATGAAATAAGATCGACAGGTAATGTGAGGGTACCGATTTGAACCAAACAAGACTTATAAACAGTGGATGTAATGAAGGTTTCTCCCAATGGAGTTTCAACAGATAAGTCAAAGTCTAATTTCTCCGGAGTCAAATTTAAACATTGAGCGCAAGTAGGAGAAATAAAAGAAAGGGTAGACCCGGTATCAAATAAGGTATATACTTCGCTAGAGTTTATGATAAGCTTACCCGTGATGACCTCGTTCGGGTTCCTTGCTTTCTGGGAGGTCACGACAAACGCTCTCCCTTGCACTACCGGCTTTGACTTTTCTGGGACGTCCTTTGGTGCCTCCATCCTAGCTGAACTTGTCTTTGGTGAATGACAAAATCGGGCTAGGTGACCTTCTCTTCCACAATTATAACATGCTTTGGACGGCATCGCGCAGTTTGGACTGATGTGTCCTTCCCTCCGCATTTGAAGCATATGATAGGTGGTCGTTCTCCTTCCTTAACCACGGGTGATGGTGCTGACGTCTTTCCATCATTGTTGAATCTCCTCTTCTTGAAATGTCCATTCTTATTATTTTGGCCATGATTACCGTCGAAGTGGTTACCATTTCTGACATGTTGATTCCCTCCACGCTTATTGTCACCGCTTCAATGACTGTTATCACTGGTATTATCATTTTGTCGGCTGCTCTCTTTTGGTTGGGTTGACTCATTATCGCGCTCCAATAATTGAGCCCTATTAACAACATCTAAATACAAACATAGTTTATGAGAGATAAGATATTGACGTATCTCAGGTTTCAAACCTCTTAGAAACATTCGCGTCATTCTCTCCTCATTATCAACCAAATGGGACGCAAATCGGGACAACTCAGCAAACTTGGCTTTGTACTGCGACACGGTCATGTTGTTTTGTTCTAGTTTAATGAATTCTACCTCTTTCATGTGACGAATACTTTCGGGAAAGTACTTGTCGTTGAACAGTTCTTGAAACTTCTCCCAAGACATCTTCAGTGCGGCAGGTTGAGTACGCTTTACAGATTCCCACCAGTAATCTACCTCTGCCCGCAACATGAAGGTGGCAAAGGGAACCTTTTGCTCCTCGGAGCATCCTAAGACGTTAAATATCTTGTTGATCTGCTTTATACACGTCTCCGCCTTAAGTAGTTTTGGCTCTCCAAAAAACTCTGGTGGTCCCAGCTCCTTAAACTGTTTGGCGGTGACCGTCCGAGAGTTGCCAGTGTTTCCACCTGTATTTTGGACAGGAGCCACTCTCGCCTGATGTTGCATGAATTGTATGAAGCCTCGGAACATTCCATCGTTCATCATTTGGTCAGTGTTGTTGTTTGCATATGGATTGTCGCCTTCGTGATTCACATTGTCCTGGTTATTGATCTACGGAGACTCAACAGTCTCCTGTGCTCCATTGATGTTCTCAACATTCTCGGATGCCATTTTTAAATACTGCCACAAAATAAGGGTTAATTAACATATCACATATTATCCCTATACTCTGACCGACCAATTAAATACCAAATAAACTTAGGTAGGTCATACTAGCGAATGAATTCCCCGTCTCTCCCCTCCTAGTTCTTGTCTCACATCTTAGCCAGGGATCATATCCCTAAGCTTTGATACCAAATCGTGAACGCCCCAAAATAGGTTTTCATCACCTATTACGAAGTTTCCAAATACATGGTATGTAATACAAATACAATCTTTAATATACAACAAGAGAGCTGTGAGTTTTGATACAATTATTGTCTTCTAGACAATATCCACTCTCAAAATAAGTCCTCATTACATTTATTGTCACACTATTTAATGAGAATAGTGAGGACTACTAATACTATCATCGGACCGAATCACTCCGTTTCCTCGACTAGTTAAAGGCCACGTTCTCATTTCCTGAAGAGAACAGTGAAAGAAAGGGTGAGCTCAACTAGCCCAGTAAGAAATATTATGACTAAGATAATGCAAAATAAATTATCATTAGTCTTCAACAATGTTAAACTGATAAAATATAATAGACATCAAGTTTAACTGCAGCGGAACAAGCAATCCATTAAAAGAGTCAAGTAGAGAATAAAATCTACTATCTTTTATGATTTAAAAGGTTTTTCATCACTTTTATCGTTGGGACTCAGCTTAATAAATAATCCACATCATCTTTGTACTACGACCAAGGATATTCATTAATATCACAACCACAAATTATCCATGCACTACGGGCCAAGGATATTTGTGTATTCATCAATGGTCATGATCATGCCAACAACTGTCCATCAATGCACTACGGGTCAATGAGGACTTTTACCACATTATTTATAACATTACGGTCATGATTACACCGAATAATCCCTTGTCATAATCATACCAAGTCCATCTATGCACTACAGGCCACAGATGACTTTCAAAAAAAAATATAAACATGATGATAATGACAATGATATAAGAATTCAATAAAACAAGTTCAAAAATTAATTTATTCAGGAACTAATAACGTCCAAATTGTCAACATGATACTTCTTTGTAGAGAAAAATTCAAGAATGCTCAGAAGAATATTTCTATGAAAAGATAATGGATGAAGCGCAAATATCAAGGATATTCCACTAATTTCATGGAGTATAGAAGTCAAAACTTTAACCAACTAAATATAATAAAGAATGGAATAATAAAAGAAATCACCGAGCTGCGATAGATCTTACGAGCAAGTTATTCCAATGTAATAATAAATAACGGAATTGTCAGTCCCACAGAAACGCATTGCACGAGGATATTCATACATGAGAATAATAAAAGGCGGAACCCGGTCCCGTCCGCGTAAAAACGCATGCATGAGGATATTCCAACTAAATAATAAAAGGCGGAACCGGTCAGTGCGTAAAGAAACGCATGCATGCAGGATATTCCAAATGAATAATAAAGAATGGAACAACAAAAGAATTTCACCAAGTATAGGTACTCCTCGTATATCGGTTATTCAAATGTAATAATAAAGAATGGAATAATGTAAGTTCTCTTCATGATTATGAAAAAAATAATGCCCCCTTACCGTAAAAAGAAGAGTATTCCGAATTTGGTAGGCGAGGATATTCTGAAGAAAACTGCAGACTACGCTCAAAGCTTTTAAAACTCTTAAGAAATACGCTCAAGATTATGAAGAATTCTCCGAACTTACGGTGTGGTTTTTAATTCTAACTAAGCATCCTATTTATAGGAAAATAGAAAGGATACTATGTTGCACTATGCAATAAAATATAATATATTCTATTTTTCATAAAAAAATAAAACTTATAATAATATATTATATATATAAATCCACCCACCATTCTGCCATCTTTTTCTTCTTCAATACCCGTGACAAACAAACTGAGCAACAATAACACAATGTGATGAATTTTGTTTTGAATTACATAATATATATATGTGTAATCCATGACTTTCTTACACCACCCATGACAAATATGTCACCCCCCACCTCCTGACAACTTTTCAAACATAGATATTTATACATATATATATATATATATATATATATATATATATATATATATATATAAAACCGAGATAACTTTCTACCAACAGTTTTAAAAAATAGGTGAGTGGGGGTTCATATAATAAGCAAAATTTACAACAAATACTTCATAAAAATCCTCTCAATATTTTTAACAACATTTATTATCATTATTATAATTCACAATATTAATAGAACAGGTCATTCCTAGGAAAGAGGGGGCTTTCCAATAAGGATTTCTCCATATTGATGCGCAATTAGGTGACCAAACCTCTCCTTGGCAGAACTTCTAGACATCGTTAATATTGTAAATAATAATATTAACAACTCTGTCATCTCAATTATTGATTTAATAATATATAAAATATCGACAATAGTTAAATCAATTAACGTGAGATACTATGTAACAATTACTAAAGCAATAATTGAACAAAACTGAATGACTTCTCACATAAGCATCAGTAATCAATATCGTGTGCTACTATAAAACCACGTGTATTACTGTACTTTTACTACCGAATAGTTCAACAGTATTAACGGTAAAACTTCAGCCGTTATTTTAATAAAAATATTTTTGTCATTTTCTCAATCCGACAATAATTCCGTTGTGGGGTCCACCAATAATTACGTCATTGTACGAATATTCCTTGCTAAAATGAATATTCCCCGACCAATCGAATATAATAAAACAACTTACATACTTTGCAGAATTTTTAAATACTACCCACAACTATAACATTATAACAAATTCATTCCATAATATTCAAAAATGATATTTATAGAAAAATTATCTTTATTCATAAAAGTTGGGGTCTTACAATCTCCCCTTCTTATGAAATTTCGCCCTCGAAATTAGGGTACGTACCTGGTATGTCGAAGAGGTAAGGATACCTTGATTTCATTTTAGATTCTAACTCCCAAGTCATTTCCTCAATATCGTGGTTCCTCCATAAAACTTTGACTTGAGGTATAACCTTGGAGCGTAGAATATGTTCCTTCTTATCCAAGATTTGAACAGGAACCTCTTTATACGTTAAATCTTCCGCTATTTCGTCCGGTTCTAACTCAATAATGTGGTTCGGGTCTTTCACATATTTACATAACATGGATATATGAAAAACGTTATGAACAAGAGACATACTTGGCGGTAAAGCAAGTCTATAGGCTACAGTCCCTACTCGATCGAGGATTAAAAATGGGCCAATGAATCGAGGATTGAGCTTTCCTCTCTTTCCAAATCTCGTAAATCCTTTCCATGGAGCAACACGTTATAACACATTTTCTCCAATATTGAATTCCACATCCTTTCGATGAAGATCAGCATAACTCTTTTGTCAGAATTTTGAGGTTTTTATACGTTGTCGGATCGTTTGAATATTTTTCGTAGTCATACGTACTAACTCCGGTCCCAACAACGTTGCTTCACCCACCTCATCCCAGCATACTGGAGAACAACACTTTCTTCCATACAACGCCTCATATGGAGCCATGCCAATACTTGCTTGATAACTGTTATTGTAGGAAAACTCCACCAATAGTAAGAACTTGTCCCAACTTCCCTTGAAGTCAAGGATACAGAGTCTTAATAAATCTTCAAGAGTTTGAATAGTCCTCTCTGATAGTCCGTCCGTCTGAGGATGATATGCCGAACTAAATTGTAAATTCGTGCCCATAGCTTTTTGCAAACTAACCCAAAATCGTGAACTGAATCTTGGGTCTCGATCAGAAACAATGGATACTGGCATACCATGCAGTCTTACAATCTCGTTTATGTACATACGAGTAAGACGTTCAAGTGTATAAGTTTCTCGTATAGGTAAGAAATGAGCAGACTTGGTCAATCTATCAACAATAACCCAAATTGCATCTATGCCTTGAGAAACCTTGGGAAGACCAGTAACAAAATCCATGGTAATGTGCTCCCACTTTCATTCTGGAATTTCAAGTGGTTGCAATGGACCTTTTGGTACTTGATGTTCCGCCTTGACTCGTTGACAAGTTAGACACCTTGAGATAAATAGCACTATCTCTCTCTTCATATTGCTCCACCAAAATGTATGACGAAGATCACGATACATTTTGGTACTCCCAGGATGGATTACAAATGGTGTGTTGTGCGCCTCCATCATGATTTTATACTTTAAATCAGGGTCATTAGGAACACAAATTCGAGTTGACTCAAGTATTCCTTCTTCATCGATTCTTGCTTCCCAAGATAACACCTTCTTGCACTTTTTTCCTCATACGCATCAGCTCCAGGTCTGTAATTTGAGCAGCTTTAACTTTATCGATTAAAGTCAGTTCTACTCGTATATTCGCTATAATCACGTGGGTCCCTGGAGTCTTTATCTCTATCTCCATCCTTTGCAAGTCATACAAAATGGGCCATTGCATTGACAATATCGCACTTTCGTTCGCATATGATCTTCTACTCAATGCGCCGCCTACCACGCTCGCTTTTTCGGGATGGTATTGGATGGTATGATCATAATCTTTCAATAGTTCAAGCCAACGTCATTTGTCACATGTTGAGTTCCTTTTGAGTGAAGAAATATTTGAGGCTTTTATGATCCGTAAAGATCTCCACTTTCTCCCCATACAAGTAATGCCTCCAAATTTTAAGTGCGAAGACAACAGCTACCAACTCTAGATCATGAGTAGGATAATTCCTCTCATATTCTTTGAGTTTTCGAGAGGCATATGCTATGACTTTCCCATGTTGCATGAGAACACATCCTAACCCTTTGCCTAAAGCATCACTATAGATGACAAATCCCTCCAAGCCAGATGGTATTGTCAGAACAGGTGCTAAAATGAGTCTTCTCTTGAGTTCTTGAAAAATCTTCTCACATTCCTCGTTCTAACCGAATTTTGTATCTTTCCGAGTCAGCTTAGTTAAGGGAGTAACAATTCAAGAAAACCCTTCTATGAATCTCCGATAATAACCAGCTAAGTCGAGAAAGCTACGTACTTCGGTCACTGATTTAGGTTGCTCCCAGCTTTGAATAGCTTCAATCTTTGTTGGGTCAACAGATATTCTATGACTTGATACTACGTGCCCAAGGAATGCTACTTCCTCAAGCCAGAACTCGCATTTCTTTAACTTGGCATAAAGCTTATATTCACGAAGCTTTTGGAGTATCAGCCTCAAGTTTTGCTCATGATCTTCACGGCTTTTGGAATAGGATGTCATCAATAAAGACGATCACAAAGTGATCCAAATATTCCTTGAATACTCGATTCATCATATCCATTAAGGCAGCAGGAGCATTAGTCAATCCAAAAGACATGACTAGAAATTCATAATGCCCGTACCGAGTTCTGAAAGTCGTCTTTGGAATGTCATCGGTTCTAATCTTTAATTAGTGATATCCGAAACGAAGATCAATCTTTGAAAAGAATTTGGCGCCTTGCAACTGGTCAAACAGGTCATCAATACGTGGCAATGGGTACCTATTTTTTACGGTGACATGATTCAACTCCCGATAATCAATACAATGTCGCATACTCCTATCTTTCTTCTTCACGAATAGAACAGGAGCACCCCAAAGAGAAGTACTAGGACGAATAAAGCCAATCTCTAACAATTCCTGCAGTTAGGTCTTTAACTCCTGAAGTTCAATAGGAGCCATTCGATATGGGGCTTTGGAAATAGGTTTTGTACCGGGTTCAAGGTCAATACAAAATTCAATTTCACGTTCTGGGGGTAGGCCAGGAAGTTCTTCATGAAATACGTCAGGAAATTCATTAACAATAGAAATATCATTCAAAAATGACGTATTTTTGTTTAGATCCGTGACATGAGCTAAGAAAGCTTGACATTCATTTTTCAATAAACGAATAGCTTTATGGCTTGAGATAACAGTGATTGATTTTAATGTTTTGGTTGCTTAAATTCGCATAATAGGTTGGTTAGGAATATGAAAGCTAACAACCTTACGAAAATAATCAATTTTTGCATGATGAGTGGTTAACCAATCAATCCCTAGAATTACGTCAAATGCAAGTATTTTCAATGAAATAAGATCGACTGGTGTAATGTGAAAACCGATTTGAACCAAACAAGACTTATAAAATGTGGATGTAATGAAGGTTTCTCCCAAAACGGAGTTTCAATGAGATAAGTCAAAGTCTAATTTCTCCGGAATCAAATTTAAACGTTGAGCACAAGTAGGATAAATAAAAGAATGGGTAGACCCGGTATCAAATAAGGTATATACTTCGCTAGAGTTTATGATAAGCTTACCCGTTATGACCTCGTTCGGGTTCCTTACTTTCTGGGAGGTCACGACAAACGCTCTCCCTTGCACTACCGGCTTTGACTTTTCTGGGACGTCCTTTGGTGCCTCCATCCTAGCTGAACTTGTCTTCGGTGAACGACAAAATCGAGCTAAGTGACCTTCTCTTCCACAATTATAACATGCTTTGGACGACATCGTGCAGTTTGGACTGATATGTCCTTCCCCTCCGCATTTGAAGTATATGATAGGTGGTCGTTCTCCTTCCTTAACCACGGGTGCTGGTGCTAACGTCTTTCCATCATTGTTGAATCTCCTCTTCTTGAAATGTCCATTCTTATTGTTTTGGCCATGATTACACCGAAGTGGTTACCATTTCTGACATGTTGATTCCCTCCACGCTTATTGTCACCGCTTCGATGACTGTTATCACTGGTATTATCATTTTGTCGGCTGCTCTCTTTTGGTTGGGTTGACTCATTATCGCGCTCCAATAATTGAGCCCTATTAACAACATCCGAATATAAAACACGGTTTATGAGAGATAAGATATTGACGTATCTCGGGTTTCAAACCTCTTTGAAACATTCGCGTCATTCTCTCTTCATTATCAACCAAATGGGATGCAAATCGGGACAACTCGGCAAACTTGGCTTCAGATTGCGACACGGTCATGTTGTTTTGTTCGATTTAATGAACTCTACCTCTTTCATGTGACGAATACTTTCGGGAAAGTACTTGTCGTTGAACAGTTCTTGAAACTTCTCCCAAGACATCTTCAGTGCGGCAGGTTGAGTATGCTTTACAGATTCCCACCAGTAATCTGCCTCTACCCGCAAAATGAAGGTGGCAAAGGGAACCTTTTGCTCCTCGGAGCATCCCAAGACATTAAATATCTTGTTGATCTGCTTTATCCACGTCTCCGCCTTAAGTAGTTTTGGCTCTGCAAAAAACTCCGGTGGTCCCAGCTCCTTGAACTGTTTGGCGGTGACCGTCCGAGAGTTGCCAGTGTTTCCACCTGTATTTTGGACAGGAGCCGCTCTCGCCTGATGTGATATGAATTGCATGAAGCCTCGGAACATTCCACCATTCATCATTTGGTCAGTGTTGTTGTTTGCATAGGGATTGCCGCCTTCGTGATGCATATTGTCCTGGTTATTGATCTGTGGAGACTCAACGGTCTCCTGTGCTCCATTGATGTTCTCAACATTCTCGGATGCCATTTTCAAATACTGCCACAAAATAAGAGTTAATTAACATATCACATATTATCCCTATACTCTGACCGACCAATTAAATACCAAATAAAATTTGGTAGGTCATACTAGCGAATGAATTCCCCGTCTCTCCCCTCCTAGTTCTTATCTCACATCTTAGCCAGGGATCATATCCCTAAGCTTTGATACCAACAGTGACGCCCCCAAAATAGGTATACATCACCTATTCTGAGTCGCCAAATACATGGTACAGAATACAAATACAATCTTTAATATACAACAAGAGAGCTGTGAGTTTTAATACAATTATTGTCTTCTAGACAATATCCACTCTCAAAATAAGTCCTCATTACATTTATTGTCACACTATTTAACAGAATAGTGAGGACTACTAATACTATCATCTGGACCGTCACTCCGTTCCCCGACTAGTTCCAGCTACGTTCTCATTTCCTGAAGAGAACAGTGAAAGAAAGGGTGAGCTCAACTAGCCCAGTAAGAAATATTTTGACTAAGATAATGCAAAATAAATTATCATTAGTCTTCAACAATGTTAAACTGATAAAATATAATAGACATCAAGTTTAACTCATAATGAACAAGCAATCCATTAAAAGAGTCAAGTAGAGAATAAAATCTACTATCTTTTATGATTTAAAAGGTTTTTCATCACTTTTATCGTTGGGACTCAGCTTAATAAATAATCCACATCATCTTTGTACTACGACCAAGGATATTCATTAATATCACAACCACAAATTATCCATGCACTACGGGCCAAGGATATTTGTGTATTCATCAATGGTCATGATCATGCCAACAACTGTCCATCAATGCACTACGGGTCAATGAGGACTTTTACCACATTATTTATAACATTACGGTCATGATTACACCGAATAATCCCTTGTCATAATCATACCAAGTCCATCTATGCACTACAGGCCACAGATGACTTTCAAAAAAAAATATAAACATGATGATAATGACAATGATATAAGAATTCAATAAAACAAGTTCAAAAATTAATTTATTCAGGAACTAATAACGTCCAAATTGTCAATATGATACTTCTTTGTAGAGAAAATTCAAGAATGCTCGGAAGAATATTTCCATGAAAAGATCTTTGGATGAAGCGCAAATATCAAAGTATATTCCACTAATTTCATGGAGTATAGAAGTCAAAACTTTAACCAAATGAATATAATAAAGAATGAAATAACAAAAGAAATCACCCAGCTGCGATATAGATCAGACAGAAAAGTTATTCCAATGAATAATAAATAACGGAACCCAGTCAGGCGTAAAAACGCAGAGAGAGGATATTCATACTGAGAATAATAAAGAGCGAAACCGGTCCCACGTAAAAGCGCGAGACAAGATATTCTAATAATGAATAATAAAGAGCGGAACCGGTCCGGCAAAAAGCACGCATGAGCAGGATATTCCAACAGAATAATAAAGAATGGAATAACAAAAGAATTTCACCAAGTATAGGGTAGTCCTCGTATATCGGTTATACCGTGTGCTACTATGCAACCACGCGTATTACTGTACTTTTACTACCGAGTAGTTCAACAGTATTAACGGTAAAACTTCCACCGTTATTTTCATAAAAATATTTTTGTCGTTTTCTCAATCCAACAATAATTTCGTTGTGGGGTCCACCAATGATTGCGCCGTTGTATGAATATTCCCTGCTTAAACCAATATTTCCCGACCAATAGAATATAATATAACAACTTGCATACTTTGCAGAATTTATAAATACTACCCACAACTATAACATTATAACAAATTCATTCCATAATATTCAAAAATGATATTTATAGAAAAATTATCTTTATTCATAAAAGTTGGGGTCTTACAATCTCCCATTCTTATGAAATTTCGCCCTCGAAATTAGGGTACGTACCTGGTATATCGAAGAGGTAAGGATACCTTGATTTCATTTTAGATTCTAACTCCCAAGTCATTTCCTCAACATCGTGGTTCCTCCATAAAAATTTGACTTGAGGTATAACCTTGGAGCGTAGAATATGTTCCTTCTTATCCAAGATTTGAACAGGAACCTCTTCATACGTTAAATCTTCCGCTATTTCGTTCGGTTCTAACTCAATAATGTGGTTCGGGTCTTTCACATATTTACGTAACATGGATATATGAAAAACGTTATGAACACGAGACATACTAGCGGCAAGAAAGAAAGTCTATGAGCTACGGTCCCTACTCGATCGAGGATTAAAATGGGCCAATGAATCGAGGATTGAGCTTTCCTCTCTTTCCAAATCTCGTAACTCCTTTCCATGGAGCAACACGTAATAACATATGATCTCCAATATTGAATTCCATGTCCTTTGGATGAAGATCAGCATAACTCTTTTGTCGGTCTTGTGAGGTTTTTATTCGTTGTCGGATCGTTTGAATCTTTTCCGTAGTCATACGTACTAACTCCGGTCCCAACAATGTTTCTTCACTCACCTCATCCCAGCATACTGGAGAACGACACTTTCTTCCATACAACGCCTCATATGGAGCCATGCCAATACTTGCTTGATAACTGTTGTTGTAGGAAAACTCCACCAATAGTAAGAACTTGTCCCAACTTCCCTTGAAGTCAAGGATACAGAGTCTTAATAAATCTTTAAGAGTTTGAATAGTCCTCTCTGATAGTCCGTCCGTCTGAAGATGATATGCCGAACTAAATTGTAAATTTGTGCCCATAGCTTTTTGCAAACTAACCCAAAATCGTGAAGTGAATCTTGGGTCTCGATCAGAAACTATGGATACTGGCATACCATGCAGTCTTACAATCTCGTTTATGTATATACGAGTAAGACGTTCAAGTGTATAAGTTTCTTGTATAGGTAAGAAATGAGCAGACTTGGTCAATCTATCTACAATGACCCAAATTGCATCTATGCCTTGAGAAACCTTGGGAAGACCAGTAACAAAATCCATGGTAATGTGCTCCCACTTCCATTCTGGAATTTCAAGTGGTTGCAATGGACCTTTTGGTACTTGATGTTCCGCCTTGACTCGTTGACAAGTTAGACACCTTGAGATAAATAGCGCTATCTCTCTCTTCATATTGCTCCACCAAAATGTATGACGAAGATCACGATACATTTTGGTACTCCCAAGATGGATTGCAAATGGTGTGTTGTGCACCTCCATCATGATTTTATACTTTAAATCAGGGTCATTAGGAACACAAATTCTGGAGTTGACTCAAGTATTCCTTCTTCATCGATTCTTGCTTCCTAAGATAATGACTTCTTGAACTTTCTTCCTCATACGCATCACCCGTGTCCGTAATTTGAGAAGCTTTAACTTTATCGATTAAAGTCAGTTCTACTCGTATATTCGCCATCATCACGTGGGTCCCTGGAGTCTTTATCTCTATCTCCATCCTTTGCAAGTCATACAAAATGGGCCATTGCATTGACAATATCGCACTCGTACCCGCATATGATCTTCTACTCAATGTGTCAGCTACCACATTCACTTTTTCAGAATGGTATTGGATGGTATGATCATAATCTTTCAATAGTTCAAGCCAACGTCGCAGTCGAATGTTGAGTTCCTTTTGAGTGAAGAAATATTTGAGGCTTTTATTATCCGTAAAGATCTCCACTTTCTCCCCATACAAGTAATGCCTCCAAATTTTAAGTGCGAAGAAAACAGCTGCCAACTCTAGATCATGAGTAGGATAATTCCTCTCATATTCTTTGAGTTATCGAGAGGCATATGCTATGACTTTCCCATGTTCCATGAGAACACATCCTAACCCTTTGCCTAAAGCATCACTATAGATGACAAATCCCTCTGAGCCAAATGGTATTGTCAGAACAGGTGCTAAAATGAGTCTTCTCTTGAGTTCTTGAAAAATCTTCTCACATTCCTCGTTCCAACCGAATTTTGTATCTTTCTGAGTCAGCTGAGTTAAGGGAGTAGCAATTCAAGAAAGCCCTTCTA
Source organism: Panax ginseng (assembly GCA_020205605.1). Lineage (NCBI taxonomy): Eukaryota > Viridiplantae > Streptophyta > Magnoliopsida > Apiales > Araliaceae > Panax > Panax ginseng. The sequence continues at coordinate 155,937,619 of CM035128.1, forward strand.
TGAATCTCTGATAATAACCAGCTAAGCCGAGAAAGCTACGTACTTCGGTCACTGATTTAGGTTGCTCCCAGCTTTGAATAGCTTCAATCTTTGTTGGGTCAACAGATATTCTATGACTTGATACTACGTTCCCAAGGAATGTTACTTCCTCAAGCTAGAACTCGCATTTCTTTAACTTGGCATAAAGCTTATATTCACGAAGCTTTTGGAGTATCAGCCTCAAGTGTTGCTTCTGATCTTCACTGCTTTTGGAATAAATAAGGATGTCATCAATAAAGACGACCACAAAGTGATCCAAATATTCCTTGAATACTCGATTCATCATATCCATGAAGGCAGCATGAGCATTAGTCAATCCAAAAGACATGACTAGGAATTCATAATGCCCGTACCGAGTTCTGAAAGTCGTCTTTGGAATGTCATCGGTTCTAATCTTCAATTAGTGATATCCGAAACGAAGATCAATCTTTGAAAAGAATTTGGCGCCTTGCAACTGGTCAAACAGGTCATCAATACGTGGAAATGGGTACCTATTTTTGACGGTGACATGATTCAACTCCCGATAATCAATACAATGTCGCATACTCCTATCTTTCTTCCTCACGAATAAAACAGGAGCACCCCAAGGAGAAGTACTAGGACGAATAAAGCCAATGTCTAACAATTCCTGCAGTTGGGTCTTTAACTCCTGAAGTTCAATAGGAGCCATTCGATATGGGGCTTTGGAAATAGGTTTTATACCGGGTTCAAGGTCAATACAAAATTCAATTTCACGTTCTGGGGGTAGGCCAGGAAGTTCTTCAGGAAATACGTCAGGAAATTCATTAACAATAGAAATATCATTCAAAAATGACGTATTTTTGTTTAGATCCGTGACATGAGCTAAAGAAAGCTTGACATTCGTTTTTCAATAAACGAATAGCTTTATGGCTTGAGATAACAGTGATTGATTTTAATGGTTTGGTTGCTTGAATTCGCATAATAGGTTGGTTAGGAATATGAAAGCTAACAACCTTACGAAAATAATCAATTTTTGCATGATGAGTGGTTAACCAATCAATCCCCAGAATTACGTCAAATACAAGTATTTTCAATGAAATAAGATCGACAGGTAATGTGAGGGTACCGATTTGAACCAAACAAGACTTATAAACAGTGGATGTAATGAAGGTTTCTCCCAACGGAGTTTCAACAGATAAGTCAAAGTCTAATTTCTCCAGAGTCAAATTTAAACGTTGAGCACAAGTAGGAGAAATAAAAGAATGGGTAGACCCGGTATCAAATAAGGTATATACTTCGCTAGAGTTTATGATAAGCTTACCCGTGATGACCTCGTTCGGGTTCCTTACTTTCTGGGAGGTCACGACAAACGCTCTCCCTTGCACTACCGGCTTTGACTTTTCTGGGACGTCCTTTGGTGCCTCCATCCTAGCTGAACTTGTCTTCGGTGAACGACAAAATCGGGCTAGGTGACCTTCTCTTCCACAATTATAACATGCTTTGGACGGCATCGTGCAGTTTGGACTGATATGTCCTTCCCCTCCGCATTTAAAGTATATAATAGGTGGTCGTTCTCCTTCCTTAACCACGGGTGCTGGTGCTAACGTCTTTCCATCATTGTTGAATCTCCTCTTCTTGAAATGTCCATTCTTATTATTTTGGCCATGATTACACCGAAGTGGTTACCATTTCTGACATGTTGATTCCCTCCACGCTTATTGTCACCGCTTCGATGACTGTTATCACTGGTATTATCATTTTGTCGGCTGCTCTCTTTTGGTTGGGTTGACTCATTATCGCGCTCCAATAATTGAGCCCTATTAACAACATCTGAATATAAACACAGTTTATGAGAGATAAGATATTGACGTATCTCGGGTTTCAAACCTCTTTGAAACATTCGCGTCATTCTCTCTTCATTATCAACCAAATGGGATGCAAATCGGGACAACTCGGCAAACTTGGCTTCGTACTGCGACACGGTCATGTTGTTTTGTTCCAGTTTAATGAACTCTACCTCTTTCATGTGATGAATACTTTCGGGAAAGTACTTGTCGTTGAACAGTTCTTGAAACTTCTCCCAAGACATCTTCAGTGCGGCAGGTTGAGTATGCTTTACAGATTCCCACCAGTAATCTGCCTCTACCCGCAAAATGAAGGTGGCAAAGGGAACCTTTTGCTCCTCGGAGCATCCCAAGACATTAAATATCTTGTTGATCTGCTTTATCCATGTCTCCGCCTTAAGTAGTTTTGGCTCTCCAAAAAACTCTGGTGGTCCCAGCTCCTTGAACTATTTGGCGGTGACCGTCCGAGAGTTGCCAGTGTTTCCACCTGTATTTTGGACAGGAGCCACACTCGCCTGATGTTATATGAATTGCATGAAGCCTCGGAACATTCCATCGTTCATGATTTGGTCAGTGTTGTTGTTTGCATAGGGATTGCCGCCTTCGTGATGCATATTGTCCTGGTTATTGATCTGTGGAGACTCAACGGTCTCCTGTGCTCCATTGATGTTCTCAACATTCTCGGATGCCATTTTCAAATACTGCCACAAAATAAGAGTTAATTAACATATCACATATCATCCCTATACTCTGACCGACCAATTAAATACCAAATAAAATTAGGTAGGTCATACTAGCGAATGAATTTCTGTCTCTCCCCTCCTAGTTCTTGTCTCACATCTTAGCCAGGATCATATCCTAAGCTTTGATACTAACTGTGCGACGCCCCAAAATAGGTATACATCACCTATTCTGAGTCGCCAAATACATGGTACAGAATACAAATACAATCTTTAATATACAACAAGAGAGCTGTGAGTTTTAATACAATTATTGTCTTCTAGACAATATCCACTCTCAAAATAAGTCCTCATTACATTTATTGTCACACTATTTAACAGAATAGTGAGGACTACTAATACTATCATCTGGACCGTCACTCCGTTTCCCGACTAGTTCCGGCTACGTTCTCATTTCCTGAAGAGAACAGTGAAAGAAAGGGTGAGCTCAACTAGCCCAGTAAGAAATATTATGACTAAGATAATGCAAAATAAATTATCATTAGTCTTCAACAATGTTAAACTGATAAAATATAATAGACATCAAGTTTAACTGCAGCTGAACAAGCAATCCATTAAAAGAGTCAAGTAGAGAATAAAATATACTATCTTTTATGATTTAAAAGGTTTTTTTATCACTTTTATAGCTGGGACTCAGCTTAATAAATAATCCACATCATCTTTGCACTACGACCAAGGATATTCATTAATATCACAACCACAAATTATCCATGCACTACGGGCCAAGGATATTTATGTATTCATCAATGGTCATGATCATGCCAACAACTGTCCATTAATGAACTACGGGTCAATGAGGACTTTTACCACATCATTTGTAACATTACGGTCATGATTACATCGAATAATCCTCGGTCATAATCATACCAAGTCCATCTATGCACCATGTGCCATGCAGATGACTTTCAAAAAAAATATAAACATGAGGATGATGACAATGATATAAGAATTCAATAAAAACAAGTTCAAAAATTAATTTATTCAGGAACTAATAACGTCCAAATTGTCAACATGATACTTCTTTGTAGAGAAAAATTCAAGAATGCTCAGAAGAATATTTCCATGAAAAGATACTGGATGAAGCGCAAATATCAAGGATATTCCACTAATTTCATGGAGTATAGAAGTCAAAACTTTAACCAACTAAATATAATAAAGAATGGAATAACAAAAGAAATCACCAGGCCTGCGATAGACCGCACAGGCAGGTTATTCCAACAGAATAATAAATAACGGAACCAGGTCTGGCGTAAAACGCACAGACAGGATATTCCAACAGAATAATAAAGAATGGAATAACAAAAGAATTTCACCACGTATAGGGTAGTCCTCGTATATCGGTTATTCAAACAGAATAATAAAGAATGGAATAACAGAAGTTTTCTTCATGATTATGAAAAAAAATAATACCCCTTACCATAAAAGAAGAGTATTCGAATGGTAGGGCGAGGATATTCCTGAAGAAAACTTGCACTACGCTCAAAGCTTCTTAAAACTCTTAAGAAATACGCTCAAGATTATAGAAGAATTCTCTGAACTTCTGGTGTGGTTTTTAATTCTAACTAAGCATCCTATTTATAGGAAAATAGAAAGGATACTATGCTGCACTATGCAATAAAATATAATATATTCTATTTTTCATAAAAAAACAAAACTTATAATAATATATTATATATATAAATCCACCCACCATTCTGCCATCTTTTTCTTCTTCAATACTCGTGACAAACAAACTGAGCAACAATAACAAACGTGATGAATTTTGTTTTGAATTACATAATATATATATATATATATATATATGTAATCCATGACTTTCTTACACCACCCGTGACAATTATGTCACCCCCCACCTCCTGAAAACTTTTCAAACATAGATATTTATACATAATATATATAATACTTATATATATATATATATATATATATATATATATATATATAACCGAGATAACTTTCTACTGACAGTTTTAAAAAATAGGTAAGTGGGGGTTCATATAATAAGCAAAATTTACAACAAATACTTCATAAAAATCCTCTCAATATTTTTAACAACATTTATTATCATTATTATAATTCACAATATTAATCGACCAGGTCGTTCCTAGGAAAGAGGGGGCTTTTCAATAAAGATTTCTCCATATTGGCGCGTAATTAGGTGACCAAACCTCTCCTTGGCAGAACTTCTAGACATCGTTAATATTGTAAATAATAATATTAACAACTCTGTCATCTCAATTATTGATTTAATAATATATAAAATATCGACAATAATTGAATCAATTAATGTGAGATACTATGCAACAATTACTGAAGCAATAATTGAACAAAACTGAGTGACGTCTCACGTAAGCATCAATAATCAATACCGTGTGTGCTCTTACGCAAACCACGCCAGACATCGCATTACTTTTACTACCGAAAGTAGTTCAAAGAAGATAACAGTAAAACTTCCGCCGTTATTTTCATAAAAATTTTTTGTCATTTTCTCAATCCGGCAATAATTCCGTTGTAGGGTCCACAATGATTCTTGCCATTGTTATACGAATATTCTCTGCTAAAACGAATACTCCCCGACGAATCGAATATAATATAACAAATTGCATACTTTGCAGAATTTATAAATACTACCCACAACTATAACATTATAACAAATTCATTCCATAATATTCAAAAACGATATTTATAGAAAAATTATCTTTATTCATAAAAGTTGGTGTCTTACAATGTTGGTACTTTATCAACAATGTTCGAGTCCGATTAATAACGTCAGTTGGTTAATAAGTTGGGATGAAGGGTAGTAAGTCGAGTTGACTTTATTATTAATATTAAGTTAACTAAGACATAGAAGAGATAGAAGTTGGTAGAAACAATGTGAATATTTGTTTAATAGCTAATTACAGTGTGTTATGTGAATATATCATGTAGATTCTGTAAAGGCTGTGGTCAGTCGATTAAATTATTTGAAGACGCTAAAAGGCAAGTTTTCTTAACGCTTGTCTGACTTTCATGTTGGTCAAGTTTTATGTGATTCATTGTACTGAATTGCACGACTGGTTTCAAAGAAATGGTCGATGCCAAATTTAATTCGGCTAGACTACTCGTAATATATAGATTGATTGATATTCATATCTTTCTATATAGAAATGTTAACGCTATCATATGTCATGTAATTGGTACGGATGTGAAGGTAAGGTTTGTCTATGAACAAACAAAAGTATTTTTCATCGATTATTCGATGGGCATGCGAGTTTGCCAAATATTAAACGTAAATACGTTTAATGAATGAGTGTTGATCAACATAGAGTACAATAGGCTGATCACCTAGAAGTGCTCATAAGTAATGCGGATGTACAGCCTTAGTGCTGTGATATCCTTTTCAAGAATGAAAATAGAAAGTTACTGTTCATGGTCTATCACCCGGTTCAGAATTCCTAATCTACTCTATACTTTGGGAATATTATTGTTTCATAATGCTTCATGACTATTTGTTCAGTTATGTAGGAATTAACATATAATTCACGAATGTGGTATTACTGTTATCCTTTATTAAAACTTGCTGAGCTTGTTATGCTCACTTCTTGCGTGAATTATATGATTGCAGTTAAGGATGAACGTCCTGAGAATGCTAAAAGAGATAAGGGCAAGGCTAAGATGGATGCCTAGCCATCGTGTAATAGATTAGTATGTTTGTATGTATTATACATTATGAAAAATGAACGATGTAATCGGTTTATGAACCTGGAAGGATTATACTTTAATTGTAATAAGAAGATAGTAATTACCTTCATTTTGTTGTATTTCAATGGAATGATTGTATGGATATTAGTATAGTGGAGCACCATACGTCGGGTTGGAAGATACCCGAATTTGGGGCGCCATGAAGTTAGTATCAAAGCTTTAGGTTATAAAACTTAAGGGGGAAGAACCTTAGGCTAATAACCTCGGTAGGAAGGTAAAGTCCCGAAGAATGAAATTCAAGTCCATTGAATTATTAAGGTATTGAGATAACTCAGTATCGAAAGATTTAAAAGATGAAAAGTAACCTTAAATAAATTAAATGTGATTTGTGTTTATACTATTGTGTATTACGTACTAATCAACTTATTATGTGCTATTGTAGATGTCGATCGATAGCATGATGTATAGAGACATTCACATTGTGAGTGAAGAGTCAGTGAACCAAGTTGAAATTATACCAATGCCAGTGGCGGAGGTACCGTTAGTTGTACTAGAGGACTCAGACATTGAGGAGTACATCTCTAAGGAGGAATACTCTAAGGAGACGATGGGGTTAGCATCATATCTTAATGAGATGCTTGATGTGGAGGAGGAGATGGAGGTAACATCGATTAATATGGTGGTACCTACTCAGGAGCCAACACCTCCGGATGCAATGAGATCATTGTATCTAGCTGTGTTGGATAGGAATGTGCATCTGCGCACTGTAGTGCAGACACAAAATGAGGAGATAACCGCCCTATATGAGGCGAAGGAATCTACAGAGACGGATTTTGAGATAGAGCACGACGAGAAAGTGCTTATGACAGATAAGGCACGTGACTATAAGGAAAAGGCCGTAGAGCTTCGAAAGAAACTGGTTGAGGAAGACCAGAAAATAGCTAGGATGTCATACATCCACGAATGTGCCCATGAGGATTTCAAGCTAAAAATTACTTGTTATTCTATTGAGTCAGGGCAGACTCGACATACCATAAGTCGAGATATAGTGTCGATTCTGGTAAATCAGAAATATGAGAATGTCGTTCGACAATGTTAGTAGATCGTTAGATCTTTTTGTAAAGAAGTAGTGACGTAAAGCCCTCTTTTGTATAAGTAAAGGGTAGTCTTTTTGTAAATCCCAATTTTTGTAGAAGGCAATCGCGGGATAGTATGTAATAGCTTTTGGCTAAGGGAACATGATGTAAATAGTTTTGACTATGAAAGCATATTAATATAATGAAGTTTTTATTTAATGTGCTTGTTGTGGTATGAGTGGTTGTTGTTGTTTGAGAATGATAACCAAGTAGTTAAATAGATAATAATGAAACTTCATTTATTTAATCAGAATTATGCCGCCAAGAAGGAGACAACGTAACCAAGAGGCCGAGTCTCATAATGAGAATCAGGGGGGGTCCTAATAACCCTACGCAAGAGTTCATTAATTTATTAACGGCTACATTTAACCAAGTGGGGGAAGGGATTCCTGTAGCTCCTAGGGTAGCAAGAACAACTACCTTTAAGGAATTTAAGAGTGTGGGTCCTCCTGAGTTCCGAGGAATGACGGACCCATTAGAAGCCCAGACATGGGTAAAAGAGATTGAAAAGGCGTTTGTGATAACAAACGTAGGTGAGGCACAGAAGAGTTCTTTTGCGACTTACATGATGAAGGGGGAAGCCAACTACTGGTGGGAGGCTCATCAGGGTAGGGCTAGGACCGAAGCTGTTACGTGGGAACAGTTTAAGAAGTTCTTCTTCGAGAACTACTTCCCCAATAGCATGCAAGGTAGGATAGAGATTAAGTTCTTAGAACTTAAGCAGGGGGATATGACAGTTCTCTAGTATACCGCCAAGTTCAATGAATTGGCGAGGTTTGCTCCACACCAGGTGCATACGGAGGAGAGGAAGGCGCGCAGGTTTGAGCAGGGCTTGAAACCCTGGCTCTATAGTAGAATATCGGTTTTTTAGAGTGCTTCCTACGGGACCATTCTAGAAAAGGCGATAATAGCAGAAGGTGGTGGTGAGGCATTGTCTCAGTACCACAAAGAGCGAAAGAACAAGAGTAAGTTAGAGGGAGTGAGTAAGGCTGAAGTTGCCAGCGGAAGTAGCAACTTGCCTAAAAGGAAGAGTTTTAACCTTGGGAATACTGGGGTAAAGCAGGGAGAGCCCAAGCGAAGGACGAAAGCATGTAAGACATGTGGAAAGACTCACATGGGAGTCTGCTTAAAGGGGAAGTCAGTCTGCTATAACTGTGGGCAGGAGGGGTATTTATCACCCAACTGTCTTAACCCTAAGAAGAACCAGAGGTGTTTTGTCTATGGGTCATTGGACCACATGGCAAGAAATTTCCCGAAAAAAGGTTTAGAGAGAAATAAGGGTTCTAGTAGTGGTAAATTAACCATTACTGGACCAACACCATCAGTGGGTAGACCCTCAGCTCGTACGTTTAATATGACTGTCCAAGATACGGTTGCATCAACGGATGTGGTAGCAGGTATCATTCCGGTTAATAAGATAAATGCTTATGTGCTATTTGACTCGGGTGCTACTTGTTCTTTTATAGCATGTGAATTTGCTAAGTGATTAGGTTTAATCCCTGAGAAGTTACCAATACCTTTAGACGTTAAGGTAGCAAACGAAGAAATAATCCCTATTGAACATATTCATAAGGATTGTTGCGTAGATATTAGAGGGAATAAGTTATCGGTAGATTTGGTACCGATAAGGTTAAAAGAATTCGATGTAATTCTTGGTATGGATTGGTTGGTTAACCATAAGGCGATAATAGATTGCCATAGGACAAGTGTAAGCCTTCGGCTTTCTAAGAAAACCAAGGTGGTGTTCTTCGGTAGTAAATCACCGAGACGCTCTTGTTGTCTATCGATGACACAAGCTAGGAAGATGTTGAGAAAAGGGTGTGTAGGTTATCTGTGCCATGTTGTGGATACCCAAAGAGTGGGAACATCCTTGGACTAGATACCTATAGTGCAAGAGTTCGCAGATGTATTTCCAGAGGAGTTAACGGGTATTCCACCGGACAGGGAAGTTGAGTTTGTAATTGATCTGTTACCAGGAATGGCACCAGTTTTTAAGGGCACCATATCGGATGGCGCCAGTTGAGATGAAGGAGTTAATGGTTCAGTTGCAAGAACTATTAGATAGAAAGTACATTCAACTGAGTGTGTCTCCTTAGGGAGCACCAGTGTTGTTTGTTAAGAAGAAGGATGGGTCGTTAAGACTTTGTATCAACTATCGAGAGTTGAACAAGTTGATGATTAAGAATAAATACCCGTTGCCCAGGATCGATGATCTATTTGATCAGTTAAAAGGGGCAAAGTATTTTTCTAAGATAGATTTGCGCACGGGGTATCATCAGTTAAAAGTGAAGAAGGAGGATGTACCTAAGACGGCGTTTAGAACTCGTTATGGTCATTACGAGTTTCTGGTAATATCGTTTGGGTTGACTAATGCGTCAGCCGCATTTATGGATATGATGAACAGAGTGTTCAAACAGTATTTGGACAAGTTCGTTAAAAGTGAGGAAGGAGGATGTTCATTGATGATATTCTAGTCTATTCTTAGACGTCAGAAGATCATGCAGAACATTTAAGGATAGTGTTGGAAACACTAAGAAAGGAAAGGTTGTATGCGAAATTCACAAAGTGTGAATTTTGGCTTGAGCGAGTGCAGTTCCTAGGACATGTTATTAATAAAGATGGCATTTCCATGGATCCAACAAAAGTAGAAGCAGTTAATGAGTGGGAGTAACCGAAAATGCCAACTGAGGTTTGAAGTTTTCTAGGGTTAGCGGGATACTATAGAAGGTTCATTCCTGACTTTTCTAAAATAGCTACTCCGTTGACAAATTTGACAAGAAAGTCGGTGAAGTATGTGTGGACTGAAAAATGTGAGAACAATTTTCAGGAGTTAAAGAAGAGGTTAAGTGAGGCACCTGTATTGTCCTTACCAGACAATATAGGGAATTTTGTAGTGTATAGCGATGCTTCGCATAAAGGACTGGGTTGCATGCTCATGCAGCATGGCAAAGTCATTGCGTATGCATCACGTCAATTGAAAGATTATGAGAAGGTTTATCCTACTCATGATCTGGAACTGGCAGGTGTAGTTTTTGCCTTGAAGATATGGAGGTATTATCTATATGGTGAGAAGTGTGAAATATACACGGACCACAAAAGTCTGAAATATATCTTCACACAGAAGGAGTTGAACATGAGACAGAGAAGATGGTTAGAGCTGATAAAAGATTATAACTGTGATATTTTATATCATCCGGGGAAGGCAAATGTAGTAGCCGATGCGCTAAGTAGGAAGGGTAGAGAGAAACTGTCAATGTTAACAACTCAGAATGAGTTGATAACAGCGATGGCGAACATGGAGATAGAAGTTATGTTTTCGGAGGAAGCGGGGGAAATGTTATTTTCCATGGAAACCCAACAGACCATAGTGGAACGGGTTAGGGGAGTACAATCAAGCAACGAGGAATGCAAGCAGATGAAGAAGAGGGTAGAAGATGAAGAGAAGACTATGTCTAACCTAGATAAGGAGGGATTACTTCGTTTTGAAGGAAGAATTTGGGTTCCGAATGATCCCGAATTAAAAGAGGAAATAATGATGGAGGCTCATAGTTCGAGGTACCGATACATCCCGTAGTACTGAAGATGTATCAAGACCTTCGTCGAGAACTTTTGGTGGCCGAACATGAAGAGGGAGATAGCAGAATATGTTAGTAGGTGTTTAACTTGTCAAAAAGTTAAGGCTGAACACCAACGACCGAGTGGGTTGTTGCAACCATTAGAAATTCCAGAGTGGAAGTGGGAGCATATCAAAATGGACTTTGTGGTGGGACTTCCAACAACAAGGAAAGGATACGATGCTATTTGGGTGATAGTGGATCAATTGACGAAATCGGCTCATTTTTTACCAATAGGAGTTAGGTATAACCTAGACCAGTTAGCTAAGTTGTATGTCAAGAAAATTATTTCTAGACATGGAGTACCTGTATCGATTGTGTCAGATCGTGATCCACGATTCACATCAAACTTTTGGAGGAGTTTGCAAGAGCAAATGGGAACACAATTAAGATTGAGTACGGCGTATCATCCTCAGACGGATGGTCAGAGTGAAAGGACAATTCAAACGCTTGAAGATATGTTAAGATCTTGCGTTATGGATTTCAAAGGGAGTTAGGACGAATATCTACCGTTGGTGGAATTTTCGTACAACAATAGTTTTCACGCTAGTATAGGCATGTCGCCTTACGAAGCGTTGTATGGAAGGAAGTGCCAAACTCCATTGTGTTGGGATGAGGTGGGTGAACGTCGGATGTTGGGACCTGAGATGGTACAGCAAACGGCGGACATGGTGAATTTAATACGTACTCGATTAGTTGTTGCTCAAGATAGGCAGAAGAAGTATGCGGATCCTCACAGAGAAAAGAGAGAATTTGATGTAGGGTCTTTTGTTTTTCTGAAAGTATCACCTTGGAAGGGGAAGATACGTTTTGGAAAGAAAGGGAAGTTAAGTCCAAGGTTTGTAGGACCTTTTGAGATTTTAAGAAGGGTAGGAGAGGTGGCTTATGAAGTAGCCTTACCTCCAGAAATGGAACGCATTCATAATGTGTTTCATGTGTCTGTGTTGCGTCCTTATAAACCAGACTATAAACATGTAATAGAGTATGAATCTATCCAGATAGAGAAAGATTTGTCCTATGAGGAACTTCCAATTCAAATTATTGATAGGAAGGAACAAGTATTAAGAAATAAGGTTATACCTTCAGTAAAGGTGTTATGGAGAAACCACAATGCTGAAGAAGCAACGTGGGAGCTCGATAGTAAAATGAAGGAAGATTTTCCTCATTTGTTCATGTAATTATAAGCTAAGATTCTGGGGACAGAATCCTTATAACGGGGAGAGAATGAAACGCCCGAGAAAATTGGATTTTTATGATAATTAAATTTTTATTTGATTATGTGAATTAAATGAATTTAATTGATTTATTATGTGAGTAAGTTATGTGAAGGTCGTTATATGACCTAGAATGTGCTAATGTGGTTAGTAATCTGGCTATGTGCTAGAATTAATTGTTTAGAATTTCTAAGACAAAAATAAATATTTTCCGAGAAATTTCCGTAAAAACACTATTCATCCATTTCTGTTCGGGGAATTATGTTAAAATTTCGAGAAACGTGTAATGATAGAATATCAAGATAAGATGAAATATCTGATAATATTTCATTTATGGCAAACGGAGTTTTCGCCTACGGACTTAAAAACTAAGGGTTGAGTATATTGATTTCCGAGAAGGAAATGAAATGTGTAGAAGAATTTCGTTATTGTTAGAGTGATTGTTATACAAATATAGTACTAATTAGTATCTATGTGTAATACGATGGGTAAATACGAAGTACAATGCGATTATCGTACGAGTATTATACGAAGAGAATACGTGAATTGTACGTATAGGATACGATTCGTATTATAGAATTAAGTTAAGACTTAATGTTAATTCTTTTGGGTTGGATTATAATTAGTCCAATTATTTGAATGAGCAAGCCCAAGGGGATTAATGGGTTAAGCCAAGTCAAAGCCCAAGGTTAAATTAGTTAAGCCCAATTCATGAAAACTGAACCATGGGTCGAACCGGTGGGTCACCTAATGGGTAAAACCCATGGGGCAACCCATGGGGATGACCCATGGGCAAGGGTGGACCGGCCACCTTGGTGTGCAAGCCAAGAATAAGGCTTGTTCAACAAGCATTTTACTTGGTGACCAAGAGTGAATAGTAAGGAGGTGATGGTAGTTTGTCTAAATTGCCCTCCATTCTATTTTCTATAAATAGGAAGCTAGGTTTGGCATTTGAGAGTTTTTCAATTGCCTAACTTAGATTATTTGAGAGAGAAATAGAGCTAGACTACACAAAGCATATATTTTGGAAGCTTTGACTTAGAGTTTTTAAGAGATTTCATAAGAGTTCTTGAGGTAATAATCCTTATCTTTCATTTCCATCTCTTTTGATTTTTTTTTATTTTGGAGAATCATAAAATGGGTGGTATATGTCTTGTATAGTGGATTAAAGATGACTTACCATAGATTCAATCTCTATAAGTTATGAGATCATAAGAATCATAAGGTTCGATATAGTTTCAAACCATGAAAATATTGATTGTTGAGATCGATTGTTAATAAACGATTGAACTCCATCAATATGTTAATATATGCATCTTGTTTGGTTAGGATGTAGATATGAAATCCATGGAGTATTCCATGTGATTTGGCCTAAAGAACGTTAGTAACGAAGTTATGGCGAATTTCACGGAAATAGACGTTAAACGTCAAAAACGTTGGAATTTCGGGTAGGAGGTTGAAAGTTGCTGTGAGACTTGAAAATATTTTTTTCAATGTCAACACGTGAGATAGGGTAATTAAGATTTGTGGGTTAGAGAATCGTCGGATTCCGACTTAAAACGAAGGAAACGAGCATTGAACGCTCATTAACGTTTACGAACGCTTAGAAATTGAACTCAATAGTGAATTTTGAGTTATCGAATTCAAAAGTGTCGAATTCTTATATGAACGCGTAGAGTATGTCATTTATGACGTGTAGGCTTTTGAACAGACCAAATCGGGCTTATAACGAAGAAGTTATGACCCCGGGAATTTCACAAAATTTTTCAAAACTGTTGAAATTTCGGTATCGAAGCTCGCTGGCGCCATGACGCCAGACGTGTTAGTGTTAAAAGCCGTAGAGTGGCCAAAGCAAAGCCTTGCCATCGCTAACTAAGCTACTAATGTATCAGTCTAGTACTAAGAAGCCCACGCCACTTGCCAAGAAAGTGCTGGGGCTTTTGATAGAGAACTTAGGTTTTGAACTTTAATTGTTCATAAATCTATACGGGTAATGTTTGTACACTTCATAAGTGTATTGAAACTAGTCCTATACTACCTATACTAAGGTATATGGTATTGAACTTAGGAATTGAATACATGTTAGTAAGTTATGAATGATGAACAAGAAATGTTATTGATGAACCCTAATTGGTAAACAATGTTAGTACTTTATCAACAATGTTCGAGTCTGATTAATAATGTCAGTTGGTTAATAAGCTGGGATGAAGGGTAGTAAGTCGAGTTGATTTTATTATTAATATTAAGTTAACTAAGACATAGAAGAGAAAGAAGTTGGTAGAAACAATGTGAACATTTGTTTAATAGCTAATTACAGTGTGCTATGTGAATATATCATGTAGATTCTGTAAAGGATGTGGCCAGTCGATTAAATTATTTGAAAACGCTGAAAGGCAAGTTTTCTTAATTCTTGTCTGACTTTCATGTTAGTCAAGTTTTATGTGATTCATTGTATTGAATTGCACAACTGGTTTCAAAGAAAGGGTCGATGCCAGATTTAATTCGGCTAGACTACTCGTAATATATAGATTGATTGATATTCATATCTTTCTATATAGAAATGTTAACGCTATCCTATGCCAAGTAATTGGTACGGATGTGAAAGTAAGGTTTGTCTATGAACAAAAAAAAGTATTTTTCATCAATTATTCGATGGGCACGCGAGTTTGCCAAATATTAAACGTAAATACGTTTAATGAATGAGTGTTTATCAACATAAAGTACAATAGGTTGATCACCTAGAAGTGCTCGTAAGTAATGCGGATGTACAACCTTAGTGCTGTGATATCCTTTTCAAGAATAAAAATAAAAAGTTACTGTTCATGGTCTATCGACCGGTTTAGAATTCCTAATCTACTCTATACTTTAGGAATTGATGATATGAAATGTTAAAGTATTATTGTTTCATAATGCTTCATGACTATTTGTTCAGTTATGTAGGAATTGTCATATAATTCACGAATGTGGTATTACTATTATCCTTTATTAAAACTTGTTGAGCTTGTTATGCTCACTTCTTGCGTGAATTATATGATTGCAGTTAAGCATGAACGTCCTGAGAATGCTAAGAGAGATAAGGGCAAGGCTAAGATGGATGCCTAGCCATCGTGTAATAGATTAGTATGTTTGTATGTATTATACATTATGAACAACGAACGATGTAATCGGTTTATTAACCTGGGAAGGATTATACTTTAATTGTAATAAGAAGATAGTAATTACCTTCATTTTGTTGTATTTCAATGGAATGATTGTATGGATATTAGTATAGTGGAGCACCATATGTCGGGTTAGAAGATACCCGAATTTGGGGGCGTCACACGTGAGAAGTCACTCAGTTTGTTCAATTATTGCTACAGTAATTGGTGCATCATATCTCTCATATTATTGATTCAATTATTGTCGATATTTTATATATTATTAAATCAATAAATTGAGATGACACAGTTATTAATATTATTATTTGCAATATTGACAATGTCTAAAAGTTCTGTCAAGGAGAGGTTTGGTCACCTAATTGCGCACCAATAGGGAGAAATTCTTGTTGGAAAGCCCCCTCTTTCCTGAAAATGACCTGGTTGTTAAATATTACGAATTATAATAATGATGATAAATGTTGTTAAAAATATTGAGAGGATTTTTAAGAAGTAGTTGTTGTAAATTTTGCTTATTATTTGGATCCCCATTTACCCATTTTTAAAATAATCGGTAGAAATTTATTTAGTATAAATATAATGGGATCCACATGTGATTATGAGATGTTGGTGGGAGGGGAACATGTGGGGCCCACGATTGGAAGACAAAAAATTGGGGGGAAGTTTTCTTGTAATGTCACGGGAAGGAGTACTATATATGTATATATATATATATATATATATATATATATATATATATATATATATATATATATATATATATATATATATATATATATGGTTTGAAAAGTCAAGCGGGGAGGAGTACAATTATTATTATTATATTTATAAATATGTTGACAAAATGGGAAGGAAGCAAAAATTGATCACGAAAATGTATCCGGTGAATGTTTTAACACATGCATATATATATATATATATATATATATATATATATATATATATATATAATATTTTATTTAAAAGTTTTCGTTTTATTAGAATATTTTATTGCATAGTGCAGCATAGTAAAATTAAAATTTTTTAAATTTTCAATCGGCCGAACGCCCGTGACTTTTCCTTCACTATGCATCCAAATAGTATCCTTTCCATTCTCCTATAAATAGGATGCTTAGTTAGAATTAAAAATCACACCAGAATCAGAGAATTCTTCTTCTATAATATTGAGCGTATTTCTTTAGAGTTTTAGAAATCTTTGAGCGTAGAAAATAGTATAAGTTTTCTTCAAGAATATCCCCGCTATACGAGTTGGAATACTCTTTTTTTCAAGGTAAGGGATGTTATTTTTGTTCAATATTCGCTTGAAATAATATTTTCTTCCATACTTTGTGGTATGTAAGTAATATTATTTCGTTTTAGATTTTGAATTCTATACTCGTTTTGTTAAAGTTTTGGCTTCTATACTCCATGAAATTAGTAGAATATCCTTGATATTTGCGCTTCATACAGTATCTTTTCATGGAAATATTATCCTGAGCGTTCTTGTTAAATTTTAAGTTTGTCATGTCGGAGTACTATTTACGGGATTACTATTCCCGAAGTACTATTCACGGGGTATTATTCACTCGAATACTATTCACCCGGGGTACTATTCATGATAAAAATTGCTTCGTTTTCGGTCCAAAATATTTTTGGTAAAATATTATTCTTGAATTTTACTCCACAAAGCAGTCTCATGTTGACAATTTGGACGTTATTGATTTCTGGATAAATTAAATTATAAATCTTTAAAAATTTATCCTTGAACTTTTTTTATTGAATTCTTATATCATTGTCATCATTCTCATGCTTATATTATGTTGAAAGTCATTTGTGGCCTGTAGTGCATAGATGGACTTGGTATGATTATGACCAGGGACTATTCGGTATAATCATGACTGTAATGTTACAAATGATGTAGTAAAAGCCCTCATTGGCCCGTAGTGCATTGATTGACAGTTGTTGGCATGATCATGACCATGGATGAAAACACGAATATCCTTGGCCCGTAGTGCATGGATAATTTGTGGTCATGATACTAATGAATATCATTGGCCGTTGTGCAGGGATGATATGGATTATTTATTAAGCTGAGTCTCATCGATAAAAGTGATGAAAAACCTTTTAAATCATAGAAGATAGTAGATTTTATTCTCTATTTGACTCTTCTAATGGATTGTTTGTTCCGTTGTAGTTAAACTAGATGTTTGTTATATTTTATCAGTTTAACACGGTTGAAGGCTAACGATAAATTATTCTGCATTATCTTAGTTATAATATTTCTTACTGGGCTAGTTGAGCTCACCCTTTTACTTTCATTGTTCTCTTCAGGAAATGAGAACGTAGTCGGGACTAGTCGGGGAACGAAGTGACAGTCCAGATGATAGCATTAGTAGTCCTCACTATTCTATGAAATAGTGTGATAATAAATGTATTGAGGACTTCATTTGAGTTTGAATACTGTCTAGAAGACAATATTCGTATTAAAACTCTCAGCTTATGTTTTGTCGTATTTTACACGACAATTGTATTATTAAGTTGTATTTGAATTTTATACCATGTATTTGGCGACTCAAGATGGGTGATGTATACCTATTTTGGGGGAGTCACAATTCTCATCCTTATTTAATGAAGCTTTAGTCTATTCACGTCCTTCTTCAAATCTACTTCACTTCCACCTTCGTAGTCTCACTACCACTGAGACTTATTCTGTTCAGTTATGGTGGACCTCGTAGAGTCAACAATATTGCATTCCAATAACTCAATGATCCTACAACTCAACAACACTTGATCTTTGAAGCTCTGGCTGATATATACTACTTCACAATCTTCCCGTTGGAATATAGTCATTAGAAGCTATTTGAATTGCTTCGTAGATCTTGAGTTATTTGGTGCAGACTGCTTGATGTGACATGATAGCTCTTTTTGACTTACTGACACAGCAGTCTGCTACCTTACCTACCACATTAGAGTTGTCATCTTTTCGTGTCAGTGAGGTAGTCATTTTTATTTCTTCTTCTTTCTGACTTCTCGATTAGAACATCAGAAATTGTCCTTTTACATCGATGATCTCAAACAACAATGTTCAAATATCAGTTTTTAGATTGAACCGTTACCAATGCTTCATTCTTCAGATGATCGAACTCTATGATTCTGATGCAAATGTTCTTGTGTGACGCCCCCAAAATTAGGTATACATCACCTATTCTGAGTCGCCAAATACATGGTACAGAATACAAATACAAACTTAATTATACAACCGTCGTGTAATATACGACAATACATAAACTGAGAGTTTTAATAGGAATATTTTCATCTAGACAATATCCACACTCAAAGGATTCCTCATTACATTTATTGTCACTCTATTTAACAGAATAGTGAGGACTACTAATACTATCATCTGGACCGTCACTCCGTTCCCCGACTAGTCCCGGCTACGTTCTCATTTCCTGAAGAGAACAGTGAAACAAAGGGTTAGCTCAACTTGCTCAGTAAGAAATATTATGACTAAGATAATACAAAATAAATTATCGTTAGCCCTCAACAGTGTTAAATTGATAAAATATAACAAACATCAAGTTTAACTGCAGTGGAACAAGCAATCCATTAAAAGAGTCAAGTAAAGAATAAAATCTACTATCTTTTATGATTTAAAAGGTTTTTCATCACTTTTATCGCTGAGACTCAGCTTAATAAATAATCCACAACATCCCTGCACTACGGCCAAGGATATTCATTAGTATCACGACCACAAATTATCCATGCACTACGGGCCAAGGATATTCGTGTATTCATCAATGGTCATGATCATGCCAACAACTGTCCATCAATGCACTATGGGCCAATGAGGACTTTTACCACATCATTTGTAACATTACTACCATGATTATACCGATTAATCCTTGATCATAATCATACCAAGTCCATCTATGCACTACATTGGTGCCATGAGATGACTTTCAACATAATATAAACATGGTGATGATGATAATGATATAAGAATTCAATAAAACAAGTTCAAGAATTAATTTATCCAGAACTAATAACGCCCAAATTGTCAACATGATACTTCTTTGTAGAGTAAAATTCAAGAATGCTCAGAAAAATATTTCCATGAAAGATATTGGATGAAGCGCAAATATCAAGGATATTCCACTAATTTCATGGAGTATAGAAGTTAAAACTTTAACCAACTGAGTATAATAAAGAATGGAATAACAAAAGAAATCACCGTGCATGCGATAGACCGCATGCATAAAAGTTATTCAATGTAATAATAAATAATGAACTGTGTCAGTCATGCAGAACGCGATGTATGCAGGATATTCCAATGTAATAATAAATAACGGAACCGAAGTCAAAGTGAAATTTGCAACCGACAGGATGTTCTAATGAATAATAAATAACGGAACCGTGTCATGCGTAAGCATATTGCATGTGAGGATGTTCCAACAGAATAATAAAGAATTGAATAACAGAAGAATTTCACCATGTATGAGGTACTTCGCATAGAGAGGTTATTCTAACATAATAATAAAGAATGGAATAATAGAAGAATTTCACCAAGTATAGGGTAGTCCGCTTATACAGGTTATTCCAACAGAATAATAAAGAATGGAATAACAAAAGTTCTCTTCATGAATACGAAAGAAATAATACCCCTTACGAGTATTGAAAGAAAATAATTCTCTTCATGAATACAAATGAAATAATACCCCTTACCTTAGAAGAAACTGGATATAGGAGTAGTGAAGTAGCAGAATACTTTTCTTTTTTCTCTTTATAGTTTCTCTCTCCAGAGTTTCAGTGAATTTGTAAGAAATAATGAAGGAATGAGCTTCTATTTATAGGAGAATGGTCTGAATAGTAACTAATTCCTGAATGGTCCAGATTGATTTACTTTTAAAAGGACGGTTCAGATTAGTTTACTATAAAATATTCTAATAAAATAAAATCTTTTAAATAAAATATAATATATTCTATTTATAATCTAATAAAATGAATAACTTTATAAAAGTATTCTATTTTATATAAAATGTATTTTACTATGCAAACACTATCTTTGGCACTATACAAACACTATGCATAATAAAATATAATATATTATATTTATAGTCCAATAAAATGAATAACTTTATAAAAGTATTCATTTTTTATATAAAAAGATTTTACTATGCAAAATACTATGCATAATAGAATATAATATATTCTATTTATAGTCTAATAAAATGAATAACTTTATAAATGTATTCATTTTATATAAAAAGCTTTTCTGTTTTATTACATTAATAATACTAATAAAACAAAATTTAAGCATCATTATTATAATTCACACTATTAATCGACTAGGTCATTCCCAGGAAAGAGGGGGCTTTCCAATAAGGATATATTCCTCCTTATTGGCGCGCAATTAGGTGACCAAACATCTCCTTGGCAGAACTTCTAGACATCGTTAATATTGCACATAATAATATTAATAACTCTGTCATCTCAATTATTGATTTAATAATATATAAAATATTGACAATAATTGAATCAAATAACGTGAGATACTATGCAGCAATTACTGTAGCAATAATTGAACAAAACTGAGTGACTTCTCACGTAAGCATCAATAATCAATACCGTGTGCTACTATGCAACCACGTGTATTACTGTAGTTTTACTATCGAGTAGTTCAACAGTTTTAACGGTAAAACTTCCACTGTTATTTTCATAAAAATATTTTTGTCGTTTTCTCAATTCGACAATAATTCTGTTGTGGGGTCCACCAATGATTATACCGTCGTACGAATATTCCCCGATAAAAAGAATATTATATAACAACTTGTGTACTTTGCAAAATTTATAAATACTACCCACAACTATAACATTATCTCAAATCCACACCATAATATAAAAAAAATATTTTGAGAACTTTAATTCTTTATTCATAAAATTTGGGGTCTCACAATCTCCCCTCCTTATGAAATTTCACCCTCAAAATTTACGTACGTACCTGGTATGATGAGGATACCTTGACTTCATTTCAGATTCTAACTCTTGAGGTATAACCTTTGAGTGTTGAATACGATTCTTCTTATCCAAGATCTTAACACGTATCTCCTCATACGTTAAATCTTCTGCTATCTCGTCTAGTTCCAATTTATTAATGTGGTTTGGGTCATCCACATATTTACATACCATCGATACGTGAAAAATGTTATGAACATGCGACATACTTGGCGGTAAAACGAGTCTATAGGCCACAGTTCCTACTCAATCGAGGATTTCAAATGGGCCAATTAAATCGAGGGTTGAGATAACGCCTTCTTGAACCTTCTTCTTCACATTCATCAGATTCGGGTGTATAGCTTGAGCGGCTTTAACTTTATCGATTAAAGTCAATTCTAATCGTATATTTGATATCACCACGTGGGTCCTTAAAGTCTTTAACTCTATCTTCATCATTTGTAAGTTATACGAAATGGGTTTTTATGTTAATAACATCGCACTCGTAAACGCATACGATCTTCTATCCAATGCGTCAGCTACCACGTTTGCTCTTTCGCGATGATATTGCATGGTATTATCATAATCTTCAACAGCTCGAGTCAACGTCTTCAGTGCATAATACGTTCGTTTTGGGTGAAGAAATACTTGAGGGTTTTAGAAATGGGTTTTGTACTGGGGTCAATACAAAATTCGATTTCACGCTCTAGGGGCCTACTAAGAAGTCTTCAAGAATACGTTAAAAAATTTATTAACAATAGAAATATCATTCAAAATTGTGACTCTCATCCAAGACTTGGATAGCACATGTAATGAAGGTTTCTCCTAACGGAGTTTCAACAGATAAGTCAAAGTCTAACTTCTCTGGAGACAAATTTAAACGTTGAGTGCAAGCAAGAGAGATAAAAGAATGGGTAGAACCGGTATCTAATAAGGTATAGACTTCGCAAGAATTTATAATTAACTAACCCGTGCTAACTTCATTCAGGTTATTCGCTTTTTGAGGAGTCACGAAAAATGCTCTCTCTTGCACTACCGGCTTTGACTTTTCTAGGACGGCCTTTGGTGCCTCTATCCTAGCTAAACTTGTCTTCGGTGAACGACAAAATCAGGCTAGGTGACCTTCTCTTCCACAATTATAACATGATTTGGATGAAGATCATACGATTTGACCGATGTGTCCCTCCCTCCGTATTTGAAGCATATGATAGGTGGTCGTTCTCCTTCCTTAACAACGGTGCTAGTGTTGTCGACGTCTTTCCATCATTGTTGAATCTCCTCTTCTTGAAATGTCCATTCTTATTATTTTGGCCATGATTACCACCAAGTGGTCACCATTTCGCATGTTGATTCCTCCACGCTTATTATCACCGCTTGATGATCGCTATCATTGGTATTATCATTTTTTGTTTCACCGCTTTTTGGTTGGGTTGACTCATTATCGCGCTCCAATAACTGAGCCCTATTAACAACATCTAAATACAAAGACAGTTTATGAGAGATAAGATATTGATGTATCTCGGGTCTCAAACCTCTTAGAAACATTCGCGTCATTCTCTCCTCATTATCAACTAAATGGGACGCAAACCGGGACAACTCGGCGAACTTGGCTTCGTACTGCGACATGGTCATGTTATTTTGCTCCAGCTTGATGAAATCTACCTCTTTCATGTGACGAATACTTTCAGGAAAGTACTTGTCGTTGAACAGTTCTTGGAACTTCTCCCAAGTCATCTTCAATGCGGTAGATTGAGTACGTTTTACAGATTCCCACCAGTAATTTGCCTCTACACGCAACATGAAGGTGGCAAAGGGAACCTTTTGCTCCTCGGAGCATCCCAAGACATCAAATATCTTGCAGATTTACTTTATCCACATCTCCGCCTTAAGTGGTTTTGGTTCTCCAAAAAACTTTGGTGGTTCCAATTCCTTGAACTGCTTAGCGGTGACTCTAAGACCCCAACTTTTATGAATAAAGATGAATTTTCTATAATTATCATTTTTAAATATTATGGAATGAATTTGATATAATGTTATAGTTGTGGGTAATATTTAGAAATTTTGCAAAGTACGTGAAGTTATTTATAATATTCGATTGGTAGGGGAATATTAAATGCGACCAACACAATCATTAGTGGACCCCATAACGGAATTATTGCCGGATTGAGAAAATAACAAAAATATTTTATGAAAATAACGGCGGAAGTTTTACTGTTAATCGCTGTTGAAACAATCTTGTTAAAAATGCGAGAATACGTGTGGTTGCATAGTAGCACACAGTATTGATTATTGATGCTTACGTGAGAAGTCATTCAGTTTTATTCAATTATTGTTGATATTTTATAATTGAGATGACGAAGTTATTAATATTATTATTTTCAATATTAACGATGTCTAGAAGTTCTGCCAAGGAGAGGTTTGGTCACCTAATTACGAATCAATAGGAAGAAATCCTTATTGGAAAGCCCCTCTTTCCTGGGAACGACCTGGTCGATTAATAGTGTGAATAATAATAATGATGATGAAGTTTTGTTTTATTAGTATTATTAATGTAATAAAACAGAAAATCTTTTTATATAAAACAAAATACTTTTATAAAGTTATTCGTTTTATTAGGCTAATAGTAAAATCTTTTTATATAAAACAGAATACTTTTATAAAGTTATTCATTTTATTAGACAATAATTAGAATATATTATATGTTATTATGCATAGTGTTTGCATAGTAAAATCTTTTTATATAAAACAGAATACTTTTATAAAGTTATTCGTTTTATTAGATTATAAATAGAATATATTATATTTTATTTAAAAATATTTTGTTTTATTAGAATATTTTATTAAATCAATCTGGACCGTCCGTTTAAAAGTGAATCAATCTGGACAGTTCATGAATTAGTTACTATTCAATCCATTCTTCTATAAATAGAAGCTCATTCCTTCATTATTTCTTACGAATTCACTGAAACTCTAGAGAGAGAAACTGTAGAGAGAATTCTTCTTCTATAATCTTGAGCATATTTCTTTAGAGTTTAAGAAAGCTTTGAGCGTAGTACAAGTTTTCTTCAAGTATATCCCCACCCTACCCGTCGGAGTACTCTTCTTTATAAGGTAAGGGATATTATTTGTTGTACTCGTAAGGGGTATTATTTCTTTCGTATTCATGAAGAGAACTTTTTGTTATTCCATTCTTTATTATTTTTGGAATAACCTGTATACGGGGACTACCCTATACTTGGTGAAATTCTTTTGTTATTCCATTCCTTATTATTCTGTTGGAATAACCTGTATATGCAAAGTACCGCATACATGGTGAAATTCTTCTATTATTCCATTCTTTATTATTATGTTGGAATAACCTGTATATGCGAAGTATCGCATACATGGTGAAATTCTTCTATTATTCCATTCTTTATTATTCTCATTTTAATATCCTATCATGTACGTTTACGCATGACTGGTTCCATTATTTATTATTCTATTGGAATAACTCGTCTGCGGTGGTCTAT
The DNA here is from genome assembly GCA_020205605.1 of Panax ginseng. Taxonomy (NCBI): domain Eukaryota; kingdom Viridiplantae; phylum Streptophyta; class Magnoliopsida; order Apiales; family Araliaceae; genus Panax; species Panax ginseng. The sequence continues at coordinate 155,962,485 of CM035128.1, forward strand.
CGCATTTACGGTGAATTTCGTTGTTATTCCATTCTTTATTATTCGCTTTAATATCCTATATCGTGCATTTACGCATGAATTGGTTCCTTTATTTATTATTCATTTGGAACATCACGTCGATGCGAATTTTGCGATTCCGATTTCATTATTTATTATTTCGTTGGAATATCACATGCATGCGTTTACGCATGACTAGTTCTCATTATTTATTATTCATTGGAATAACTTTATGCATGCGGTCTATCGCATACTGGTGATTTCTTTTGTTATTCCATTCTTTATTATACTCGAGTTGATTAAATTTTGACTTCTATACTCCATGAAATTAGTGGAATATCCTTGATATTTGCGCTCCATCCGAAGATCTTTTCATGGAAATATTCTTCTGAGCATTCTTAAATTTTACTCTACAAAGAAGTATCATGTTGATAATTTGGACGTTATTAGTTTCTGGATAATTAATTCTTGAACTTGTTTTATTGAATACTTATATCATTGTCATCATCCTCATGTTTATATTATGTTAAAAGTCATCACGTGGCTTTGTAGTGCGTAGATGGATTTGGTATGATTATTGACTGTGGATTATTCAAAGATAATTATGGACCGTAATGTTACAAATGATGTGGAAAAAGTCCTCATTGGCCCGTAGTGCATTGATGGACAGTTTTTGGTATGATTATGGCTATGGATTCTCTTCGGCCAAGGGTGTAAAGATGAATTGTTTTATGGCATGATCGTGACCATTGATGAATACACGAATATCCATGGCCCGTAGTGTATGGATAATTTGTGGTCGTGATACTAATGAATATCCTTGGCCATAGTGCAGGGATGATGTGGATTATTATTAAGCTGAGTCCCAGCGATAAAAATGATGAAAAACCTTTTTAAATCATAAAAATAGTAGATTTTATTCTCTACTTGACTCTTTTAATGGATTGCTTGTTCCGCTGCAGTTAAACTTGATGTCTATTGTATTTTATCAGTTTAACATTGTTGAAGACTAATGATAATTTATTCGCATTATCTTAGTCATAATATTTCTTCTTGAAGCTAGTTGAGCTCACCTTTTTCCTTCATTGTTCTCTTCGAAAATGAGAATATATTTGAGACGAGTGGAGAAGCAATTGATGATCCAGATAATAGCATTAGTAGTCCTCACTATTCTGTTAAATAGTATGATAATAAATGTAATGAGGACTCAATTGAGTGTGGATATTGTCTAGATGACAATATTTGTATTAAAACTCACAGCATATGTTTTGTCGTATTTTTACACGATTGTTGTATAATTAAGTTGTATTTGAATTTTGTACCATGTATTTGGCGACTCAAGATGGGTGATGTATACCTATTTTGGGGGCGTCACATTTATTCTTAGTTAATTTATGGTATCCTACAACTGAAATTGTAATGAAATTAATTTTTTTAAATAAAAAATTTTTCTTAATAAAACTTTTTATATAATTTATAATATTAAATATTTTATTAATTAAAATATTAATTTACAATAATTCAAATTTTAAAATATTATAAATTGACAATAAAAATTATAATAATTAAGACTCTTTTGTGTATTTAGGTTTGTTATTAACTAATTTATGACATCCTAAAATTTAAATTTAAATCTATTTAAGTTTTTAAAATAATAATTTTATTTACAATATTATTTTTTAAAGAATTTACAATATTAGTTGTTTTCTTAAATTAAAATCAAACTCTCTTTTTTTGAAATAGTCCCTAATTTAATTAGGAGTTTTGTACTTGGTCTAGAAAAAGAGTTAGAAGCGTGAAACAGAGTTTATAAGCCATAGCTCAACGAATGCATTTTTATTCCCCCTTTTTGCCCAAAATTTGCCGCGCTCGCTCTCTTCCCTCCCACCTACGATTCCCTTTTCCCTCTCCCTCTTCACTGGCGACTCCCTTTTTCTTCTTCACCAGTGACGATTCCCTCTCTCACTTCCTTTTCCTCTTCCTCTCCATTGCCCACATATACACACAACGAGGAGAAAATAGAGGATTTGGGCGTAAGGAGGTTAATGGAGGAGGCTTGATTTGGGCGTGAGGAAGCGAACGGAGGAGGTTTGATTTGGTTGTTTAGTAAGTTACTCTCACAACCACTGCTATACTCACACACATACACCCACCCACTGCTATACACACACAAACACACATTATCACACACAGTATACACACACCCACTGTCAATTAATTGTCTGTCTGTGTTCGTATGTACATATGGTGAGTCTTTTAGGTCCAAATTCTTGAACATAACTCAGTTTGTCTTTTATTGCTTTGAACATAACTCAGTTTCTAGCTTAGTTAACTTATTAGAATTGGACCTGGAATGATGTCCAGGGATTCACGGCTGGCTTGTTCAGCTCAAAGGTTTGTTATTAGCTTGTACTCTTTCTGAGTGGTGAGCTTCTTCTGCCATTCGTATGTAAAAGTTATTAATGTATTTGTAAAATTTTTAAGCTTTCCCAAATTTATGGGGTCTTAATTTTAACTATTGGTCTTGATTTCTTAGATATTTGTTTGATTGGTAATTTTGACCCCAAGTATGCGTACTGGAACTAGCAACCTTAGATTTAACATATTAGCGTACTGCAGTAACTCCAAATTTTTGTACATGTTAAACATTTAAGTTTCATGCCTAAGGAATTCTGGTAAGAGAGGTGTCGGTGCACCAATAGTTTTTATATCAAGGATATTTCCTTTGTAAGGTACAAAGCTTTTAATAACTAAATCAATTGATGGAAGCTATTACTATTGTGGAGATGGACATGGACATTTTTGGGTTTGTGTTTGTTTTAATTTTAGTGTTCACACAATGGAGGGAATGGAAATATACAACAATTGAATTAGAATCCATTATGTTTTTATATACTAAATGCTTTTGCAAAAATCATTATTATCGGCTGAAAAGTAAGTTTGGATAAAAAAAAGTGTGCAATTTAGTTACAGCTAGGCTTGGCAAAATATAGTTATGGGTTAGTTTTGATTTTTAAAATATAGTTATGGTTCCATTTAAGAACTAAAACCATATTAATCATTTTTAATATGGGTTGTATGGGTTGGAACTATATGGTTATGGTTCAAAACCATATTAACCATTTTAAGATGTTTTGACTTTTAAACAGAATTTTTGAAAAATGAAATTGTGACCGTCATAATTAAATTAATTAAGTAATAATATGATATAAAAATTATTAATATAAATAATAAAATGCTAAAAAAACTATACTAATAAAATTTTAAATTAAAATTATTAATACCCTTCCATATTTAAATAATTTCAAAATTATTATTAACCTGTTAATAGAAAGGTTGGAATCCAAAATATACATAGTATAATTCTATGAATGTCGTTTAAATTGTGATGAGAAAAGAACTTTTCGGTTTAAGCTGCATAATTTTATTTATAAATTGTGACGAGGAGATCACTGGCTTTAGGCTAAATATGTATTATTAGGATTTTGACGTCATCAAAATGTACGTGTAAAATTAACAACATAAATTAATTAATTACTTAATTAATGGCACTGAATACTGATCTCTTCTTAATTTCTAGTTCAGGCCATTAATTAACTGATCAATGCATCATTTTTGGCCGGCCGATGTATGTTGGTGCAAAATTTAAATTAATTTACAATAATGATCGAGTTGGTGATTCTTTGAAATCATCATTTGAGTTAATTTGTTCTACAAAATGAGTGCACAGTTGTGTTAATTATATTCAGTTTAAAAAAACTATTTCATCATGATGATGCACAAAACGGATTTTATACAAACATCAATCAAGTAATAATTAAAAGCGGTAATTAAAGTAGGAAAATGAAACACAAATTAAAGTGGTTCGGTTAAGTTGACCTAGTTCACTATTGAATGGCTATAGTCGCCTGACACTTTATATTATGTGAGTTGAAGAGAGTATAAAGAGCATAAGCTTAAAGATTACAAGAATTAATTGCCCCCAGTGATGGTAAGACGCTCTATTTATAGCGAACCGTGACAGTTTTGGGACGAGCACGTAATCACTACTTTAGTGGAGTTCTCAACTTCTCCAAAGCGTGCAAGGTGATGTACGTGCTCTCTGTGAGGTCCAAAGACGAGGCTTGACCATTTCATGATGTGGGCGTGTTCATTTAACCCGACTGTGATGGATCATATTTGTTAGGCTCGCCATACTTCTTATGTGACGCTCCCAAAATAGGTATACAACACCCATTCTGAGTCGCCAAAATACATGGTATAGAAAGCAAACTACAACTTTGACAATACAGATGTCGTGTAGAATACGACAATACAACTGTGAGTTTGAATACAAATATTGTCTTCTAGACAATATACACACCCAAATAAGTCTTCATTAATTATTCATACACTATTTTACAGAAATAGTGAGGACAGCTAAAACATCTTTCTAGAACCATCACTTCATACCCCGACTCGATCCTGTTATGTTCTCACCTCCTGAGAAGAAAAATGGAACAAAAAGGAAAAGGGTGAGCTCAACTAGCCCAGTAAAGAATATTATGACTAAGATAATATACAACAAATTATCGTTAGTCTTCAACAGGGAAAAATCTAATAGAATACAATAGACAACAAGTTTTAGATCAATAAATGCAGCGGAACAACAATCCATTAGAAGAGTCACGTAGAGAAAGAATTCTACATCTTTCTAAGGTTTAAAAGTCCATCATCAATAGTTTATCCTCGTAATAACAATCAATATACATCTTTAATCATCTTTGCACTACTGTGCCAAAGATATTCATTAGTATCACCAATTGGTCATGTTCATCTCAAACACATTCATCTTTGCACTACAAGCCAAATATATTCATCGGTTAATCGTTCATCTTGCACTCTGTGCCAAAAGATATTCATTTATATCACCATTTAGGGTGAGGATGATGAAAACATTTTTAAAGAAACGAATCCGGTGAAACAAAATGACAAGGATTAAGGATTCGTACTTTGTTTTACCCATGTCCAAAAAATACTTGAAAATAATCATATTGGTATAAAATTCAAGAATGATCAAACCATGGATACAATCAAAGCTAGTATCCGGAATAGATATTTTGGACAAAAAGAAAAATTTTATTTTAAATTGAATAATAAGTGATTCGTGAATAAGGTCGATACGTGAATAGTCCGTAGTATACGTGAATAGTAATCAAACACAATAAGTTCCAAATTTGATAAAAAAGTTCACCAATACTTGGCATAATGATATTGAAGAAAAATATCATTTAAGAAGAAAATAATACCCTTACCTCAAAATAACCGCATTTCTGATTGAATTTTGAGATAGTCTTTGTAAACTCGCATCAGATATAGCAACACTCAAAGTATACTCACAAGAATACGCTCGATAATTTAGAGAGAAAGAGAGAAAACTTAGTTTACGGTGTGATTTTCAATTCTAACTTAGCCCTCTATTTATAGGAAAATGTTAGAACGCCAAAAGGAGACTAAATAATAAAATAATATTATTATTAATCAAAATTTCCACGCCACCTCTTTTGATCAATTAGGCACCAACTTGGAAGAAAAAAAGCGACCACATGGTTATTCCACCAACAAAAAAAGTGGGTCCCACCCATAAATTAATAAAAATTAATTTATTTTCGAAACTTCAACAATTCGTAGAAAATAGCTCGGTTATCGAAAAATTCAAAACTCGCGACTTTCCATGGGAAATTCCATTCTCTACAACTTGCGTAAGGAAGTTTTTCCAAATTCCAAATGAAATTATCCGAAATTCATAAATGAGCGATTTTACGCCTATAATCAATTTTACATTAAGAATTGTGTCCACCGACACACAAAACATATATTAAACATTTAATGCCACAAAAATACTCTTCCTCCTCATATACTCATATATCCCATATATTTTATCGAAAAAGATAAAATATTAATTTTCAACAATTGTCACATTAAAAATTTTCGCCATCTATATTCACATAAAATAAATATTTTTTTATCATAATAATCAATAATTAATTATTTTAAAATAATATTACGTAATCACAAAGATCGACAACCGTGTCGCTCCTCGTGAGAAAGAGGGGCTTTCAATAAGGATTTCTCCTCACTTGCTGCATGATTAGGTGACCAAACCTCTCCTTGTATGAACTTTCTAGACATTGCCAATAATGTTATCGATAATATTATTCAAATAATATGAATTATTGATTTGATAATGGAAAATCTTGTGTAATGACAATTATTAAAACAACAATGATACAAAATATCAACGCAAACAATTATTGAATCAATATAATATTGAATAAGAATTCACCGTAACAATTATTGAGTAGTGCCTTCTTACGTAAGGATCAATAATTCAACAATCTTTGTGCAATACTGGTGTGCCACTGCGTGCAACCACGCATATTATCAGTATTTTAACCACTGTGTAACCCAATGTTGTTAATTGGTAATAATTTACGTAGTTATTTATAAAACTCAATCTTTGTCGTTTTCCTTCATCCAACCGTTTTTCCGTTATGGGGCCCACTAATGATCGCTGGCTGGCCGCATCGGAGATTTCGAACAAAAAGAATATTCTACGACCAAACGTAATATTTCTGACAATAATGAATATTTTATAACCACTTGCTTATTTTGTAAACTTTGTACATTTCACCCATAACCAAAGAATTATATCAAATTAACCCTTATTAATTTAGAATAATGAATAAAGGAAAATTCAATTTTATTTATAATAAGTTGGGGTCTTACAACTTAAATTTGAGCCTATCATACGGACCTATGAGATGGACTAGAGGACGAGGCCTATGAGATGGACTGTATCCTTGGACTAGACCCATCACATCATATAATATAATTATGGTATCATTATATATGTTATGATACATAACAATTTATTTATAAATTATGATGTATAAATAAAGAATTGAATCATTTATACATAATTTACATGATTGTAGCAGCACATATATAACAATTATATATTGTTATGTATATAACTTTTCGATTTACATGATTCAATTAAATGTAATGTTATACATCACAATTTATAAATAAAATCATGCAGTACGATTTGGTCGACAACGAAGAAAAGATGAGAAAAGAACTTTTCGATTTGAATCGGAATGGAATATAGGTCGAAAAATAATTAACCGGTTCAGAATTATATTTATTTTAAAAAATATGGGTCCAAACTTTAACCAACTTAAATAAATAAAAATAGTTAACCAACTCATTTGGTTGCAGTTAATATGGTTTGACCCAATAGTTAATTAACTATATTGTTAGGTCTAGCGAGAAGTAATTGGTTTCCTTTTTAAAAAAAAATAAAAAATCATAACTTGATCTAATACTTGTTAGTAATAAACAAAAATTGCCCTAAAAGTGTCACATGAAATGATTTCTCTGTTGGGACAGCGGATGAGACAATATTTGGAAAAATTGATCTGAACTTGTTAATTTCATAAGTTTTTAAATTTAAAATTGAAAAGATTTATTTAAAATTTGAAAATAATAAATCTTATAATTAGTATTATTTTTAGATATTTTATAATATTTATAATTATATTGATATAAACTGAATGAATTTATACTAATTTTGAGTTTGAAATTTATTTTTAAAAAATCAATATTCATCTTAATTCGAAATAGGAGTATTACTTATTTTGTTAGAAGTAAAAGGTTGAGAGATTTAGTTTGATATTGAGGGATCCTGCAACTTTTCACAAAACAACTTTTGTGGATATATAGGTTGTTAAATATAGGTTGTTAATGGTTATTATATTCTTTTCGTTTTAAAATTAGAGGTATAATTTAATTTTTTATATTAAAATTAAAAATATAATTTAATCATTAGTATGACTCATAAAATTTTAGAATAAAATAAAATTCGGTGATTAATATATAGTTTAAATTATATGTTATACAATTATAATTATTGTATCAATTAAAATTAAATAAATTCATATCAATTTGAAATTTAATATGCCATCATTTAATTTTAAAATTCAAAGTATATATTTTATTTTGGAACAAATGTAATAAATTATAACCGGGTCTAGATCTAGTCTACTAACGAATAGATTAGGCTACTTTGTTAGTCTTGTAAAACATCCGGTTGTAATTAATTATATATATACTACTAGAAAAATATAAATATGTGACAAAATTTTGTGATAGTTTTAAAAAATAATCATAAAAGATAGTAATTTATGATAAATTTTTTGAGCAATTATAAAATAATAGTATATATGATGACTTTTAGTGCTGACTAATTTTGCCATCAATGTATTATATAATTGTGATGATTATGTGTCAACACCAAATTTTTCATGCAAAATAAATTTTCTTTTTGTGACGCACTAAGGCATCACTTATGGATATACCTTTTTTTCGTGATTGCGTTTAAGTTATCACCAATATTTTAATAAAAAAAATCAAAACAATATTTTATGACAGTCATGACAATCATTAAAAAAATAGATTTTTGTGACGGCTTTTATTTGTAATTACAAAAAGAAGGTATTTTGTGATGGAATTTTCAAGTCATCACAAACAATTAAAAGTCATTAAAATTCACAAACTTTACAAAAGTCTATCACTTAAAAAAAATATTTAAAAGTCTTTATTGAATACACCCTCCTAAAATATATGATGGCTCTCAGTGATGACTAATTTTACCATCATTATAAAAATTTATGACTGATATTGCAATCACCAAATCTTATGTGGGACTAATTTTATTAAGTCGACTCACATATATTTCCTTTTATATTTTATTTTAAAATTATAATCATAATTTGAACTTTGGTGCAGTGGTAATACTCGTTATTTTGTGATAACTTTGACAATCATAATAGATTAAATGTTAATGTGATTGTATTAATCATTACAAAAGTACTAAGCGTTTGTGTGATTGTCAAAATTATCACAAAAAGACTTTCATAATGGGGATATACAAGACGGTCTTCGTGATAGCTAAAGTCAGGGCCAGCCCTGGGCAAGGGCTAACAGGGCTACCGCCCAGGGCCCACAATTGAGGGGGGCCCAAATTTTTTTATAAGTTTTAGCTATATTATGTATTGAAAATGATATGTTAGAAAATATTAAATATGATAGTATAATTGATGATTTTGTATCTAAAAGTGTAACAAGAAAATATTTTAAATGATGTTTTGTGGTTCAGATTTTATTGCTATTTTTATTTTGTAAGTACATGTGATGATTCTTTGCTTCGATGACATTTTAAAGTGTTCTTCCTTATCTTTTGTAAATTCTTATAATTTTAATAAAATTAATTAGTTGATAATTTATTTATTTTTTTGTTTAATTTGTATAAAGGAACACATTTGAGAAAATTTATCTTGGACCTTAGAAAACTCAGGACCGGCTCTGGCTAAAGTCATCACATAAATCTTTTGTGATGATATTTTGAATTTATATAATGGATTTGAGCCATCACAGAAGATAATTTGTTTTGTAGTTATAAGTAGCAACCAATAGGTTATGTTAAACTTGGTAAGAATAAAAAATTATTAAAATATTCTAGAAAATAGAAAGTTTAGTAAAGGAAACTTGGAATGGATTATTTGGTTATTGTTATAAAATATTATTAAAATCAAGAAAAAATATGATTAGAAGAAAGAAAGTATTCTCATAATCTTTTGTATCAATCAATCACTTTACAATGCTCTTATTTATAGATATAAGAACATAAATATTAGGGGGTTACAAAACTCAAAGTACATGAGTTACAAAACTAAATGGACATGGGAGTTACAATCAAAGATAAGGAGAATGTATCTAGACATGGGTAAGAATGTATCTAGACATCCACACACTATGTATAATTTTATAACACTCCCCCTTGGATGTCTATTGTATAGCCATACGCATTGAAAATTGCCTCATTAAATACCTTACCAGGAAAAACCCAATGAGAAAAAAACATTGGTTAAGGGAAAAATAGTGCAGTGCGTATTAGCTCCCCCTCATGAATATATCCTTATGTCCTTCAATTTGCCGGATTCCAATATTGTGGACTTGATCCTTCAAACGCGTTGTAGTTGGTAATGCTATCTTTGAACAAATCATTAGATTATCTTTTGAGCGAATTTTTGAACATCAATGTTACCACACTTTTCAATGTCATGTGAAAAAAAATTCGGTGAGATGTGCTTTGTTCTATCTCCTTTGATGTATCCTCCTTTTAATTGAGCATGCAGCATTGTCTTTATATAGAAGGAATGGAGTTCTTTGGTAGCAATTTTCTAAGAATATGCCTCGTTAAAAACCTTACTAAATAAAAATCTAGTGGGAAAAAAAATTTGGCAAAGGAAAAGAGTACAATATTCTTGTATAACTTCTAGTGCCTTGGGATTGCCTCATTAAAATCTTGCAAAGGAAAACCCAGTGGAAAAAACCTTAGCGAAGAAAAAAGAGTACAATCAGCACATATCCTTTTTTTACTCCCTTTCATAAGTACATAGAATTTCCATTCTTCATGGTAAAAATATCATTAAGTCGAAGTATGCCAATATTATGCACCATCTTCTTCAAAATCATAGTTGGTAATGAATTAATGAATATATCAACCAAATTATCACATGATCAATATTGCCATTCTTCTGGGGCTCATGTGTATAAAATAATTTTGGTTCAATATGTTTGGTTCTATCATCATTTGGATTAAATACTCCCAAATCAATAGTGTCACGAAGATAACGTAAAATATGTTTAATTTCATTACAATATCTTCGAGTTGGTGCATAACTATACATTGCTAGTAAGTTAACTACAAATGTTATATCAAGTCTTGTCAATTACATAAAGATATAGTACTTCAGGACCAAAACACCAATTTCACAAAGATATGGTACTTCAGGACCAAAAGTTTGTTAATTATTTTCTTGTGGTCAAAATGCATATTTCTTGATATCAAGTGACCAACTCATCATTGGAGTACTCAAAGGATTAACATTATCCATGTAAAGTTACTTCAGGACTTTTTCTGTGTATGTTGATTGATGAACAAGAATTTCATAGTTCAATTTGTAGGCCAAGATAAAAAAAAATTAGTTGTTTTTGTCGACTCTTCTGGAGCAAGATCTTTCATCAATAAATACAATAATAATAACAAATCCAGATTATGATCTTTTGATAAAAATGCATGCATAAATTGGATTATTCTCAAATTCTTCTTTCAAAAGATATCCACTTAGGCGATTATACCACAATATACATCTGGATTGCTTTAACCTATATAAAGAGCTTTGTAGCTTAATAGAATACATATTTCGAGATGTAGAATTATATGCTTCAGGCATTTTATATCCTTCAGGAATTTTTATGTAGATATAATTATATAATGATCCATACAGATATGATGTAACAACATCCATTAATTTCTCTTTCTACCAAGCTAATTAAAAATCTGAATGTAATTGTGTTCATTACAGGAGCATATGTTTCTTCATAATTAATACCATGTCTCTGCGAAGTAACCTTGTTCTACAAGTTGTGCTTTGTACCATATAATTTTATTTTTCATATTTCGTACAAATACCCATTTGTATTCAACATGCATTACACCTTTAGGTGTTCGGACTACAGGTCCAAAAATTTCACATTTACTTAGTGAATTTAATTTTGCTTGAAATTTCACATTTACTTAGTGAATTTAATTCTGCTTGAATCGCCTCTTTCTACATTGGCCAAATATTTCTACATTCATTAACGATTTGTGGTTCATATATATGATCATTACTTCTGGTAATATCCATAGAAAATTTATATGAAAATATGTTGTCGACAACGATTTTATTTCTATCCAATATATATGTCTCATGTATATACATAATGTATCGAGATCTCGTCATTCTCAGGTACCTGATCCTCTTCAGGGGATAATTCATCCTCTTCAGGGAATAACTCTTCAAGAGTTTTATTTACAGGAGATTTTTGTTCATAAATTTTGGATAGATTGATAAATTTTGTAGCCTGTTTCATGGATATAGCCTCTTTATAGGCTGCAACTTATTTTTCTTGTACTTTCTTCTTCTGGGAGATTTTATCTTTAACACCGATCATTCTTTCATGTTTCAAGTGTGACTTTGATTCAATTTGCTGCTGCATTAATTGATTTTCCTACAGGGACATCAATCTCTTGCTGGAGTATTAGCAGTAAGAATGTAAGATATCACTATTTTCTTATTATCGGTGAATAATTCTGCTAATTGATTTGCAATTCACTGCAAATGAATTATCCTTTGAACTTCTAGTTCATATTAATTTGTATAAGGATCAAAATTAAATAAAGTTGAAACATTCCAATTAATCTCCCATCGTGCTTCAGGCAATGATCTCACGTCGTGCTTCAGGCAACGACTTTTCTCCCCCCTAATGGTGGGAAAACTATTAAAATAACAACCCTCAAAATATACCTTAAAAATATCACTCTGAATTCTCTCTTAGAATATGAACACCAAATAACAATAATTAAATGTGATAATTTGACAATTAATTTACTTTGATATAATCAATAGGTAAATGAATCTTCTGGTTCTTTAAGGGATGTTCATAGGAGTTTTCAATAATTCAATGCATCATTATTGATCCTAAATGATCATGCCAAATCATAAAAACATTTGGATCCGAACACTTCTGGTGTATTGCACACTTGTGGTGTATTACAACATTTATTTCAACTATTCTTATTTTTGTATAATATAACCCAGAAGAGAAAATATACAGTTTTTCTAATATGAGCTTCTGGCCCGATAATATTGAAGTAATATAAAGAAATGTTTCACTGCCTTCATTATTGATTTCAATAAAATAACTATTATAACGTATATCCTTAAAGCTAAGCAAATTTTTGCTTGTCTCAGAAGAATATAAAAAATCATCAATACAAAGTTTTGTGCCCTTTGAAAACATTATAATCGCTCTTCCAGAGACTTTAATTAAATTTGATGAATAATCACTCTTCAAGAGTCTTTAATTATGTTTAATGAATAATCGTTCTTCTACAGCCTTTAATTAAGTTTAATGAGCTTCTGGCCCATACAACTTCATATATACAAAACTTAAATTTAACTTTATTACTTGAAACATAAATAAAACATATAATAAAAATACTTATTATAATGTCATAATATAATAAAATAAAAATAATTAATTGGTATGAATATTTCTATCAACATATCATCAAGGAAACTATAGATATCAAAATTAGTTATATTCACTCCATTTGAAAAGTCAAAATAATTCATGGAATCTTCAGGATCATTCCATTTCCTTTTCTTTTATGGAGTCTTGGTACAAATCTACCAAATGTTTAGGAGTACGACGGGTACATTCCCTTTTATATATTGATTGTTCTTTTCAAGTCCACCACCACAACTACAACCATAATTTCCTCTCTGATTATCAAATGAGGTTCCACTCACTTCAGGGAATGTAATAGAATCGGTCGAGCGAGATTGTTGGTTTTTCAGCAAAAACTCATTATTTTGTATAGCCACTAGAAGAAATGATATCACTTCTAGGAATATAATTTCCTTTATCGCTTCAGGGAATATATTATGAACTTACACTCACAATAGTGCTACTACAGGAGCATATTCGAGGCATAAAATATAGTAAATATTTTTTTTCTAACATGTCTTTATCAATATATTTTTTCATGGAGATGATAGCAATTAAAAATAATTCATTTTGCATGATCCTGCAGGGATGCATGATTGCCAACTTTATTTATATCTCCAAGGTTCTTTGCCTTTATATGAATCTCAGCATCAAGATTCCATTACAAATAATTCTTGCTCAATATAAATCAAGGGCAACAAATTCAAATTTATAAAATTTGAATATTAAATAACTAAACATATTACCCATCAAATTAAATAATTATATATGTTCAGATTTAATTATAATGAAACAATTTATAGAAATGCAGTAAAATGCAAAACTAAATTTTTCACTAAAACTAAATAACAAACCAACACTACTAAGTATATTTGTCATTGTAGCTTCATACAAAAAAATATCAAAAATCATTAGAAATTTGATTTATTATAATAAATATTGAATAAACATTCGGTCAAATTCAATACTTAATTTTAAAATATTAATTTGTCAAATATTGTTGCAATTGAAAACTCTATGACTCAATTACTTACGTCCACAAAAAAATTTCATAACTAACCCCTTTGAGAACTGTGACGCCCCCAAAACAGGTATACATCACCCATCTTGAGTCGCCAAATATATGGTACAAAATACAAATAAAAACTTAATTATACAACTGTCGTGTAAAATACAACAAAACATATGATGTGAGTTTGAATACAAATATTGTCATCTAGACAATATCCACACTCAATGGAGTCCTCATTACATTTATTACCACACTATTTTATAAAATAGTGAGGACTACTATGACACCATCTCAAACCATCACTTCGTTCCCCGACTAGTCCAGCTACGTTCTCATTTCCTGAAGAGAACAATGAAAGAAAAGGGTGAGCTCAACTAGCTCAATAAGAAATATTATGACTAAGATAATACAGAATAAATTATCATTAGTGTTCAACAGTGTTAAACTGATAAAATACAATAGACATCAAGTTTAACTGCAGCAGAATAAGAAATTCATTAGAAGAGTCAAGTAAAGAATAAAATCTACTATCTTCTATGATTTAAAATTTTTTCATCAATTTTTATCGCTGAGACTCAGCTTAATAAATAAACCACATCATCGAATCATCCCTGCACTACGGGCCAAGGATATTCATTAAATCATCAATGGTCATGACTATACCAAATAATCCCTGGTCATAATCATACAAAGTTCATCTCTGCACGTAAGCCAAAGATATATAACTATAAAACCAATAATCAACAGTCCATCTTTGCACGTAAGCCAAAGATATATAATTCAATAATCAACAGTCCATCTTTGCACGTAAGCCAAAGATAACTTTCATCATCATATAAGCATGATGATGATGATAATGATATAAACATTAATCAAACGAAAACAAGGATAAATATTAAAGACTTTAAATTTATCCAAATATTATCAATCACATAATAAATTCATAATCTAATATTATTAATATCATAACAATATTTTAATCACTTCTTAAACTTATAAATAATTTATTTCAATTGTTTACACTTTACCAAATAATGCATTTAATCATTCAAAAATGTCATGCTCATAAGATTTCATCACCAATGATCAATCCTACATAAAAAAATCGGCATATACCTTATATAGGATTTCCAAGCCATAAAATCCTATTTTCCAACTTTGTTACTTCACATAACATATTTAACTCATATGTTCGTAACTAAACTATTTTCATGAAAAATACCAAATCAGTCCCAAAAATATTTCTTTTCTGGGATTTAGCAGAATATAGTCCCACAATAAACATATATTTTTCTTGGAATTTTTAAAATTCATTTACTATTTTTCAAAAATCAATTTCTAATTAATTCCTTAAGAAATTAGCTACCTTAAGGTTAACTCCAAAAATTCCCAAATCTTGGCAGGATCTTACACATGTTAACGTGATCTTCCAGTTTAAATTTCATGGTCATCGGAGTTATAGAACTCCGGTTATGGTATTTTTCGTCGGAAAAACCTAAATATTGAAATGGTCATAACTTGCTCATTTTAAGTCGGAATGAGCTCATTTTTGGACAGTAGGTACCTTATACCGTATACTTTTATGTCCCAAAAGGCAGGAATTTTTCTCACAAATTAAGTGGCCGAAACAGCCCTTACAAAATTATGGGCAGTAGCTTTTTGCTATTTTTCAGCTTTTGACTCATTTGCTAAAAATAGTCCACACGAAAATCTACAACACCTTTTCTAGTGATTCCACTTGGATAAGTTAGTAAACTCATAGATCTAACCCTAGGACTTAACCACACTCAAAAATTCAAAATATAATAGTAGATATGGTCAATTAAATTTCATGTTCCATTTTCATCAAAATCTGATTTTCAACTCTTTGTGATTTTTAAGAAACTTTCATGTTTTCTCATAATAACCAACATAACTCATCATAACACTCACTAATCCTTCATATACCCATGATTTTCATCTGTTGAATGCTTTTATTATGACTCTCATCATAATCAATGTAAACAGATCATTTCCACAATTTAATAAGGAATGAATGCAAAGGATCATTCACCATGCATGTGGTAATCCACACAGGCAGGTTATTCCAACAGAATAATAAAGAATAGAATAACAGAAGGATTCACCATGCGTGCGATAGACTGCACAGACAAGTTATTCCCAACAGAATAATAAATAATGGAACTAGGTCCGGCGTAAAAGCACAGACAAGATATTCTGACAGAATAGTAAAGAATGGAATAACAACAGAAATCATCATGCATGCGATAGACCGCATGCAGAAAGTTATTCCAATGAATAATAAATAATGGAACCGGTCAAGCGTAAATGCACGCAGACAAAATATTTCGACGAATAATAAAGAATGGAATAACAAACGAAATCACCATGCATGCGATAGAAATCGCGATGATAAGAGTTATTCCAACGAATAATAAATAATGGAACCAAGTCCAAGCATAAACGTTACGCACGAGGATATTCGGCCGAATAACAAAGAATGGAATAATAGAAGAATTTCACCATGTATGCGGTACTTCGCATAAATAGGTTATTCCAACATAATAATAAAGAATGGAATAACAACTCTTACGAGTATTGAAAGAAATAATTCTTTTCATGAATACGAAAGAATAATACCCCTTACCTTAGAATAAAGCTGGATACTAAAATAGAGAGGTAGCAGACTTCTCTTCTTCTTTCTCTCTATAGATTTTCTCTCTATAGCTTCTCTCTATAATTTCTCTCTATAATAAATGCTCTATACCTTTAGTGAATTAGTGAGAAATGAAGGAAGAATGAACTTCTATTTATAAAAAATATAGTTTCGATAATTGCACGTTTTGGGGCTCAAAAAATTACAGTACAATACCTCCAACTTTTCTTTCATTTATAATTCAGTCATCCAAGTATTATCAAACTTGCACCACCTCCCCTAATAGTAAATTATGTGAATCAATAGTAAATCATGTGACTCAATAGTTCTAAACATGTGAAAAAATTAATTACAGTATAGTACCTCCATCTATACCTCCATTTTTAACTTAGTCATGCAAGTATTATCAATCTTGCACCAACTCCCCTAGTAGTAAGTAAATGTGACTCAATAGTACACACATGTGAACAAATAGTTATATGAGCATGTGAATTAGTAGCAATTAATTGCTCATTTATCCGATAAATTACCCGATTTATCAATATAACCCACAGACATCAATTATCATCGGAATAGATGTCGATTTCAATTAACACTAATAATCCCAACACAATGGAACTATCAAATTCATCTTTAATCAATACGAACTTATTCATTATTAATATTATAACTCACAATATTTAACAATCAGGTCGTTCCCAGGAAAGAGGAGGCTTTCCAATAAGATTTTTCTCCTATTAGCGTTAAATTAGGTGACCAAACCTCTCCTTGATGTAACTTCTAGACATTGTAAATATTGCAATTTAATAATATGAATAACTTTGTCGTCTCAATTATTGATTTAATAATATAACATATTATGCGAGATGATCTTTATGACAATAATCGAATCAATAATATGAGAGATATGATGCAAAGAATTATTGTAGCAATAATTGAGTATAAGCTGAGTGACTTATCACGTAAGCATCAATAACCAATAGTGTGCTACTATGCAACCACGTGTATTACTGTACTTTTACTATCGGGTAGTTCCACAGTTTTAACGGTAACACTTCCGCTGTTATTTTATAAAAAGATAATTTTGTCATTTTCTTATTACGACAATACTTCCGTTGTGGGTTCACCAATGATTGTGTCGTCGTGCGGATATTCCCGACAAAAAGATTATTTTATAACAACTTGCATACTTTGTAAAATTTGTAAATATCACCCACAACTAAAACATTATAACAAATTCACACCATAATATTCAAAAAAAATATTTCAAAAAATTTAAATCTTTATTCATAAATTCTGGGGTATCACAAGAACACTATAGTTGGCAGCAGTTTTCAAAATACCCATCAATTACTTTTGAATGATAAATTTATTAACAACAGTTACACTTACTAAAAACAAAAAAAAATGTCAACTCTTGTTTTCCTTTGAGAATTGATTTCAATTTTTCCATCTTCTCCCTTGTTATATATATATATATATATATATATATATATATATATATATATATATATATATTTATATTTTGCACAAACATAAAATAACGTCCCACAAAAGATAAAAATAGTAGTAAACTTAATTCATAAAGTGACAGTCACAAAACTAAGTAATACCTGAAAATTTTTTGTCTTATAAGAAATTAATTTCATTAAAGAGCCAAAATGGGGTGAACTCGGGAACACACGAAGCAATGAAGCATAACGAAGCACAGGGGAAATAAAAGGCACAACTATGGCCAAAGCAGCCAAAACACCCCTCCAAATTCTCTCAAAAAAAAATCTATGGAACATAAGCATGAAGCCAAAAGAACAGGAAGCTCAAAAAAAGAAAGCAAATATGTGTAGGCGACCCTGCTCTGTCTTCCCTAAACAGGCTATTTATTCCGTTCCTTCCTAAGCGTCCACCAAATACTATAGGGGACCAAATCCCACCACTTTCTCCACACCTTACTCACCTTCACCCCACACCACCATGGAGAAGGAGTGAACGCTTCTCCCTTAGATCTTATTTTAAGGTGTTGCAAGTTGGTAAGCATGGGTCCCTAAAAAATAAAAAAAAATCAACATTTGGGTTCCAAAATTTTCTACCACTTTCTTCTCAATGTAATGGGTATGGTAGGGAAGTCAGTCAGTTAGTCACATATGCCCAATTACTATAACTTTGATCCTTGTCAACTACAAGCTAGCATTGATGTTAATATTGCGGTGCACCAATTTTTCAAAGTTTAATGAGAAGAGTGGCTACCAGAAACCTGATATTTGTGTTAATCACAAGATCAAATAGAAATCTGATAATAAGTATCTCAGGAAATGATGCATATATAGATTGAAGTAAAGTGATATGGAATAAATTTCAGAAACAAAAATATCATTTCCATACAGAAATTTAAAATCAAATAATAAGACAAGTATGAACCATACTTACACCCATACTTACACTATTGCTGCTAAATCACCATGAAAACTGAGTCCATTCTCAACTACTCAAGGGAAGCTAAAAGTTCAAGCTCCATTATTGTTTTTTTTTCTTCTTATCAACAAACCAAATATGATTATCCACTTCAAGACAAAAAAGTAAAGAAGCGATTAAATCTTTGATAACGTGTTATAAAATATTATTAAAATCAAGAACAAATATGATTAGAAAAAAGAAAGTATTCTCATAATCTTTTGTATCAATCAATCACTTTACAATGCTCTTATTTATAGATATAAGAACATAAATATTAGGGGGTTACAAAACTCAAAGTACATGAGTTACAAAACTAAATGGACATGGGAGTTACAATCAAAAATAAGGAGAATGTATCTAGATATGGGTAAGAATATATCTAGACATCCACACATTATGTATAATTTTATAACAATTTTTAATATTTACAGTTTTTGTAACTTTAAATGTGATAGTATTTGGTGCGTGGAATATTCATTGTGTATCAAGTACGCACGCACCATTAATAATTGTAACACATTTTAAAACAAGTTGTCCTGAAATTCAAACATGCATCATAATATAGTACATAATTTAAATCTAGTAAACATATAACACGTACCAGCATGTTTGCCAAAAGAATTTCTAGATTCCCCCCCCCCCCCCCCCCCCTCCCCTATTAGTAGACTCTAATAAATTCTAATTTAGTATATGACCAAGGGAATTTTGATATTTTCATGTGAAAAAATGACATTTTGACATATTTTCTAACATTAATAATAAGTAGGTTCTACATTTATGTAAAAGAGACTCATATAAAATTATTATTTTTTCATATAAAAATATCAATTTTTAATGACTAAAGATTTATTTTATATTTTCTTGTTTCAAAAATATTAGATTAGTATTAACTTTTTAAAGGTTAATTTGAGACATTTTTTAAAATTTAAAATTAGTATATATAATTCATTAAAGTATAAAAATATATGTGTTTAGATGGTTGATAGTAATAATCGTTGTATTAATTTTATACTCCCTTTGCTCTTGACTTTTTTATTTTTGATAGAAGATCATTATTAATTTTTTGAAACTAATATAAGATAGTTTTATATTAGTATGATTTATATTGTTGTTATCTCTTTCTAACAATTTAATTAAGTTTTTTAAATGAGTTGGTTACTTAACATTATATCAAAATTCCGTTTGTACAATGTCTTAAATTTAAATCTCCTCGACTACACAATTATCTTTATAGTAATTTAATAGTATAAATGCACTTTAATTCTCTATAAAGTTACATTCGAGGGGACTATTAGCATGATAAAATTGCATTTGAGGAATGTCTAAAATTCAAATCTTCTCAACTACACAATTATATTTGTAGTAATTTAATAATATAAATACATTTTAATTTTCTATAAAGTTACATTCGAGGGGGACTATTAGCATGATAAAGTTACATTTGAGGAGAAGTATTAGTAGGATATACATTGTTTGTACCTTTTTTTAAAAGCTTAAACTTATAATATGAGTTGATTACTGAACACAATATATATTTTAAAATTATATGCTTCTCATGAACATGTTGTTATTTCAAAAAATAATTATATACTAATTATATATAAACTGAATTAGAAGATAAACAATTTTTATAATAATGACTTACTAGATGTAATTAACAAACTTTTAAAACCAAGTTAACTGTTGGACAGTCTCTCCTTAAAGCAGATTTCGTCCCCGCTATCGGTGCTTACGGATGGAACAATGGACGTCTACTTCCCAGAATAAAATGGTCTTCAACTCACTTCAATGGAAGAGTTCCATGAACCAACAAAAATTTGAATACTCTCTATGACTTTTTAATGAATGAAGAATGAATTTAATTTTAAGAACTTAAGAAGGATTGAAGTTGAAGTTGAAGTTGAAGTTAAAGTGATTGTTTTGGGTAAATTTGGAACCTATTTATAGGTTTTCAAATACCCCTTTGAAGATATACATCCATTTGAAAGGTTACATCTTCTTGAAAGGTTATATCCCTTTGAAAAGATACATCCCTTTGAAATGTTACATCCCTTTGAAAAGATACATCATTTTGAAAGGTTACATCCCTTTGAAAAGATACATCATTTTGAAAGGTTATATCCCTTTGAAAATGTACCTTTTCAATTTAAAAAGATACCTTTTCAATTTGAAAAGATATGAACTAAAGGTCACATGTTGGTTTTATTTTAGATAAATTATCATTCATTAATATATATATATATATATATATATATATATATATATATATATATATATATATCCAACAATCCCCCACATGAATGAAATTTGGGTAAATTAATGAAAATGAATATGCAGACAAACTTACAGAGAGTATCAGTGAACAAAAATACTGAATTGGTGAAGGTAGTTTTTGGCCTTGAACCTTTCCTAGTGAAAGACTATCGGATTTACTGGCCAATCAGTGAACATGATGTCTTAAACTGTTCAACCTTTTAGTGTAAATCGAGACAATATAATTCACATAGTATTTTTTTAATTTATTTTATTGGTTCTCATTATTGTGTCCATTTTGGCATTGGACACCTCCTAATTTCATGAGTGTGCTAGAGAATTTAGCCTTCGTCATTCTCACAGAAGTGGCCCCCTTCTCACTCACATAGATAATTTCTATAAAGAGTGTCCTGCTAATACCCCACTTGACCTTTTTATATTCAAGCTATAAAAATTATTAAAAATAAAGTTTATCTTGTTTCACTCGGCAGTATATGCACTGTATCATCATAGAAATGGGAAGAAGTATTTATCTTCTCAGTGCTTACTAGATCACACATAATTAGGTTGCCCCTTTGAACCTATTTCTTGGGATCTCCAATCATTTAGGTTGGGTTTCCATTATGGCTACTCTTTAGAATTTTACAGGGTTTAAACCCATTCCCCTTGATGAACTTTTCACTTGCTCTCCAAGTATACCTTTCGTTAATGGATCCGCAATATTATCCTTTGACTTCACATGGTCAATAGATATTATACCATTTGAGAGTAATTGTTTAACAGTTTTATGTCATCGAAGTATATGTCTAGACTTACCGTTATAATTACTATTTTGTGCCATACCAATCGTTGATTGACTATCACAATGAATAATGATTGGTGGCACTGGTTTAGGCCAAATTGGAATATCCTCCAAAAAATTACGAAGTCATTCTGCTTCTTCTCCTGCTTTATCTAAAGCAATAAATTCAGATTCCATAGTGGATCTTGCAATACATATTTTCTTAGAGGGTTTCCATGATACAGCTGCACCTCCCAGAGTAAACACATACTTGTGGATTTAGTATCATGGGAGTCAGATATCTAATTTGCATCATTGTATCCTTCAAGTACAGCTGGATATCTTGTATAATGCAATCCGTCAGTTAAAGTTTATCTTAGATATCTAAGTTGTGAGACCCCAGATTTTATGAATAAAGATTTAAATTTCTCAAAATATTTATTTTAATATTATGGTGTGGATTTGATATAATGTTATAGTTGTGGGTAATATTTACAAATTTTGCAAAGTAAGTAAGTGGTTATATAATATTCGATTGGTCGTGGAATATTCGTTTTAACAGGAAATATTCGTACGATGGCACAATCATTGGTGGACCCCACAACGGAAGTATTGTCGTAGTAAGAAAATGATAGAATTATCTTTTATTAAAAATAATGACGAAAGTGTTACTGAATTAAAAGCTGTTGAACTACCGGTAGTAAAAATACGATGTCTGGCGTGGTTGCATAGTAGCACACGGTATTGATTATTGATGCTTACGTGAAAAGTCACTCGGTTATCTTGAATTAGTGCTACAAGAATAATTCTTTGCATCATATCTCTCATATTATTGATTCGATTATTGTCACTGTATCATCTGCATAATATGATATATTATTCAATCAATAATTGAGACGACAAAGTTATTCATATTATTAAATTGCAATATTTACAATGTCTAGAAGTTATGTCAAGGAGAGGTTTGGTCATCTAATTTCGCGCCAATAAAGAGAAATCCTTATCGGAAAGCCCCCTCTTTCCTAAGAACGACCTGATTGTTAAATATTGTGAGTTATAATATTAATGATGAATAAGTTCGTGTTGATTAAAGATGAAATTGATAGTTCCATTGTGTTGGAATTATTAGTGTTAGTGGAAATTGACATTTATTTCGATAATAATTGATGTCTAGAAGTTATCGGGTAATTAATCAGATAAATGAGGAATTAATTGGTATTAATTCACATGATTATAACTATTTGTTCGCATGTGTGTACTATTGATTCACATTCTTATACTATTAGGGGAGTTGATGCAAGATTGATAATACTTGCATGACTAAGTTAAAAATGGAGGTATAGCTGGAGGTACTATACTGTAATTCATATTTTTACATGTCTAGAACTATTGAGTCACATGATTTATTATTAATTCACATGATTTACTATTAGGGGAGGTGGTGCAAGTTTGATAATACTTGTAGGACTAAATTAAAAATGAAGGAAAAGAGGAAGGTATTATACTGAAATATTTTGAGCCCCAAAACGTGCAATTATCGAAACTATATTTTCCTATAAATAGAAGCTCATTCTTCCTTCATTTCTCACCAATTCACTAAAGCTATAGACCAATTATTATAGAGAGAAATTATAGAGAGAAAGAAGAAGAGAAGTCTGCTACCTCACTATTCCAGTATCCAGTCTTCTTTAGAGGTAAGGGGTATTATTTCTTTCGTATTCATGAAGAGAGCTATTGTTATTCCATTCCTTATTATTCTATTGGAATAACCTGTCTATGCGAAGTACCGCATACATGGTGAAAGTCTTCTGTTATTCTATTCTTTATTATTCTGTTGGAATAACCTGTATATGCAAAGTACTACATACATGGTGAAATTCTTACATTATTCCATTTTTATTATTACGATGGAATATCACTGTGTAAAAGCGTACGCATGACACAGTTCCATTATTTATTATTACATTGGAATAACATGTCTATGCTATTACATCATCGTACTCTTTAATTGAATGTTGTTATTCCGGTCTTTATTATTACATTGGAATATCCACATCTATGTGGATTACGCATTACACGGTTCCATTCTTTATTATTTTGTTGGAATATCACATGCATGCGGATTACGCATGACTGGTTCCATTCTTTATTATTACATTGGGAGTAACTTATTCATGCGATTACATCGCATGCGGGGTGAATCCTTACATTATTCCATTCTTTATTATTACATTGGAATAACTTTCGTCTATGTGGATTACCACATGCATGGTGAATGATCATTTGTATTCATTCCTTATTAAATTGTGGAAATGATCTATTACGTGGATTACCTGCATTTAATGAATGAAAATCCATTTGCGATTTCATATATTCTATTATACTCAGTTGGTTAAAGTTTTAGCTTCTATACTCCATGATATTAATAGAATATCCTGGATATTTGTGCTTCATCCAATATCTTTTCATGGAAATATTCTTCTAAGCATTCTTAAATTTTACTCTACAAAGCAGTATCATGTTGACAATTTGGACGTAATTGATTTCAGGATAAATTAACTTATAAATCTTTAAAATTTATTCTTGAACTTGTTTTATTGAATTATTATGTCATTGTCATCATCCTCATGCTTATATTGTGATGAAAGTCATCTTTGGCTTACGTGCATAGATGGACTTGGTATGATTATGACTAGGGATCATTCGGTATAATCATGACCTGTAATATTATAAATGATGTGCTAAAAGTCCTCAGTGGCCTGTAGTGCATTGATGGACAGTTTTTGGTATGATTATGACCAAGGATTATTCGGTATAGTCATGACCATTGATGATTTAATGAATATCATTGGCCCATAGTGCAGGGATGACTCGATGATGTGGTTTATTTATTAAGCTTAGTCTCAGCGATAAAAATTGATGAAAATATTATAAATCATAGAAGATAGTAGATATCATGCTCTACTTGACTCTTCTAATGAATTTCTTATTCCACTGCAGTTAAACTTGATATCTATTATATTTTATCAGTTTAACATTATTGAAGACTAATGATAATTTATTCTGCATTATCTTAGTCATAATATTTCTTACTGGGCTAGTTGAGCTCACCCTTTCTTTCACTGTTCTCTTGAAATGAGAATATAGCTGGGATGAGTCGGGGAACGGAGTGACGGTGTAAAATCCCAAATTTTACGAATAAAGATTTAATTTTCTCGAAATATTTTTTTCAAAATTATGGTGTAGATTTGAGATAATGTTATAATTGTGGGTAAAATTTATAAATTTTGAAATGTATGAAAGTTGTTATATAATATTCGATTAGTTGGGGAATATTCGTGCGATGGTACAATCATAAGTGGACCCCAGAACAGAATTATTGTTGGATTGAGAAAACGATAAAAATATTTTTATGAAAATAACGGCGAAAGTTTTACCGTTAACTGTTAAAACACACGGTGTTAAAAAAAGTGCGATGTCTGGCGTGGTTGCATAGTAGCAATACGGTATTGATTATTGATGCTTACGTGAGAAGTCACTCGGTTTTGTTCAATTATTGCAAGCGATAATTCTTTGCGTAGTATCTCACGTTATTTGATTCAATTATTGTCGATATTTAATATATTATTAAATCAATAATTGAGATAACAAAGTTATTAGTATTATTATTTGCAATATTAACGATGTCTAGAAGTTACGCCGAGGAGAGGTTTGGTCACCTAATTGCGGCATGATAGGGAGAAATTCTTATTGAAAAGCCCCCTCTTTCCTGGGAATGACCTGGTCGATTAATATTGTGAATTATAATAAAGGTTATAAGTTTTGTTTTATTATTATTATAAATGTAATAAAATAGAAAACTTTTTATATAAAATGAAAACTTTTATAAAGTTTTGTTTTATTTGATTATAAATAGAATATATTATATTTTATTATGCATAGTATTTGCATAGTGCCTGCATAGTGTTTGCATAGTAAAATCTTTTTATATAAAACAGAATACTTTTATAAAGTTATTTATTTTATTAGATTTTAAATAGAATATATTATATTATGCATAGTGTTTGCATAGTGCCTGCATAGTGTTTGCATAGTAAATTTTTTTTATATAAAACAGAATACTTTTATAAAGTTATTCGTTTTATTAGATTATAAATAGAATATATTATATTTTATTTAAAAGATTTTGTTTTATTAGAATATTTTATTAATACTACATAGTAAATCAATATGGACCGTCCGTTTAAAAGTAAATCAATCTGGATCGTTCATGAATTAGTTACTATTCAGTCCATTCTCCTACAAATAGAAGCTCATTCCTTCATTATTTCTTACAAATTCATTGAAACTCTAGAGAAAGAAACTATAGAGAGAAAGAAGAAAAGTATTCTGCTACTTCACTACTCCTATATCCAGTTTCTTCTAAGGTAAGAGGTATTATTTCTTTCGTATTCATGAAGAGAACTTCTGTTATTCCATTCTTTATTATTCTATTGGAATAACCTGTATACACGGGTTACCCTATACTTGGTGAAATTCTTCTGTTATTCCATTCTTTATTATTCTGTTGGAACATCATGTCTGTGCGTTTACGCATGACCTAGTTCCATTATTTATTATTTTGTTGGAATATCCTATCTGTGCGTTTACGCATGACTGGTTCCGTTATTTATTATTACGTTAGAATATCACATGCACGTGCGTTTACGTATGACTGGTTCCATTATTTATTATTCATTGGAATAACTTTCTGCGTCTTGATCATCGCATGCCTGGTGATTTCTTTTGTTATTCCATTCTTTATTATACTCATTTGGTTAAAGTTTTAGCTTTTATACTCCATGAAATTAGTGGAATATCCTTGATATTTACGCTTTATCCAGTATCTTTTCATGGAAATATTCTTCTGAGCATTCTTGAATTTTACTCCACGAAGCAGTATCATGTTGACAATTTGGACGTTATTGAGTTCAGGATAAATTAACTTATAAATCTTTAAAATTTATTCTTGAACTTGTTTTATTGAATTGTCATCATCCTCATGCTTATATTATGTTGAAAGTCATCTGTGGCCTGTAGTGGATAGATGAACTTGGTATGATTATGACCAGGAATTATTCGGTATAATCATGACCATAATGATATAAATGATGTGGAAAAAGTCTTCATTGGCCCGTAGTTCATTGATGGACAGTTTTTGGTATGATTATGGCTATGGATTCTCTTCGGCCAAGGGTGCAAAGATGAATTGTTTTATGGCATGATCATAACCATTGATGAATACACGAATATCCTTGGCCCGTAGTGCATGGATAATTTGTGGTTGTGATACTAATGAATATCCTTGGCCGTATTGCAGGGATGATGTGGATTATATATTAAGCTGAGTCCCAGCGATAAAAGTGATGAAAAACCTTTTAAATCATAGAAGATAGTAGATTTATTCTCTACTTGACTCTTTTAATGGATTGCTTGTTCCGCTGCAGTTAAACTTGATGTTTGTTATATTGTATCAGTTTAATACTGTTAAAGACTAATGATAATTTATTCTGCATTATCTTAGTCATAATATTTCTTACTGGGCTAGTTGAGCTCACCCTTTTGCTTTCATTGTTCTCTTCAGGAAATGAGAATGTAGCAGGGACTAGTCCGGGAATGGAGTGACGGTCCAGATGATAGCATTAGTAGTCCTCACTATTCTATGAAATAGTGTGTTAATAAATGTATTGAAGACTTATTTTGAGTTTGGATATTGTCTAGAAGACAATATTTGTATTAAAACTCAAAGCTCATGTTGTATATTTAAGATTGTATTTGTATTCTGTACCATGTATTTGGCGATTCAGAATAAGTGATGTATACCTATTTTGGGGGCATCACAGACGGTCCAGATGATAGCATTAGTAGTCCTCACAATTCTATTAAATAGTGTGATAATAAATGTAATGAGGACTCCATTGAGTGTGGATATTGTGTAGATGACAATATTTGTATTAAAACTCATAGCACATGTTTTGTCGTATATTACACGACGTTTATATAATTAAGTTTGTATTTGTATTATGTACCATGTATTTGGCGACTCAAGATGGGTGATGTATACCTATGTTGGGGGCGTCACTGTTGGTATCAAAGCTTAGGGAGATGATCCCTGGCTGAGATGTGAGACAAGAAATAGGAGGGGAGAGACGGAGAATTCCTTCGCTAGTATGACTTACCTAAGTTTATTTGGTATTTAATTGGTCGGTCAGAGTATAGGGATAATATGTGATATGTTAATTAACCCTTGTTTTGTGACAGTGTTTGCAAATGGCATCTGAAAATATTGAGATCAGCAATGAAGCACATGAGACCGTTGAGTCACCAACGATCAATACCCAGGATAATGTGAAACAGGAAGACAATAATCCTTAGGTAAATAACAACACCAATCAAATGATGAATGATGGGATGTTCAGGGGCTTTATGTAATTCAGGCAACATCAGGCAAGAGAGACTCCTATTCAAAATGCAGGTGGAAACAATGGCAACCCACGGCTGGTCACTGCTAAGAAGTTCAAGGAGCTGGGACCGCCGGAGTTTTTGGGAAAGCCAAAACCACTTAAGGCGGAGACGTATTTAAAGCAGATCACCAAGATATTTGATGTCTTGGGATGCTCTGAGGAGCAAAAGGTTCCCTTTGCCACCTTTATGTTGCGTGAAGAGGCGATTCTTGGTGGGAATCAGTAAAAGCGACTCCGACTGGCCTTTTCAAGATGTCTTGGGAGAAGTTCCAAGGCATTCAACGACAAGTACTTTCCCGAAAGTATTCGTCACATGAAGGAGGTGGAGTTTATCAAGTTGGAGCAAAACAATATGACCATGTCGCAATACGAGGCTAAATTTGCGGAGTTATCCAGGTTTGTATCCTATTTGGTCGATAATGAGGAGCGAATGACGCGAATGTTTCTAAGAGGTTTGAAACCCGATATACGTCAATACCTCATTTCTCACAAACTTTGTTTATATTCAGATGTTGTGAATAGGGCTCAGTTATTGGAGCCGATAATGAGTCAGTACAACCAAAAGGCAATGACCATTGGAACAATGATAACCATCGTGGGGAAAATTATCATGCCAAGAATGGTAACCACTTCGGTGGTAATCATGACCAAGATAATAGAAGTTGAAATTTCAAGAAGAGAAGGTTCAATAACGATGGAAAAACAGCAGCACCAATGTTACGCCCCCAAAATAGGTATATATCACCGATCTTGAGTGGCCAAATACATGGTACAAAATACAAATAAAAACTTAATTATACAACTGTCGTGTAAAATACGACAAAACATAGCTGAGAGTTTAAATAAGAATATTGTCATCTAGACAATATCCACACTCAATGGTGTCCTCATTACAATTATTATCACATTATTCTGTAGAATAGTGAAGACTACTAAAGCCATTTATCCTGGACCATCACTCCATTCCCCGACTCGTCCCGGCTACGTTCTCATTTCCTGAAGAGAACATTGAAAGAAAAGGGTGAACTCAACTAGCCCAGTAAAAAATATTATGACTAAGATAATACAGAATAAATTATCCTTAGCCTTCAACAGTATAACAACTGATAGAATACAATAGACAACAAGTTTTAGATCAACAACTGCAGCGGAAATAAACAATCCATTAGAAGAGTCAAGTAGAGCATAAAATCTACTATCTTCTATAATTTAAAATGTTTTCATCAATTTCTATCGCTGAGACTCAGCTTAATAAATAAGCCACATCATCGAATCATCCCCACACTACGGGCCAAGGATATTCATGTAATCATCAATGGTCATGACTATACCGAATAATCTCTGGTCATAATTATACCCATAAATTATACCCAAGACAAAAGAACTCTCATCACCTGTCTTCACCTGAACTACCTAATATTATAGTTAAATCCACAATTCATATTTATAATCATGTAAATTAACAGTTTCTCCTTGCCACAAAGGCTTAATAGAACGTTTACTCAATATCCTTACCCTAAAGGCTAAAGATATTCAAATGTAATAACAATGATCATACCAATCAGTTGTCTACCTTTGCACTACGGGCCAAAGATATTCAACTATAAAACCAATGGTCATGATCATACCAATCGATTAATCTGTCGTCGATTGCACCACGGCCAAAGACATTCAACTGTTAACTAATGGTCATTATCCTGCGAATCACATCATCGAATTATCCATGCACTACGGGCCAAGGATATTCGTTATTATCACCGATGGTCATGATCATGTCATACATTTGTCCATCTTTGCACTACGGCCAAAGCTTTCAATCAGCAGGTTAGTTCGTCTTTTGCACGTAAAGACAAAGATATACAATTATAAAATCAATAATCAACCGTCCATCTTTGCACGTAAGCCAAAGATATACAACCATAAAACCAATAATCAACAGTCCATCTATGCACGTAAGCCAAAGATGACTTTTATCACAATATAAGCATGAGGATGATGACAATGATATAAGCATTAATCAAATGAAATCAAGGATAAATATTAAAGACTTTAAATTTATCTAGAGTTTAAAAATATCCAAATTGTCAACATGATACTGCTTTGTAGAGTAAAATTCAAGAATAATATTTTGTATCAAAAATAATTTGGACAGAAAAGAAATATATTTTTTGGGTGAATAGTATCCCGTGAATAGTACCCTGTGAATACTACTTTTCGTGAATAGTATCCCAACATGAAAAGTACCCCAAATACTCGAGTGAATAATACTAGAGTGAATAGTAATTTGGGTGAATAGTAAACCATGAATAGTAACTCATGAATAGTATCCTGACACAAAAAGTGCCCCAAATACTCGAGTGAATAATACTAGAGTGAATAGTAATTTGGGTGAATAGTAACCCGTGAATAGTAATTTATGAATAGTACTCCGACACGAAAAGTGCCCCGAATACCCGAGTATAATATAATATACGAAACTGCAAATGGATTTTCACCCGCTATGCGGTAATCCACGTATATAGATCATTTCCATAATTTAATAAGGAATGAATACAAAGGATCATTCACCATGCATGTGGTAATCCACATAGACAGGTTATTCCAATAGAATAATAATGAATGGAATAACAAAAGAATTCACCATGCATGCGATAGACCACACAGACAGGTTATTCCCAACAGAATAATAAAGATCAGAATAACAACAGAATTCACCATGCATGCGATAGACTGCACAGACAGGTTATTCCAACAGAATAATAAATAATGGAACCAGGTCATGCGTAAGCATACGCAGACGAGGATATTACGGCGAGAATAATAAAGAATGGAATAATAGAGGAATTTCACCATGTATGCAAGATTACTTAGATAGTATAAGGTTATTCCAACATAATAATAAAGAATGGAATAACAGAAGAATTTCACCATGTATACGGTAGTCCGCGTATACAGGTTATTTCAACAGAATAATAAGGAATGGAATAACAATAGCTCTCTTTATGAATACAAAAGAAATAATACACCTTACCTTAGAAAGAAATTGGATACTGGAGTAGAGAGGTAACAGACTTCTCTTCTTCTTTCTCTCTATAATTTCTCTCTATAATAATTACTCTATAGCTTTAGTGAATTGGTGGGAAATGAAGGAAGAATGAGCTTCTATTTATAGGAAAATATAGTTTTGATAATTGCACATTTTGGGGCTCGAAATATTATAGTACAATACATTCACCTTTTCCTTCATTTTAATTTAGTCCTACCTCCCCTAATAGTGAATAATGTGAATCAATAGTTCAATCATGTGAATCAATAGTTATAATCATGTGAAAATACGAATTACAGTATAGTACCTCCATCTATACCTCCATTTTTAACTTAGTCATGCAAGTATTATCAATCTTGCACCAACTCCCCTAATAGTAAATGAATGTCAATCAATAGTACACACATGTGAATAAATAGTTAATAGCATGTGAATTAATAGCAATTAATTGCTCATTTACCCGATTAATTACCCGGTTGGTCAATATAACTTCAAGACATCAATTACTATCGAAATAAATGTCGATTTCCACTAACACCAATAATCCCAACACAATGGAAATATTTTTCTCAACAATTTCATTTTTGAAATTTTAAAGTTTGACTTTTTTCGAAAAAGTCAACTATTGACTATTTAACCAAAAAGTCAACCCCGGAAAATTTTGTGTTTATAGTCTATTCTTACTAATTTCATCGTTCCGGACTCAAATATCACGTCCGCGTCTCCAAATTCAACTCCGAACTCAAATTCGATTTTTAATAACATTTATTCACTATTATTATAACTCGCAATATTAACAACTATTTCGTTCCCAGGAAAGAGAGGGTTTTCCAATAAAGATTTCTCCTTATTGGCGCGCAATTAGGTGTCCAAACCTCTCTTTGATAGAACTTCTAGACATTGTTAATGATGCAAATAATAATATGAATAGCTGTATCGTCTCAATTATTAATTTAATAATATATAAAATATCGTTAATAATTGAATCAAACTGAGTGACTTCTCACGTAAGCATTAATAATCAATACCGTGTGCTACTATGCAACCACGTGTATTTTACCACCGATTATTTTATGACAACTTTCTTACTTTGAAAAATTTTCAAATGTCACCCTTAACTTTAAACTTTTATCAATTTAACTATTTACCAAAATAGAAAAATTGAATACTTTTATTTCATAAAATTCGGGGTCTCACAATCCCTCCTCCTTTATGAAATTTCGCCCTCGAAATTTATGTACGTACTTGATATTCAAAGAGATGAGAATACCTTGCTTTATTTTCAGATTGTACCTTCCCAGTTATATCCTCTATATCATGATTTTTTCATTGTTCATCTCCTGTATTTCAGATATCATTCTAGAATATATCTTCAAAATAAGGGTTAATTGACATGTCACATATTATCCCTATACTCTGACCGATCAATTAAATACCAAATAACTTAGGTAGGTCATACTAGCGAAGGATTTTCTCGTCTCTCCCCTCCTAGTTCTTGTCTCACATCTCAGCCAGGGATCATATCCCTAAGCTTTGATACCAACTGTGACGCCCCCAAAATAGGTATACATCACCCATCTTGAGTCGTCAAATACATGGTACAAAATACAAATAAAAACTTAATTATACAACTGTCGTGTAAAATACGACAAAACATAGCTGAGAGTTTAAACAAGAATATTGTCATCTAGATAATATCCACACTCAATGGTGTCCTCATTACAATTATTATCACATTATTCCGTAGAATAGTGAGGACTACTAAAGCCATTTATCCTGGAGCATCACTCCATTTCCCGACTCATCCCGGCTACGTTCTCATTTCCTGAAGAGAACATTGAAAGAAAAGGGTGAGCTCAACTAGCCCACTAAAAAATATTATGACTAAGATAATGCAGAATAAATTATCCTTAGCCTTCAACAGTATAACAACTGATAGACTACAATAGACAACAAGTTTTAGATCAACAATTTCAGCGGAAATAAGCAATCCATTAGAAGAGTCAAGTAGAGCATAAAATCTACTATCTTCTATAATTGAAAATGTTTTCATCAATTTCTATTGCTGAGACTCAGCTTAATAAATAAGCCACATCATCGAATCATCCCTACACTATGGGCCAAAGATATTCATGTAATCATCAATGGTCATGACTATACCGAATAATCCATGGTCATAATCATACCCATAAATTATACCCAAGGAAAAAGAACTCTCATCACCTGTCTTCACCTAAACTACCAAATATTATAGTTAAATCCACAATTCATATTTATAATCATGTAAATTAACAGTTTCTCCTTGCCACAAAGGCTTAATAGAACGTTTACTCAATATCCTTCCCCAAAGGCTAAAGATATTCAAATGTAATAACAATGATCATACCAATCAGTTGTCTACCTTTGCACTACGGGCCAAAGATATTCAACTATAAAACCAATGTTCATGATTATACCAATCAGTTGTCTGTCAGTGCACCACGGCCAAAGACATTCAACTGTTAACTAATGGTCATGATCCTGCCAATCACATCATCGAATTATCCATGCACTACGGGCTAAGGATATTCGTAATTATCACCATTGGTCATGATCATATCATACACCTGTCCTTCTTTGCACTACGGGCCAAAGCTTTCAATCAACAGTTCATCTTTGCACGTAAGACAAAGATATACAATTATAAAATCAATAATCAACCGTCCATCTTTGCACGTAAGCCAAAGATATACAACCATAAAACCAATAATCAACGGTCCATCTATGCACGTAAGCCAAAGATGACTTTTATCACAATATAAGCATGAGGATAATGACAATGATATAAGCATTAATCAAATGAAATCAAAGATAAATATTAAAGACTTTAAATTTATCCAGAGTTTAAAAATATCCAAATTGTCAACATGATACTACTTTGTAGAGTAAAATTCAAGAATAATATTTATGTATCAAAAATAATTTGGATAGAAAAAAAAAATTCGGGTGAATAGTACCCCGTGAATAGTACCCTATGAATAGTATTTTTTGTGAATAGTACCCCGACATAAAAAGTACTCCAAATACCCGAGTGAATAATACTAGTGTGAATAGTAATTTGGGTGAATAGTAACCCATGAATAGTAACTCGTGAATAGTACCCTGACACAAAAAGTGCCCCGAATACCCGAGTGAATAATACTAGAGTGA
Organism: Panax ginseng; assembly: GCA_020205605.1. NCBI lineage: Eukaryota > Viridiplantae > Streptophyta > Magnoliopsida > Apiales > Araliaceae > Panax > Panax ginseng. The sequence continues at coordinate 155,997,537 of CM035128.1, forward strand.
ATAGTAATTTGGGTGAATAGTAACCTATGAATAGTAACTCGTGAATAGTACTCTGACACGAAAAGTGCCCCGAATACCCGAGTATAATAGAATATACGAAACTGCAAATGGATTTTCACCCGTCATGCGGTAATCCACGTATACAGATCATTTCTACAATTTAATAAGGAATGAATACAAAGGATCATTCACCATGCGTGTGGTAATCCATATATATACAGGTTATTCCAATAGAATAATAAAGAATGGAATAAAAGAAAAATTCACCATGCACTCGATAGACCGCATAGATAGGTTATTCCTAATAGAATAATAAAGAATGGAATAACAACAGAATTCACTATGCATGCGATAGACCGCACAGACAGGTTATTCCAACAGAATAATAAATAATGGAACCAGGTCATGCGTAAATGCACAGACAGGATATTCCTACAGAATAATAAAGAATGGAATAATAGAAGAATTTCACCATGTATGCAGTACTTCACATAGACAGGTTATTCCAACATAATAATAAAGAATGAAATAACAGAAGAATTTCACCATGTATACGGTAGTCCGCGTACACAGGTTATTCCAACAGAATAATAAGGAATGAAATAATAATAGCTCTCTTCATGAATACGAAAGAAATAATACCCTTTACCTTAGAAAGAAACTAGATACTGGAGTAGAGAGGTAGCAGACTTCTCTTCTTCTTTCTCTCTATAATTTCTCTCTATAATAATTACTCTATAACTTTAGTAAATTGGTGGGAAATGAAGGAAGAATGAGCTTCTATTTATAGGAAAATATAGTTTCGATAATTGCACGTTTTGGGGCTCGAAATATTACAGTACAATACCTTCAACTTTTCTTTCATTTTTAATTTAGTTTTGCAAGTATTATCAAACTTGCACCACCTCCCCTAATAGTAAATAATGTGAATCAATAGTTCAATCATGTGAATCAATAGTTATAATCATGTGAAAATACGAATTACAGTATAGTACCTTCATCTATACCTCCATTTTTAACTTAGTCATGCAAATATTATCAATCTTGCACCAACTCCCCTAATAGTAAATGAATGTGAATCAATAGTACACACATGTGAACAAATAGTTAATAGTATATGAATTAATAGCAATTAATTGCTCATTTACCCGATTAATTACCCGGTTGGTCAATATAACTTCCAGACATCAATTATTATCGAAATAAATGTCGATTTCCACTAACACCAATAATCCCAACACAATGGAAATATTTTTCTCAACAATTTCATTTTTGAAATTTTAAAGTTTGACTTTTTCCAAAAAAAGTCAACTATTGACTTTTTGACCAAAAAGTCAACCCCTAAAAATTTTGTGTTTATAGTTTATTCTTACTAATTTCATTGTTCCGGACTCAAATATCACGTTCGCGTCTCCAAATTCAACTCCGAACTCAAATTCGATTTTTAATAATATTTATTCACTATTATTATAACTCGCAATATTAACAACCGATTCGTTTCGGAAAGAGGGGCTTTCAATAAAGATTTCTCCTTATTGGCGGCGCAATTAGGTGACCAAACCTCTCCTTGACAGAACTTCTAGACATTGTTAATTATGCAAATAATAATATGAATAACTGTATCGTCTCAATTATTAATTTAATAATATATAAAATATCGACAATAATTGAATCAAACTGAGTGACTTCTCACGTAAGCATTAATAATCAATACCGTGTGCTACTATGCAACCACGCGTATTTTACCACCGATTATTTTATGACAACTTGCTTACTTTAAAAAATTTTCAAATGTCACCCTTAACTTTAAACTTTTATCAATTTAACTATTTACCAAAATAGAAAAATTGAATACTTTTATTTCATAAAATTCAGGGTCTCACAACCAACACCCATTTTCAAGGAAGGAGAATGACCACCAATTGTATGCTTCAAATGCGGAGGGGAGGGACATATCAGTCCAAACTGCGTGATGCAGTCCAAAGTATGTTACAATTTTGGAAAAGAAGGTCACCTAGCCTGATTTTGTCATGCACCAAAGTCAAGTCCTGCTGAGACGGTGGCACCAAAGGCGGATACGGGCAAAACAAAGTCGGTAGTTTCAGGAATAGCGTTTTTTGTGACTTCTCAAAAAGCGAGTGACCCGAATGAAGTTAGCACGAGTTAGTTAATTATAAATTCTTGCAAAGTCTATACCTTATTAGATACCGGTTCTACCCATTCTTATATCTCTCTTTCTTGCGCTCAACGTTTAAATTTAACCCCAGAGAAGTTAGACTTTGACTTATTGGTTGAAACTTCGTTAGTAGAAACCTTCATTACCTCCGCTATTTATAAATCTTGTTTGATTCAAATCAACACTTTCACGTTACCTGTCGATCTTATCTCTTTGAAAATACTTGCATTTGATGTGATTTTAGGGATTGATTGGTTAACTACTCATCAAGCTTTTTGTAAGGTAGTTAGCTTTTATATTCCTAATCAACCTGTTATGCGAATTCAAGCAACCAAACCACTAAAGTCAATCATTATCATATCAAGCCATAAGTAAAGAGCCTCGATCCTTTCGTTGTTGACTTCCTTGTGTGGAATGCACTGAAGCCAGACTTTTTGTAGGCGACGTCGTGAATGACGATGGCAAGTTGATAGGTATCAATGTGACGTACTATCCAAGTCTTGGATGAAAGTCACAGTTTTGAATGACATTTCTATTATTAATAAATTTCCTGACGTATTCTTAGAAGATTTCCTGGCCTACCCCTAGAGCGTGATATCGAATTTTGTATTGAACCCAATACAAAACCCATTTCTAAAACCCTTAAATATTTCTTCACCTAAAATGATCGTATAATGCGCCAAAGACGTTGGCTCGAGCTATTGAAGATTACGATCGTACCATTCAATATCATTGTGGAAAAGCGAACGTGGTAGCTGACGCGTTGAGTAGAAGATCGTATGCATTTATGAGTGCGATGTTGTTAACACAAAAACCCATTTCGTATAACTTACAAATGATGAAGATAGAGTTAAAGACTCTAGGGACCCACGTGAAGATAACGAATATACGGGTAGAATCGACTTTAATCGATAAAGTTAAAGCCGCTCAAGCTATACACCCGAATTTGATGAATGTGAAGAAGAAGGTTCACGAAGGCGTTATCTCAACCAATTTAATTGGCCCATTTGAAATTCTCGATTGAGTAGGAACTGTGGCCTATAGGCTAGTTTTACCGCCAAGTATGTCGCGTGTTCATAATATTTTTCACGTATCGTTGTTAGTAAAAACTTAGTCTTGGGGGACTTTGGAGCCAAATTTCAAAATAATTAATGAATTTGAAAAATTATGAAAACATGGGGGTTTTATAGATCATGTTACAAGGTTTCTTTCAACGGACTAATTCCGATAACGGATGAAGAAGTTATGAAGATTTGAAGTATATGTGTTAAAAGTTGCAAAGTTTGGAATTGGAGTTAAGTGCCAAAGGTCGAGCGCCTAAGCACTAGGCTCGGCGTTTAGAATCTGTTCTTGGACGCCTAGGCGCTTGCCCAAGGCCAAATTTGGGCGCCTAGGCGCTGGTCAAGTGTTAAGCCAAAATTTGTCCGGACGTCCTTTAGTAAATTGGGCATAACTTTTTCATACAAACTCCGATTGAGGTGATTCAAGATGATTCGGAAAGATAATGAGTAGACCTAAAACTTTTATTCTTTATATTTTTCATACAAACTTTTATACTTTTTCATACAAACACACTAGCGAATGATTTACTCGTCTCTCCCTTCCTAGTTCTATTCCCCGATCTCCGCTAGAGACCATATCCCTAAACTCTGATACCAACTATGACGCCCCCAAAATAGGTATACATCACCCATTCTGAGTCACCAAAAACATGGTACAGAAACAACTACAACTTTATTAATACAATTGTCGTGCAAAATACGACAACACATAAACTGTGAGTTTAAATACAAATATTGTCTTTCTGCATAATATCCACACTCAAATAAGTCCTCATTACAATTATTGATATACTATTTTACAAAAATGGTGAGGACTACTAAAATAACTTTCTAGAACCATCATTCCATACCCCGACTAGAACTCGCTACATTCTCGCCTCTTGAGAAGAAAAATGGAACAAAAAGGAAAAGGGTGAGCTTAACTAGTCCAGTAAAGAATATTATGACTAAGATAATATCGAACAAATTATCGTTAGTCTTCAAAAGGGAAAAATCTGATAGAATATAATAGACAACAAGTTTCAGATCAATATTCACAACAGAAATAACAATTCATAGAAGAGTTACGTAGAGAATGAAATCTACTATAATCTATGAATTTAAAAGTCCATCATCAATATTTTATCCCTGTAACATCAATCAATATTCATCTTTAATCAAATATTCATCTTTGCACTCTGTGCCAAAGATATTCATCGATTGGTCATGTTCATCTCAACACTGCTCATCTTTGCACTACTGAGGCCAAAGATATTCATCGAAAATCATTAATTTTTACACTACAGGCCAAAGATATTCAGTAATATCATCATTTAGGACTGAGGATGATGAAAATATTTTTAAAGAAATGAATCCAGTGAAACAAAAGAACAAATTTTAAGGATTCGTACTTCAAGCAATCCAAGTTCAAAAATACTTCATAAATAATCATAGTGGAGTAAAATTCAAGAATGAAGACCAAAACATGGATACAATCAAAGCTAGTATCCATAATAAATATTTTGGACAAAAAATGAAAATTTAATTTTTTTTGTAAATAGTGCCGCATTCGTGAATAGTACCGTATACGTGAATAGTGTCGTATACGTGAATAGTAACCCCGACACTAAAAGACAAGAATTTCACAAGAAAAATATTACCAATATTCCGGCATAATGATATAAAAAGAAATAATTTCATTTTAAAAAAAAATAATATCCCTTACCTCGAAAAGACAGTACTTCTGACGGGAATACTAGATATATTGCTGAAGGGAACTTGCAGCGTATAGCAACACTCAAAGTATCAAAATACTCACAAGAATACGCTCGATAATATAGAGAGAAAAGATTTCAGTTTCTGGTGTGATTTTCAATTCTAACCTAAGCACCCTATTTATAGAAAAATGCTTAAAACACCAAAGCAGAAAATTTAATAAAATATTATTATTTTTTAAAAATTTCCTACGCCCACTTTTGAAGATCTGAATTCAGCCACCAGTGGGGCCCACAATAATAACAAAATCAAAAAAAATATTTTTGTTATTAAAAATAATTAAAACTTCAAAAATCAATTATTCCAGAACTTCAATACGTCATAATAAATAGCCCTTTTATCAGAAAAATTTGAATCTTATGTCCATTCCATAGGAAATTCAATTCTCTACAACTTTGAAAGTTTAATTTTTTCCAAATTCCAACCACCACGTAGAAGAACTCCATGGGGATCGGAAATGTAAATATATAAAAGCGGTAAATATATATATATGAACATGATGATCGCCACCAGAGTAAACTCCAAAGTGGGACGAAATGTAAATAAAGTTGTAAAAGCGATCATTTGCGCCACGAAGTAAAACCTGTAGATGACAGAATGTAAATAAAAGGCGTAAAAGCGCCACGAAGTAGACTCCAGGCCTGATAGAAATGTAAATATATATATATGTAAAAATATATATATAAAAGTAGTAAACGCAGCGGATGTAAATCCGGGCTCATCGGATATGTCCGACAGCAATTATATATATGTATATATAAAAAAGCGAGTAAACGCACCGGATGTAAAATCTAGGCTCATCAGATATGTCTGACAGCAATTTTATATATATATATATATATATATATATAATATATAAAAGCAATTAAACGCTCTGGATGTAAAATCTGGACTCATGACGTAGTCGACCACGCTTTTATATATATATATATATATATATATATATATATATATATATATATATATATATATATATATATATATATATATATATATATAAAAGCAGATAAATGCTCCAGACCAAAGTCTAGGCTCAATCGAGGCATAACTCGATAAGCCACTTTTGAAGATCTGAATTAAGCCACCAGTGGGGCCCACAATAATGACAAAATCAAAAAAATGTTTTTGTTATTAAAAATAATTAAAACTTCAAATATCAATTATTCCAAAACTTCAATACCTCATAATAAATAGCCCTTTTATCAGAAATATTTGAATCTTATGTCCATTCCATAGGAAATTCAATTCTCTACAACTTTGTAAGTTTAATTTTTTCCAAATTCCAAGCAGAAGTTGACCGAAATCCATAAACGGACGATTTTACAGGCTATAATCAAATTTCAGTCAAGAAATGGGCCCACAAACATGTTTAACATGTTTTAAACAATTTTTGTAACAAAAATACTCTCCCTCATTTATTTATATATCACACATTCATTGTAAAATATCACCATTATTATAATAATATATTTAAATGAATTATTTTATCAGAAAAGATAAAAAATCAATTTTCAACAATTGTTACATTAAAAATTTTCTCCATCTATATCCACATAAAATGAATATTTTCCTTATCATATAAATCAATAATTAATTATTCACAAATAATATTACAGAATCACAATAAAATAACCCGTGTAGCTCCAGGAAGAGGGGCTTTCAATAAGGATTTCTCCTTCTTGGCCATGCAATTAGGTGACCAAACCTCTCCTTAGATGTAACTTTCTAGACATTGCCAATAATGCTATCTAATAATATTATTCAAATAATATGAATTATTGATATGATAATGAAAAATATTGTGCAGTGACAATTATTGAAACAACAATAATATAAAATATCAACGTAGCAATTATTGAATCAATAAAATATAATATTGAATAGTAATTACTGTAATAATTATTGAGTAGTGCCTTCTTACGTAAGAATCAATAATTGGTGCAATACTGCAGTGCTATCTTTGTGTTTAAACATCGGGGTATTCCAATCAAGATTAATAGCAGAATAACTACTTCTGCTATTATTTATAAACAACTTATACTTGTCATTTTCTTCATTCAATCACTTTCTGTTATGGGGCCCACACAAGGTTGCGCCGTCGTACGAATATTCCCCGACAGTAAGAATATTCCACGACCAAACGAATATTCCCCGACAACAATGAAGATTTTATAATCACTTGCTTATTTGAAATATTTGCGCATTTTACCCATAACTAACCACATTAATCAAATCAACCCTTACTATTTCAAAATAATAAATAGAGGAATTTCAATTTCATTTAATAATAAGTTGGGGTCTTATATTTGAGGTCGGTATCAAGGCCTAAAATGGCTATTTTAGGGACTGATGTGCATTTAGAGGCAATCGGAGGACATCGGGCATGCACGTATGCAACGTGTAATATTTTTGATGATAAAGGTATTGAAGGTATCCTCACCTCTTTGGCATACCAGGTACGTACGTAAATTTCGAGGGTAAAATTTCATAAGGAGGGGAGATTGTGAGACCCTAGATTTTATGAATAAAGATTTAAATTTCTTGAAATATTTTTTTTAATATTATGGTGTGGATTTGATATAATGTTATAGTTGTGGGTAATATTTACAAATTTTGCATAGTAAGAAAGTGGTTATATAATATTCAATTGGTCGGGAAATATTCGTTTTAACAGGAAATATGCGTACGACGGCACAATCCTTGGTGGACCCCACAACGGAAGTATTGTCGTAGCAAGAAAATGACAGAATTATCTTTTATTAAAAATAAGCGAAAGTGTTACCGTTAAACCGCTGTTGAACTACCCGGTAGTAAAAAAAATACGATGTCTGGCGTGGTTGCATAGTAGCACACGGTATTGATTATTGATGCTTACGTGAGAAGTCACTCAGTTATACTCAATTATTGCTACAGTAATTGCTGCATCATATCTCTCATATTATTGATTCACAGTATCATCTGTATAATATGATATATTATTCAATCAATAATTGAGATGACAAAGTTATTCATATTATTAAATTGCAATATTTACAATGTCTAGAAGTTCTGTCAAGGAGATGTTTGGTCATCTAATTGCGCGCCAATAAGGAGAAATCCTTATCGGAAAGCCACCTCTTTCCTAAGAACGACCTAGTTGTTAAATATTGTGAGTTATAATATTAATGATGAATAAGTTCGTGTTGATTAAAGATGAAATTGATAGTTCCATTGTGTTGGAATTATTAGTGTTAGTGGAAATTGACATTTATTTCGATAATAATTGATGTCTAGAAGTTATCGGGTAATTAATCGGATAAATGAGGAATTAATTGGTATTAATTCACATGATTATAACTATTTGTTCACATGTGTGTACTATTGATTCACATTCTTATACTATTAGGGGAGTTGGTGCAAGATTGATAATACTTGCATGACTAAGTTAAAAATGGAGGTATAGATGGAGGTACTATACTGTAATTCATATTTTCACATGTTTAGAACTATTGAGTCACATGATTTACTATTAATTCACATGATTTATTATTAGGGGAGGTGGTGCAAGTTTGATTGTCGACGTCGGGATTTTTGGTGTCCCTTTTCATTACTTGTTCTTTGGTGTTCTCATATTAATGTGAGATTTGTTTAAAAAAACTAGTAAAAAAGGTCAGACATGTATAATGTCGACGATTGACTTTAAGAGTCGCCAATTGGTGTATTTAACTGGTTGCACCAACGCAACCGAAAAAGGTTTGCACATTGACCCAGTGATTTGACACTGCTAAACGGGTCTGTGAAATCGAGATTCATTAAGGGTTCGGTGGCTTGATTATGTGGAGGGAAGGTGTTAGGCACCCCCCGACATCCGTGTTACCACGGTGACCGCCACTCTTCAAAGAAATTGTTATATGAATGTGTGTGTGTGTGTGTGTGTGTGGATTAATGTGCAATTTATTTGAAAGTAGTGCGAGGCCTCGTTCACACCTATATACACAAGGTTTGAATTTTATAGAAAAATTCAGGTTTAACCAAGATATAGCAATGAAGTTTTATAAGTTTTCAAACCCTGTGCTCAATAGGAATTGAGACCTTTTCATACTTCCATTTTATTAAATGTTCGGCTTGTTTACTTTTATTTTCGAGATGCGAAGCATCCTCGAGAAAATAATATACAGCAGTGCCGAACTCCTTATGGGCATGACAGCCATCCAAGGAAACTAACACTGTAAAATAATGTACAAGCTGCTTACAGCTAAAAAATATCCATCATGGGAACTGAATCTAGATTTAGTAGACTGAACCTGTGATCACATGATTCCTAGGCTCACATGATACTGCAATTTGTATGGAAAGCAGTAAGCAGTTATATATATAAAAGCTGTAAATATATATATACAGACTGGATCAACCACCACGAAGCAACTTCATGGGGGATCAAAAATGTAAATATATAAAAGTGGTAAATATATATATATATATATGAACATGATCAACCGCCACGAAGTAAACTCCAGGCGGGACGAAATGTAAATAAAGCTGTAAAAGCGATCAAGCGCCATTAAGTAAACTCCAGGCGGAGATGTAATATAAATAAAGTTTGTAAAACGCCACGAAGTAGACTCGTGCTGATAGAAATGTAAATATATATATGTAAAATATATATATAAAAGCAAAGAACGCATATAGGATATAAATCAGGGCTCATCGGATATGTCCAACAAACAATTATATATATGTATATATATAAAAGCGAGTAAACGCATATAGGATGTAAAATCTAGGCTCATCGAGATATGTTCTGACAAATATATATATATATATATATATATATATATATATATATATATATATATATATAAAAGCAATTAAACGCCGGATGTAAAATCCGGACTCATCGTGATGTAGTCGACCACGATTTATATATATAAGTATATATATATATATATATATATATATATATATATATAAAGCGAGATAAATGCTCCGCATCAAGTTCAGGCTCAATCGAGGCATAACTCGATAAGCCACTTTTGAAGATCTGAATTAAGCCACGGTGGGGCCCTACAATAATGACAAAATCAAAAAATGTTTTGTTATTAAAAATAATTAAAACTTCAAATATCAATTATTCCAAAACTTCAATACCTCATAATAAATAGCCCTTTTATCAGAAATATTTGAATCTTATGTCCATTCCATAGGAAATTCAATTCTCTACAACTTTGTAAGTTTAATTTTTCCAAATTTCAAGCGAAGTTGGCCAAGAAATCCATAAGCAGACGATTTTTTACAAAGCTATAATCAAATTTCGATCAAGAAATGGGCCCACAAACATGTTTAACATGTTTTAAACAATTTTGTAACAAAAATACTCTCCCTCCTCATTTATTTATATATCACACATTCATTGTAAAATATCACCATTATTATAATAATATATTTAAATGAATTATTTTATCAGAAAAGATAAAAAATCAATTTTCAACAATTTTTACATTAAAAATTTTCTCCATCTATATCCACATAAAATGAATATTTTCCTTATCATATAAATCAATAATTAATTATTCACAAATAATATTACGAATCACAATCTAAAACAACGAGGCCATTTTCAGGAAGAGGGCTTTCAATAAGGATTTCTCACTTCTTTGGCGCAATTATTAGGTGACCAAACCTCTCCTTAGACAGAACTTTCTAGACATTTCCAATAATTCTATCTAATAATATTATTCAAATAATATGAATTATTGATCTGATAATGAAAAATACTGTGCAGTGATAATTATTGAAACAACAATAATATAAAATATCAACGTAGCAATTATTGAATCAATAAAATATAATATTGAACAGTAATTACTGTAACAATTATTGAGTAGTGCCTTCTTACGTAAGAATCAATAATTGGTGCAATACCGTGTGCTATTGTGTTTTAACCACCGGATATTCCAAAAGTATTAACGGTAATAACTACGTCGTTATTTATAAACAACTTATACTTGTCGTTTTCTTCATCCAATCGCTTTCCGTTATGGGGCCCACACAAGGCTGCGCCGTAGTACGAATATTCCCCGATAGTAAGAATATTCCACGACCAAATGAATATTCCCCGACAACAATGAATATTTTATAACCACTTACTTATTTGAAATATTTGCGTATTTTACCCATAACTAACCACATTAATCAAATCAACCCTTACTATTTTAAAATAATAAATAGAGGAATTTCAATTTCATTTAATAATAAGTTGGGGTCTTACAACCTCCCCTCCTTATGAAATTTCGTCCTCGAAATTGACGTACGTACCTGGTGTTTCGAAAAGGTGAGGATACCTCGCTTTCATTTCCGTTTCTAATTCCCAGGTAATTTTCTCTATAGCATGGTTCCTCCACAAAACTTTGACTTGTGGTATGACCTTTGTGCGTAGGACATGCTCCTTCTTATCCAAGATCTTGACAAGTACCTCTTCGTATGTTAAGTCTTCGGCTATCTCGTCCGGTTCTAACTCAATAACGTGGTTCGGGTCTTTCACATATTTACGAAGCACAAATATGTGAAAAATATTATGAACACGATACATACTTGGAGGTAACACGAGTGTATAGGCTACATTTCCTACTCGGTCAAGAATCTGAAATGGACCAATAAATCATGGATTGAGCTTTTCTCTCTTCCCAAATCTTGTTACTCCCTTCCATGGAGCTACACGCAACAATACATGATCCCCAATACTAAATTTCTCGTCCTTTCGATGAAGATCCGCATAACTCTTTTGTCGAACTTGTGCCATTTGTATATGTTGTCGAATCATTTGGATCTTTTCTGTAGTAATACGTACCAACTCTGGTCCCAACAATGTTGCTTCACCCACCTTATCCCAATATACCGGAGAGCGACACTTTCGTCCATATAATGCTTCAAATGGAGCCACACCTATACTTGCCTGATAATTATTGTTGTAGGAGAATTCCACCAATGGTAAATACTTATCCCAACTCCCTTTGAAGTCTAGGACACAAAGTCTTAATAGATCTTGAAGAGTTTGAATAGTCCTCTCTGATTGTCCGTCCATTTGAGTAACTTTAACTTTTTCGATTAAAGTCGGTTCTATGCGTATACTTGACATCATCGCATAGGTCCCCGGAGTCTTGAATTCTATCTTCATCTTTTGTAAATCACACAAAATGGGCCTTTGTGTTGACTACATCGCACTTGTTCTTACATATGATCTTCTACTTAATGCGTCAGCTACCACGTTCTCTTTTCTAGGATGGTATTGAATGGTATGGTCGTAGTCTTTCAACAGCTCGAGCCAACATCATTGTCGCATGTTGAGTTCCTTTTGGGTGAACAAATATTTGAGACTTTTATGGTCCGAATAAATCTCCATTTTCTCCCCATATAGATAGTGCCTCCAGATCTTTAGCGCGAAAACGACTGCTGCCAACTCTAGATCATGAGTAGGATATTTCCTCTCATATTCTTTAAGTTGTCGCGAGGCATAGACTATGACTTTCCCATGTTGCATGAGAACACATCCTAACCCTTTTCCTGAAGCATCGCTGTAGATAAAAAATCCATCCGAACTAGATGGTATTGTCAGAACAGGTGCCAAAATAAGTCTCCTCTTTAGCTCTTGAAAATCTTCTCGCATTCCTCACTCCATACGAATTTTGTATCTTTCCGAGTAAACTGAGTTAACGGAGTAGCGAAAAATCCTTCCACGAATCTCCGATAATAACCAGCTAAGCCTAGAAAGCTACGCACTTCGGTCACCGTCTTCAGTTGCTCCCAACTTTGTATTGCTTCAATCTTCGTCGGGTCAATAGATACTCCATGTTTTGACACCACGTGCCCAAGGAATGCTACTTCCTCAAGCCAGAACTCGCATTTCTCCAATTTAGCATATAGCTTATTTTCACGAAGCCTTTGGAGTACCAGCTTCAAATGGTGCTCATGATCTTCACGAATTTTGGAATATATGAGGATGTCATCAATAAAGACAACAACGAACTGATCCAAATATTCCTTGAATACTCGGTTCATCATATCCATGAAAGCCGCATGAGCATTAGTCAATCCAAAAGACATGACTAAGAATTCATAATGTCCGTACCGAGTTCTGAAGGCAATCTTTGGAATATTCTCAGTTCTAATCTTCAATTGATGATATCCAGAACGAAGATCGATCTTTGAAAAGAATTTTGATCCTTGCAACTGGTCAAACAGGTCATCAATGTGATATAGCGGGTACCTATTCTTGATGGTGACATGGTTCAATTCCTGGTAGTTAATACAAAGTCGCATACTCCCGTCTTTCTTCTTTACAAATAAAATAGGAGAACCCCAAGGAGATGTACTAGGACGAATGAAACTGATGTCCAACAACTCCTATAGTTAGACCTTTAACTCTTGAAGTTCAATAGGAGCCATTCGATATGGGGTTTTAGAAATGGGCTTTGTACCAGGTTCAAGGTCAATAAAGAATTCAACTTCACATTCTTGGGGTAGACCGGGAAGTTCTTCAGGAAATACGTCATGAAATTTACTAACAACAGGAATATTATTCAAATCTGACGTGTCTTTATTCAAATCCATAACATGGGCTAAGAAAGCTTGACATCCGTTTTTCAATAAACGAATAGCTTTATGACTTTATATGACAGTGATTGATTTTAGTGGTTTAGTTGCTTGAATTCGTACAACAGGCTGGTTAGGAATATGAAAACTAACAACCTTACGAAAACAATCAATTTTAGCATGATGAGTAGTTAATCAATCAATCCCTAAAATCATATCAAAATAAAGTATCTTTAAAGAGATAAGGTCAACAGGTAATGTGATGGTGCCAATTTGGATCAAACAAGATTTATAAACAGTAGATGTAATAAAAGTGTCTCTAGCTGAGTCTCCACGAGATAAGGTCAAAGTCTAATTTCTCCAGGAGTTAAGTTTAAACGTTGAGCACAAGTAGGAGAGATAAATGAATGGGTAGTATACAGGGTATTCAGTAAGGTATAAACTTCGCAAGAATTTATGATTAGCTTACCCATGATCACCTCATTTGGGTTCCTCACATTTTGACCCGATCCACGATAAACGCTCTTCCAGAACCGATTGACTTTGACTTTTTACGGGATAGCCTTTTGAGTCACCATCCCCCTGGACTTGGTTTTACTACCGTACAATCTCGAGCGATATGTCCTTCTTTTCTGCAATTATAGCATACCTTGAACTGTTGTGGACAGTTTGGGCTAATATATCCCTCTTTTCCGCATTTATAGCATACGACCGGTGGTTATTCTCCTCCGTTAGAGCCAGTTGCTGCTGGTGCTGACGTCTTCACATGGTCATTGTTGAATCTCCTCTTTTTAAAATCTCCTCCCGACTCGCTTCTTCTATTTTTATGGCCATGATTACCACCAGAGTGGTTACCGCTTTTGTTCGTATTTTTCTTTCCCCGCTGGTTATCGTTACTCCGATGACTGCTGTCGCCGGTATGACCCTAGTTGTGGTCCCTCGGTTGAACGTACTCGTTATCTCGCTCTAATAATTGAGCTATGTTAACAACATCTGAATATAGAGAAAATTTATGAGAAATGACATATTGACGTATGTCGGGTTTTAAACCTCTCAGAAACATCCGCATCATACGTTCTTCATTCTCCACCAAATGAGGTGGAAACCTGGATAACTCCGCGAACTTCGCCTTGTACTGGGACACTATCATTTTGTTCTGCTCCAGTCTAATAAACTCTACCTCCTTCATATGACGAATACTTTCAGGAAAGTACTTGTCATTGAACAATTTCTGAAACGTTTCCCAAGACATCTTTGAATGCTAGGTGGATGGGTACGCTTCACGATTCCCACCAAGAATGTCGCCTCATTACGGAACATAAAAGTAGCGAATGGAATCTTACATTCCTCCGTGCATCTCAATACATCGAATATCTTGGTAATTTGTTCGACCCGTCTCCGCTTCTTAATCGATCCGACTTTCCTGCACTGCGGTGGTCCCAACTCTTTGAACTTCTTGGCTGTGACAAACCGTGCGTTGCTATCATTTCTGCCTATATTTTGTACACGAGTCTCCCTCGTCTGATTTTGCATGAACTATAAAAAGCTTCCAAACATCTCGTCGTTCATCGTCTGCTCAATGGTGTTGTTCACAGGAGGAACATTGTCGGCCTGTTGCACGTTCTCCTCATTGGTGAGTAAAGGTGTCTCCACAGTCTCGTTTACTCCACTGTTAACATTCTCATTTGTCATTCTCAAATACTGCCATAAAATAAGGGTTAATTAAAGAAATTAACATATCACATAATATCCCTATATTCTGACCAACCAACAAATAAGCTTAGGTAGGACACACTAGCGAATGATTTACTCGTCTCTCCCCTCCTAGTTCTATTCCCCGATCTCCGCCAGAGACCATATCCCTAAGCTCTGATACCAACTATGACGCCCCCAAAATAGGTATACATCACCCATTCTGAGTCGCCAAAAACATGGTACAGAAACAACTACAACTTTATTAATACAATTGTCATGCAAAATACGACAACACATAAACTGTGAGTTTAAATACAAATATTGTCTTCTAGACAATATCCACACTCAAATAAGTCCTCATTACAATTATTGATATACTATTTTACAATAATAGTGAGGACTACTAAAACAAATTTCTAGAACCATCATTCCATACCTCGACTAGAACTCGCTACATTCTCGCCTCCTGAGAAGAAAATGGAACAAAAAGGAAAAGGGTGAGCTCAACTAGCCCAGTAAAGAATATTATGACTAAGATAATATCGAACAAATTATCGTTAGTCTTTAACAGGAAAAAATCTGATAGAATATAATAGACAACAAGTTTCAGATCAATATTCGCAGCGAAAATAACAATTCATAGAAGAGTTACATAGAGAATGAAATCTACTATAATCTATGAATTTAAAAATCCATCATCAATATTTTATCCCTGTAACATCAATCAATATTTATCTTGAATCAAATATTCATCTTTACACTACAGGCCAAAGATATTCATCAGTTGGTCATGTTCATCTCAACACTTGTTCATCTTTACACTACGGGCCAAAGATATTCATCAGAAAATCCTTAATCTTTGCACTACAGGCCAAAGATATTCAGTAATATCATCATTTAGGACTGAGGATGATGAAAATATTTTTAAAGAAACGAATCCAGTGAAACAAAAGAATAAATTTTAAGGATTCGTACTTTAAGCAATCCAAGTTCAAATATACTTCATAAATAATTAGAGTGGAGTAAAATTCAAGAATGAAGACCAAAACAGGGATACAATCAAAGCTAGTATCCATAATAGATATTTTGGACAAGAAACGAAAATTTAATTTTTTTTGTGAATAGTGTCGTATTCGTGAATAGTACCGTATACATGAATAGTGCCGTATACGTGAATAGTAACCCCAACACTAAAAGATAAGAATTTCACAAGAAAAATATTACCAATATTCCGGCATAATGATATTAAAAGAAATAATATCATTTTTTTTAAAAAATATCCCTTATGTGATGCCTCCAAAATTAGGTATTCATCACCCATCTTGAGTCGCCAAATACATGGTACATAATTCAAATATAACTTAATAATACAGATGTCGTGTAAAATACGACGAAACATAAACTGAGAGTTTTAATAAGAATATTGATATCTAGACAATATCCACACCCAATGGAGTTTCATTACATTTATTGTCACACTATTTAATAGAATAGTGAGGACTACTAATGCTATCATCTGGACCGTCACTCCGTTCCCCGACTACTCCCGGCTACGTTCTCATTTCCTGAAGAAAACAGTGAAAGAAAGGGTGAGCTCAACTAGCCCAGTAAGAAATATTATGACTAAGATAATGTAGAATAAATTATCATTAGTCTTCAATAATGTTAAACTGATAAAATACAATAGACATCAAGTTTAACTGCAGCGGAACAAGCAATCCATTAGAAAAGTCAAGTAGAGAATAAAATCTACTATCTTCTATGATTTAAAAAGGTTTTTCATCAATTTTTATCGCTGAGACTCAGCTTAATAAATAAACCACATCTTCGAATCATTCTTGTACTACGGGACAAGGATATTCATTAAATCATCAATGGTCATGACTATACTGAATAATCCCTTGTCATAATCATACCACGTCCATCTATGCACGTAAGTCAAAGATATACAACTATAAAACCAACAACCAACAGTCCATCTTTGCACGTAAGCCAAAGATATACAATTCAATAATCCACAGTCCATCTTTGCACGTAAGCCAAGATAACTTTTATCACCATATACGCATGAAGATGATGACAATGATATAAACATTAATCAACTGAAAACAAGGATAAATATTAAAGACTTTAAATTTATTCAAATATTATCAATCACATAATAAATTCATAATCTAATATTATTAATATCATAACAATATATTAATCACGTCTTAAACTTATAAACAATTTATTTCAATTGTTTATACTTTACCAAATAATGCATTTAATCATTCAAAATGCCATACTCATAAGATTTCATCACCAATGATCAAATCCCTTATCAAAAAATCAGATATACCTTATATAGGATTTTCAAGCCATAAAATCCTATTTTTCAACTTTGTTACTTCACATAACATATTTAACTCATATGTTCAGTAATTAAATAATTTTCATGAAAAATACCAAATCGATTCCTAAAAATATTTTTTTTTGGAATTTAAAGTAATATAGTCCCATAATGAAATATATTTTTTCTAATTTTTAAAATTCATTTTCTATTTTCAAAAATTAATTTCTAATTAATTCCTTAAGAAATTAGCTACCTCAAGTTTAACTCCGAAATTCCCAAATCTTAAGGATCTTACACATGTTAACGTGAGCTAGGTTTAAATTTCATGGTTATCGGAGTTATAGAACTCCGGTTATAGCGTAATTTTTCATTAGAAAAACCTAAATATTGAAATGGTCATAACTTGCTCATTTTAAGTGGAATGAGCTCATTTTTGGATGGGAGGTACTTTATACCATATACTTTCATGTCCCAAAAGGCGAATTTTTCTCATAAATTAAGTGGCCAAAAAAACACCCCTTTAAGTTTTTGGGCAAGAGCATTTTTCTCTTTTGCGACTTTGGACTCCTTTGCTAAAAAAGCAATCCAATAACGAAAATTTACAACACCTTTTCCAGTGATTCCACTTGGATAAGTTATATAACTCATAGATCTAGCTCTAGAACTTAACCAGACTCAAAAATTCGAAATATAATAGGAGATATGGTCAATTGAATTTTATGTTCCATTTTTACCAAAATCTAATTTTTTAACCCTTTGTGATTTCTAAGGAACTTTCATGTTTTCACATAATAACCAACATAACTCATCATAACACTTACAAATACCACATATACCCATGATTTTCATCAGTCCAATGCTTTTATTATAACTCTCATCATAATCAACGTAAACAGATCATTTCCACAATTTAATAAGGAATGAATACAAAGGATCATTCACCATGCATGTGGTAATTCACATGAGCGAGTTATTGAGCGTAATAATAAAGAATGGAATAATGAAGGATTCACCATGCATACGATAAAGACCGCATGCATAAAAGTTATTCCCAATGTAATAATAAAGAACGAGAATCCGTCAAAGCGTGATCCACACCGGCAGTGATATTCCAAAGTAATAATAAAGAACGGAACTAGGTCAGGCGAAATTTGCACCGATAGGATATTCCAATAGAATAATAAATAATGGAATCAGTCTAGGCGTAAACTCACAGACAGGATATTCCGACAAAATAATAAATAATGGAACCGGTCCCACAGAAAAACATATGCAAACAGGATATTAAAGCGAATAGTAAAGAATGGAATAATAGAAGAATTTCACCATGTATGCAGTACTTTGCATATACAGGTTATTCCAACATAATAATAAAGAATGGAATAATAGAAGAAGTTCACCATGTGCAGATTACTTAGATAAACAAAGTTATTCAACATAATAATAAAGAATGGAATAACAGAAGTTCTCTTCATGAATAAGAAAGAAATAATACCCCTTACCTCAAAAGAAAACTGGATACTGGAATAGTGAGGTAGCAAAATTCTCTTCTTCTTTCTCTCTATAATTTCTCTCTATAATAATTGCTCTATAACTTTAGTGAATTGGCGAGAAATGAAGGAAGAATGAGCTTCTATTTATAGGAAAATATAGTTTCGATAATTGCATGTTTTGTGGCTCAAAATATTTCAGTATAATACCGCCATTATTTTCATAGAAATATTTTTTGTCATTTTCTCAATCCGACAATAATTCCGTTGTGGGGTCCACCAATGATTGTGCCATCGTACGAATATTCCCTGTTAAAACGAAAATTCCCCGACCAATCGAATATTATATAACAACTTGCGTACTTTGTAAAATTTATTATCTCAAATCCACACCAAAATTTTGAAAAAAATATTCGAGAAAATTAAATCTTTATTCGTAAAATCTGGGGTCTCACACCTTACCTCAAAAAGACAGTACTTCTGACTGGAATACTGGATATATTCTGAAGGGAACTTGCACCGTATAGCAACACTCAAAGTATCAATATACTCACAAAAATACGCTCGATAATATAGAGAGAAAAGATTTTAATTTCTGGTGTGATTTTCAATTCTAACCTAAGTACCCTATTTATAAAAAAATGCTTAGAACACCAAAGCAGAAAATTTAATAAATATTATTATTTTTTTAAAATTTCCTACGCCCACTTTTGAAGATCTGAATTCAGCCACCAGTGGGGCCCACAATAATAACAAAATCAAAAAAAATATTTTTGTTATTAAAAATAATTAAAACTTCAAAAATCAATTATTCCAGAACTTCAATACCTCATAATAAATAGCTCTTTTATCAGAAAAATTCAAATCTTATGTCCATTCCATAGAAAATTCAATTCTATAACTTTTGTAAGTTTAAGGTTTTCCAAATTCCAAGGAAGTTAATGAAATCCACAACCAAGCGATTTTACTGTTTATAATCAAATTTCAAATCAAAAAATGGGGCCCACAAACATGTTTAACATGTTTTAAACAATTTTGTAACAAAAATACTCTTCCTCCTCATTTATTCATATATCACACATTCATTGTAAAATATCACCATTATTATAATAATATATTTAAATGAATTATTTTATTAGAAAAGACAAAAAATCAATTTTCAACAATTGTTACATTAAAAATTTTCTCCATCTATATCCACATAAAATGAATATTTTCCTTATCATATAAATTAATAATTAATTATTCACAAAAAATATTACATAATCACAATCTCACAAATGACGTGGTAGTTCCAGAAAGAAGGGGCTTTCAATAAGGATTTCTCCTTACTGGCGCGCAATTAGGTGACCAAACCTCTCCTTAGACAGAACTTTCTAGACATTGCCAATAATGCTATCTAATAATATTATTCAAATAATATGAATTATTGATCTGATAATGAAAAATATTGTGCAATGACAATTATTGAAACAACAATAATATAAAATATCAACGTAGCAATTATTGAATCAATAAAATATAATATTGAATAGTAATTACTGTAACAATTATTGAGTAGTGCCTTTTTACGTAAGAATCAATAATTGGTGCAAATACTGGTATCTATCTTGTGTTTTAACCATCGGGTATTCCAATGAAGATACTTGGTAACAATTCGCCTGCTATTTATAAACAACTTATACTTGTCGTTTTCTTCATCCAATCACTTTCCGTTATGGGGCCCATTACAATTGCTTATTTGTCGCATTTGAATATTCCCAAGCAAGAAGAATATTCCACGACCAAACGAATATTCCCAAACAACAATGAAGATTTTACCACTTGCTTATTTGAAATATTTGCGTATTTTACCCATAACTAACCACATTAATCAAATCAACCCTTACTATTTCAAAATAATAAATAGAGGAATTTCAATTTCATTTAATAATAAGTTGGGGTCTTATATTTGAGGTCGGTATCAAGGCCTAAAATGGCTATTTTAGGGACTGATGTGCATTTAGAGGCAATCGGAGGACATCGGGCATGCACGTATGCAACGTGTAATATTTTTGATGATAAAGGTATTGAAGGTATCCTCACCTCTTCGGCATATCAGGTACGTACGTAAATTTCGAGGGCAAAATTTCATAAGGAGGGGAGATTGTGAGACCCTAAATTTTATGAATAAAGATTTAAATTTCTTGAAATATTTTTTTTAATATTATGGTGTGGATTTGATATAATGTTATAGTTGTGGGTAATATTTACAAATTTTGCATAGTAAGAAAGTGGTTATATAATATTCAATTGGTCGGGAAATATTCGTTTTAACAGGAAATATGCGTACGACGGCACAATCCTTGGTGGACCCCACAACGGAAGTATTGTCGTAGCAAGAAAATGACAGAATTATCTTTTATTAAAAATAAGCGAAAGTGTTACCGTTAAAACTGTTGAACTACCCGGTAGTAAAAAGAAACTGATGTCTGGCGTGGTTGCGTAGTAGCACGGTATTGATTATTGATGCTTACGTGAGAAGTCACTCGATTATACTCAATTATTGCTACGAAGAATTCACGCATCATATCTCTCATATTATTGATTCACAGTATCATCTGTATAATATGATATATTATTCAATCAATAATTGAGATGATAAAGTTATTCATATTATTAAATTGCAATATTTACAATGTCTAGAAGTTCTGTCAAGGAGAGGTTTGGTCATCTAATTGCGCGCCAATAAGGAGAAATCCTTATCGGAAAGCCACCTCTTTCCTAAGAACGACCTAGTTGTTAAATATTGTGAGTTATAATATTAATGATGAATAAGTTCGTGTTGATTAAAGATGAAATTGATAGTTCCATTGTGTTGGAATTATTAGTGTTAGTGGAAATTGACATTTATTTCGATAATTATTGATGTCTAGAAGTTATCGGGTAATTAATCGGATAAATGAGGAATTAATTGGTACTAATTCACATGATTATAACAATTTATTCACATGTGTGTACTATTGATTCACATTCTTATACTATTAGGGGAGTTGGTGCAAGATTGATAATACTTGCATGACTAAGTTAAAAATGGAGGTATAGATGGAGGTACTATACTGTAATTCATATTTTCACATGTTTAGAACTATTGAGTCACATGATTTACTATTAATTCACATGATTTACTATTAGGGGAGGTGGTGCAAGTTTGATTGTCGATGTCGGGATTTTTGGTGTCCCTTTTCATTACTTGTTCTTTGGTGTTCTCATATTAATGTGAGATTTGTTTGAAAAAACAAGTAAAAAAGGTCAGACATGTATAATGTCGATGATTGACTTTAAGAGTCGCCAATTGGTGTATTTAACTGGTTGCACCAATGCAACCGAAAAAGGTTAGCACATTGACCCAGTGATTTGACACTGCTAAACGGGTCTGTGAAATTGAGATTCATTAAGGGTTCGGGGGCTTGATTATGCGGAGGGAAGGTGTTAGGCACCCCCCGACATCCGTGTTACCACGGTGACCGCCACTCTTTAAAATAATGTACAAGCTACTTACAGCTAAAAAATGTCCATCATGGGAACCGAATCTAGATTCAGTAGACTGAACCTGTGATCACATGATTCCTAGGCTCACATGATACTGCAATTTGTATGGAAAGCAGTAAGCAGTTATATATATAAAAGCTATAAATATATATATATATATATATATATCAGACTGGATCAACCACCACGAAGCAACTCCATGGGGGATCGGAAATGTAAATATATAAAAGCTGTAAATATATATATATGAACATGATCAACCGTCACGAAGTAAACTCCAGGCGGGACGAAATGTAAATAAAGTTGTAAAAGCGATCAACTGCCACGAAGTAAACTCCAGGCAGGACAGAATGTAAATAAAGCTATAAAACTCCACGAAGTAGACTCCAGGCCTGACAGAAATGTAAATATATATATGTAAAAATATATATATAAAAGCAGTAAACGCACCGGATGTAAATCCGGGCTCATCGGATATGTCCGATAGCAATTATATATATGTATATATATAAAAGCGAGTAAACGCACCGAATGTAAAATCTAGGCTCATCAGATATGTCTGACAGCAATTATATATATATATATATATATATACAAAAGCAATTAAACGCTCTGGATGTAAAATCCAGGCTCATCATATATATATATATATATATATATATATATATATTTATAAAAGCAGATAAACGCTCTAGACCGAAGTCTAGGCTCAATCGAGGCATAACTCGATAATGTTAGTCCATATATATGAAATATATACATATATTAGTATATATATATCTGATGAAATGAAAACCACGGATGAAGTAAGGAAAACACACTCACACGTCTATCAACGTGTACAACGGTGTGTGATATATGAGAAAGAGGCTTTATAGAATGTAAGAAGGCTTACGGTTGAACATTTGCCAAAGTAGACTTCTTAGACTTTAAATGGATAAACACTCGGCTCCCACCGGATAAAAAAGTAGCTATATGTGAGCTAACTAGTGTTTAAAGAAGAGGAAACACTCAAAAGATGTATATGCAGAGCAAAATGAACAGGGCTTCCTCGCCTTTTTCCTTCTCTCTCCCTCTTCAAATGGCTGACCCAAGCCTTGTATATCTGAGACGGATGGTCATAGGTACACTGCGGCGCAATTAGATGATACTACCTACTTCGTCGTGGTGGATCCGAGCCTCGTGGGTCCCGTCGTCTCGTAGTACGTGAAATCGTGCACTGTAATGTCCGCTCAAACTTGCAAAACTTCAATCCGAGCATCCGAACGAAGTATATCTGTACTTCTTTGGATTGCTTGTGTCGAGAGTTACGTAATGACATGGATTAGAGGTTGTACGAAGTCAGGAAGAGGGGTCTATGCCCATGGTCTTCAAGCTTCAAATTCTATCCAAAGTACTACCACACGTAATAGTCACTCGGGATTGTCAATCCTCGGCTCTTGTAGGACATTGTTGTATGTATGTATGAAGTGTTGAGATGACGTGCCATTTGTTGAAGGAACAAGATGATGTATGACTCCTTACCGGGGTTATCGTCAGTTTGAGTTGAAAGTAGACGTTGCTTAGGGTTACAGCTGAGATTGGACCACCTGTTGGTATGCTGTGATATCATCTTGTTGAGACAGTAAGATGACGTGTTGACTCCTCACCGGGGTTATCGTCGGTTTAAGCGAAAAGCAAACATTTCTCAGGGTTACATCTGAGATTGGACTGCTTGTTTGTATGCCTCACTATTCCTTTGGATTGAAGCTGATTGCATGTGTTTGCAACAAGCATTTTTTGAGTTATCGCTTTAAAGCGCAATGGCATCCTTGGGGTTATCACCAAGGATGGGGTTGCTACTCCCAGTGTTGTCTCTAGGACTAGGGCGAACGTCATGGTGTTATCACCAAGACAGGATCGCCATCTCCGGTGTTGTTCTTGGGTCTTTTGATCTGCATATCTCGGGGATATCTCCGAGATTGGAAATGACACTCCCGGTGTGTGTTCCGAATTTGAGATGATGTTCCCGGTTTGTGTTCCGGGTTGGAGTTGAACTTCCGGTAGTATCCGGCATGGATGTAAGTTGTCTTTCAGGGTTATCTCCAAAAGACAAATCTACCCTCCTGCAATGTTAGGAATAGGAGTACAGAAAATTTTGAGTGTCTACATTGATAATACTTGCAGGACTAAATTAAAAATGAAGGAAAAGAGGAAGGTATTATACTGAAATATTTTGAGCCCCAAAATGTGCAATTATCGTAACTATATTTTCCTATAAATATAAGCTCATTCTTCTTTCATTTCTCACCAATTCACTAAAGCTATAGAGAAATTATTATAGAGAGAAATTATAGAGAGAAAGAAGAAGAGAAGTCTGCTACCTCACTATTCCAGTATCCAGTCTTCTTTTGAGGTAAGGGGTATTATTTCTTTCGTATTCATGAAGAGAGCTATTGTTATTCCCTTCCTTATTATTCTGTTAGAATAACCTGTCTATGCGAAGTACCGCATACATGGTGAAATTCTTCTGTTATTCCATTCTTTATTATTCTATTGGAATAACTTTGTATATCGCCAAGTAATCGCATACATGGTAAAATTCTTACGTTATT
The DNA here is from genome assembly GCA_020205605.1 of Panax ginseng. Lineage (NCBI taxonomy): Eukaryota > Viridiplantae > Streptophyta > Magnoliopsida > Apiales > Araliaceae > Panax > Panax ginseng. Next base: position 156,022,742 of record CM035128.1, read on the forward strand.
CCATTCTTTATTATTACATTGTAATATCACATGCATGCGTATTACGTATGAATTGGTTCCATTATTTATTATTCGTTGGAATAACTCAGTATGTCATGGTCTATCGCATACAGTGGTGAATTCTATTGTTATTCCATTCTTTATTATTACATTTGAATATCACATGCATGCGGATTACGCATGACCTAGTTCCATTCTTTATTATTCGTTGGAATATCACATGCAATGCGGATTACGCATGACACAGTTCCATTCTTTATTATTCTATTGGGAGTAACTTTTGTTTATACGGCCTATCGCATGCATGGTGAATCCTTACATTATTCCATTCTTTATTATTCTATTGGAATAACCTGTCTATGTGGATTACCACATGCATGGTGAATGATCATTTGTATTCATTCCTTATAAAATTATGGAAATGATCTGTCTACGTGGATTACCGCATGACGGGCAAAAATCCATTTGCAGTTTCATATATTATATTATACTCAGTTGGTTAAAGTTTTGGCTTCTATACTCCATGAAATTAGTAGAATATCTTGGATATTTGCGCTTCATCCAGTATCTTTTCATGGAAATATTCTTCTAAGCATTCTTGAATTTTACTCTACAAAGCAGTATCATGTTGACAATTTGGACGTAATTGATTTTAGGATAAATTAACTTATAAATCTTTAAAATTTATTCTTGAACTTGTTTTATTGAATTATTATGTCATTATCATCATCATCATGCTTATACTGTGATGAAAGTCATCTTTGGCTTACGTGCATAGATGGACTTGGTATGATTATGACCAGGGATCATTCGGTATAATCATGACCTGTAATGTTATAAATGATGTGGTAAAAGTCCTCAGTGGCCTGTAGTGCATTAATAGACAGTTTTTGGTATGATTATGACCAGGGATTATTCGGTATAGTCATGACCATTGATGATTTAATGAATATCCTTGGCCCGTGGTGCAGGGATGACTCGATGATGTGGTTTATTTATTTCGAGTCGAGTCTCGATGATAAAAATTGATGAAAACATTTTAAATCATAGAAGATAGTAGATATCATGCTCTACTTGACTCTTCTAATGGATTGTTTATTCATTGCAGATTAAACTTGATGTCTATTGTATTTTATCGGTTTAACATTATTGAAGACTAATGATAATTTATTCTGCATTATCTTAGTCATAATATTTCTTACTAGGCTAGTTGAGCTCACCCTTTCTTTCACTATTCTCTTCAGGAAATGAGAATATAGCTGGGACGAGTCGAGGAACGGAGTGATGGTCCAGATGATAGCATTAGTAGTCCTCACTATTCTGTTAAATAGTGTGATAATAAATATAATGAGGACTCCATTGAGTGTGGATATTGTCTAGATGGCAATATTTGTATTAAAACTCATGGCATATATTTTGTCGTATATTACACGATGTTTATATAATTAAGTTTGTATTTATATTCTGTACCATGTATTTGGCGACTCAAGATGGGTGATGTATACCTATGTTGGGGGCGTCACATAAGTACCCTTACTAAAGCCTTCCAATGTTCTTTTCCAGGATTACTCGTATATCGACTTAGTTTACTTATTGAGTATGATATGTCTGGTCGAGTGCAGTTTGATAAATACATTAAATTGCCTATTATATGAGAATATTCCAATTGGGATATACTTTCACCACGATTAGTAGTGAGATGAAGTGTTGGATCAACATGTGTTCTTACTGGACTTTTCTCATATTTATTATACTTTGCAAGTATTTTCTCACTATAATGAGATTGAGACATAATAAGTCTATTAGATATTCTGTAAATTTTGAAACTACTAGGCCCATGTCTTTCATTTCAAACTTGTTAATTAACATTTGTTTGGTAGCATTAATAACATCATTATTACTACCAATGATTAGCATATCATCCACGTATAGACTAACTATTACATATCCCCTTTGAGTGTTTTTGATATATACACATTTGTCACACTCATTTATTTTGAAATTATTTGATATTATAACATTATCAAAATTTTCATGTCACAGCTTTGGTGCTTGTTTCAAACCATATAATGATTTAACAAGCTTGCAAACTTTCTTTTCTTTTCCAGGAGCAATAAAACCTTCTGGTTGCTCCATATAAATCTCTTCCTCTAATTCACCATTAAGAAAGGCAGTTTTAACATCCATTTGATGTATTTCTAAATTGTGTATTGCAGCTATTGCAATTAACATTTGAATGGATGTTATCCTTGTAACTGGTGAATAAGTGTCGAAATAATCAAGTCCTTCCTTTTGCCTATAACCTTTGGCTACAAGTTTTGCTTTGTATTTATCAATAGATCCATCGGCCTTCATTTTCCTTTTGATGATCCATTTGCATCCTAATGGTTTGGTTCCTGGTGGAAGATCGACCAATTCCCAAGTATGATTTTGCATAATGTATTCAATTTCACTATTGATCGCTTCTTTCCAATATGAATCTTCTGGAGTAGACAACGCTTCCTTCATACTTTGAGGTTCATTGTCTATCATGTAACTTATAAAGTCAGGACCAAAAGACTTGGAGATCTTAACCATTTTACTACGTCTAGGTTCATCTTCATCTCCCAGTTCATTAGACTCTTGGTCTATTATAGTTTGATGATTACTAGTCGTAGTATTATTAGCTCTTTTACGAGAACTTGTTTCTTGTGTATTTTTATATGGAAAAATATCTTCAAAGAAAGATGCACTCCTTGATTCTATAGATGTATTGACATGAATACCAGGAATGTCTGATTTATGCACAAGAAACCGATATGCACTACTGTTATTTGCATAACCTATGAATATGCAATCAATTGTTTTAGGGCCTATCTTAACCCTCTTAGGATCAGGAACAATTACTTTCGCAAGACACCCCCACACTCAAAGATATTTATAAGAAGATTTTTGACCTTTTCATAATTCATAAGGTATCTTATTTGTTTTCTTATGAATCAAACGGTTAAGAATAAAACTTGAAGATATCAATACTTCCCCCCACATGTTATGAGGTAACTGAGAACTTATTAACATAACATTAATCATTTCTTTTAAAGTTCGGTTCTTGCGTTCAGCAACACCATTTAATTGAGGTGAATAAGGAGCGGTAGTTTGGTGAATAATACCATTTTGTGAACAAAATTCTGTAAATGGTGATTCATATTCACCACCTTTATCGCTTCTTATAGCCTTAATCTTTTTGCTAAGTTGATTCTTAGCTTCATTCTTATAATGTTTAAACATTCCAATTGCTTCATCTTTTTTCCTTAAAAGATAGACATAACAATATCTTGTGCAATCATCTACAAAAGTAATAAAGTACTTTTTACCACCTCTAGTTTGCACAAATTTTAAATCACATATATATATATATATATATATATATCAGTGTGAATTAAATCTAGATGTTCTGAACTTCTTTCAACAGAATGAAAAGATGTACTAGTTAATTTAGCCTCTACATATGTTTCACATTTATCACTACTAGAAAAATAAGAACACGTGACAGAACTTTGTGACAGTTTTTAAAAACAATCACAAAAGATAGTAATTTGTGATGGACTTTTTAAGCAATCACAAAATAATAGTATATATGATGGCTCTTAGTGATAACTAATCTTGCCATCAATGTATTATAATTGTGATGGTCATGTCAATCACACCAATTTTTTCACGCAAAATAAATTTTCTTTTTGTGATGCACTAAGTCATCACTTATAGATATACCCTTTTTGTGATTGCATTTAAGCTATCACTAATATTTTAATGTAAGAAATAATCAAAACAATATTTTATGACGGTCTTGACAATCATTAAAAAAGATAGATTTTTGTGACGACTTTTATTTGCAATTACAAAAAAAAAGGTATTTTGTGATAAAATTTTCAAGCCATCACAAAACAATAAAATATATGATGGCTCTTAGTGATGACTAATTTTACCATCATTATAGAGTATCTGTGACTACCATTGCAATCACCAAATCTTATCGTGTGGAAGTAATTTTGTTTGGTAAGTCAACCCACATATGTTTCTTTTTATATTTTGTTTTAAAATTATAATCATGATCTAGACTTTGGTGTAGTGATAATACTCGTTATTTAGTTTGCAAATGGGGGGAGGGTTCTAATCCTACAAGTATCATTTGATACAATTAATAAAGTTAAATAAATTATACGTAAATAGAGATTCACGTTTTTACATTTGATTCCTACAGTCTTATTTTTTTGTGATGACTTTGACAATCACAATAGATTACGTGTTAATGTGATTATATTAATCATCACAAAAGTACTAAGTGTTTGCATGATTTCCAAAACCATTATGTAAAACCTTTCATGATGGGCGTATACAAGACGACCATTGTGATGCTTAAAGCCATCATATAAACCTTTCGTGATGGTTTTCCTACTTTTTGTGATGGATTTTGGCCATCACAAATGACTATTTTTTAGTAGTGTATGACTTTTGTCAATACTAAATTTTGGTATTAATTCTAAATTAATTAATTTACTTAAAGTACCATAGTTCACATGTCCTAATCTACCATGCCACACATTCATAGACTCAAGCATATAAACAGAAGATGTGTTTTTATTATTAATAATAATATTTGGTACAATAGTCATGACGTTCATTTTGAACATCTCATCACACATATAGCCTTTTCCAACATACATTCCATCTTTAGTAAGTACAAATTTATAAGCATGAAACACTAGTTTGAACCCTTTCTTGCTCAATACAGATCCAGAGACTAGATTCTTGCGAATGTCTGACACATTTAGTACATCATTGAGTGTGAGTTCCTTGCTCGAAGTGTGAGATCCCAAATTTTATGAAATGAAAGTATTCAATTTTCTTATAATTATTATTTTATTTAGTAAATAGTTAAATTGAGAAAGAGTTAAAGTTAAGGGTGATATGTGAAAATTTTGCAAAGTAAGCAAGTTGATATAAAATATTCGTTGTGTCGGTGAATATTCAATTGGTCAGGGAATATTCATTTTAATAGGGAATATTCGTACAACTGTATAATCATTGGTGGACCCCACAACGGAAGTACTGTCATAGTTAGAAAATGACAGAAATATCTTTTTATAAAAATAACGGCGAAAGTTTTATCATTAAAATGTTGAATTACCTGGTAGTAAAAGTACAGTAATACGCATGATTGTAAAGTAACACACGGTATTGATTATTGATGCTTACGTGAGAAGTCACTCAGTTATACTCAATTATTACTACAGTAATTGCTGCATAATATCTCTTATATTATTGATTTAATTATTATCACAGTATCATCTGCATAATCTTTATTATTATTAAATCAATAATTGAGATGACAAATTTATTCATATTATTAAATCAATATTTATTCATATTATTATTCATGTCTAGAAAGTTCTATCGAGGAGAGGTTTGGTCAACTAATTGCGCGCCAATAAAGAGAAATCCTTATCGAAAAGCCCCTTTTTTCCTGAGAATGATCTGGTTGTTAAATATTGTGAGTTATAATATTAATGATGAATAAGTTCGTGTTGATTAAAGATGAAATTAATATTTTTATTGTGTTGGGATTATTAGTGTCAGTGGAAATCGACATCTATTCCAATAATAATTGATGTCTAGAGGTTATATTGACCAATCGGGTAATTAATCGGATAAATGAGAAATTAATTGCTATTAATTCACATGCTTATAACTTTTTGTTCACATGTGTGTACTATTGATTCACATGCATGTATTATTAGGGGAGGTGGAGCAAGATTGATAATACTTGCATGACTAAATTAAAAATGGAGGTATAGATGAAGGTACTATACTATAATTATTTTTTTTACATGTATAGAACTATTGAGTCACATGATTGTACTATTGATTCACAAGATGTACTATTAGGGGAGGTGGTGCAGGTTTGATAATACTTGCAGGACTAAATTAAAAATAAAGTAAAAGATGAATGTATTATATTGTAATATTTTGAGCCCCAAAATGTGCAATTGTCGAAATTACATTTTTCTATAAATAGAAGTTCATTCTTCCTTCATTCTCACCAATTCACTAAGACTTACAAGAGTATAGTGAGAAGTTATAGAGAGAGAAACTATAGATAGAATGAAGAAGAGAAGTCTGCTACTTCACTATTTCAGTATCTAATCTTCTTCTGAGGTAAGGGGTATTATTTATTTCATATTCTAAAGAGATATTATTTTTTGTATTCGTATGAATATTATTTTCATTCAATATTCGTAAGGAATATCAGCTTCATTCAATATTCGTAGGAATATTATTTTCATTCAAAAGCCGTAAGGGGTATTATTTATTTCATATTCTGAAGAGATATTATTTTTTTTCAATACTCGTAAGGGTTATTATTCAATTCTTTATTATTCTGTTGGAATAACCTGTCTACGCGGACTACCGCATGCATGGTGAAATTCTTCTGTTATTGCATTCTTTATTATTCTATTAGAATAACCTGTCTACGCGGACTACTGCATGCATGGTAAAATTATTTTGTTATTCCATTCTTTATTATTCTGTTGGAATAACATGTCTACGCGGACTACCGCATGCATGGTGAATGACCCTTCGTATTCATTATTTATTAAATCTGTCTACATGGATTACAGCATTGTGGATGAAAATCCATTTGCAGTTTCGTATATTCTATTATACTCGTATGAGATATCCTTTCTTTTGTACTCGTCATGGAATATTGTTTTCTTTTGTATTTTCGTTTTATGAGTACTATTCACAGAGTACTATCCATGAGTACTATTCACGTATACGGCACTATTCACGTATACGGTACTATTTATAAGGTACTATTCATGAGTACTATTCACAAAGTACTATTCATGGGGTACTATTCTCGAAGTATTATTCATGGGATACTATTCACTCGATTACTATTCATCGAAGTACTATTCATGACAAAAATTGATTTCTTTTCGGTTCAAATCATTTTTAATACAATATCATTCTTGAATTTTACTTCACAAATCAGTATCATGTTGGAAATTTGATCATTATTGAATTCTGGATAAATTAAATTACAAATCTTTAAAAACTTATCCTTTGCTTTCTTTTAATTGAATTCTTATATCATTGTCATCATCCTCATGCTTATATTGTGATGAAAGTCATCTTTGGCTTACATGCATAGATGGACTGTTGATTGGTATGATTATGACCAGGGATCATTCGGTATAATCATGACCCGTAATGTTATAAATGATGTGGTAAAAGTTCTCATTGGCCCGTAGTGCATTGATGGACAGTTATTGGTATGATTATGACCAGGGATTATTTGGTATAATCATGACCATTGATAATTACATGAATATTCTTGGCCCGTAGTGCAGGGATGATTCGATGATGTGGTTTATTTATTAATCCGAGTCTCAGCGATAAAGTTGATGAAAAACTTTTTAAATCATAGAAGATAGTAGATATCATGCTCTACTTGACTTTTCTAATGGATTGCTTATTCCGCTGCAATTGTTGATCTAAAACTTGTTGTCTATTGTATTCTATCAGTTGTTATACTGTTGAAGACTAAGAATAATTTATTCTGGATTATCTTAGTCATAATATTTCTTACTGGGCTAGTTGAGCTCACCCTTTTCTTTCACTGTTCTCTTCAGAAAATGATAATATAGCTGGGACTGGTCGGGGAACGGATTGACGGTCCAGTTGGTTGTTTTAGTAGTCCTCACTATTCTATGAAATAGTGTGATAATAATTGTAATGAAGACTCCATTAAGAGTGGATATTGTCTAGAAGGCAATATTCTTGTTTAAACTCTCAGCTATATTTTGTCGTATATTACCCGACAGTTGTATAATTAAGTTTGTATTTAATTTATGTACCATTTATTTGGCGACTTAAGATGGGTGATGTATACCTGTTTTGGGGGCATCACAGTTGGTATCAAAGCTTATGGATATGATCCCTGGCTGAGATGTGAGACTAGAACTATGAGGGGAGAGACGTTTAATTCCTTCGCTAGTATGACCTACCTAAAGTAAATTGTTATTTAATTGGTCAGTCAGAATATAGGGATATTATGTGGTATGTCAATTAACCCTTGTTTTGTGGCAATATTTAGGAATGACATCTGAAAATCAAGAGCTGAACTCATATAGAGTTTAAGTGATGAATTAGGAGGATTTTTTGTAAGACCCCAACTTATTATAAATGAAATTGAATTTTCTCTATTTATTATTTTGAAATAGTAAGGGTTGATTTGATTAATGTGGTTAGTTATGGGTAAAATGCGCAAATATCTTAAATAAGCAAGTGGTTATAAAATATTCATTGTTGTCGGAGAATATTCGTTTGGTCGTGGAATATTCTTACTGTCGGGGAATATTCGTGCAATGACGTGACTTTGTGTGGGCCCCATAATGTAAAGCGATTAGATGAAGAAAATGACAAATATGAGTTTTTATAAATAACGGCATAGTTGTTGAATTGCTAACATCGTTGGAATACAAATTGGTTAAAACACACGAATACGCCAGTATTGCGAAGAAGCATTACAGTATTACACCAATTATTAATTTTTACGTAAGAATAAGAATGCACTACTTAATAATTGTTACAGTAATTACTGTTCAATATTTTATTTTATTGATTCAATAATTGCTACGTTGATATTTTATATTATTGTTGTTTCAATAATTGTCACTACTACAAATATTTTTCATTATTAGATCAATAATTCATATTATTTTAATAATATTATTAGATAGCATTATTGGCAATATCTAGAAAGTTACATCTAAGAAGAGGTTTGGTCACCTAATTGCGGCACAAGAAGAAACAAATCCTTATTGGAAAGCCCTCTTCCTTTCTAGAACTACTGGTTATCGAGATTGTGATTACGTAATATTATTTGTGAATAATTAATTATTGATTTATATGATAAGGAAAATATTCATTTTATGTGGATATAGATGGAGAAAATTTTTAATGTGACAATTGTTGAAAATTGATATTTTATCTTTTCTGATAAAATAATTCATTTAAATATATTATTATATTATAATAATATAATAATGGTGATCTTTTACAATGAATGTGTGATATATGAATAAATGAGGAGGAAGAGTATGTTTGTTACAAAAAATGTTTAACACATGTTTTGCGTGTTGATGGACCCCATTTTTGACTGAAATTTGATTATAGCCTATAAAATCGTCCGTATGTGAATTTCGGTCAATTTCTGTTTGGAATTTGGAAAAACTTTCTTCTATAAAGTTGTAGAGAATTAAATTTCCTATGGAATGGACATAAGATTTGAATTTTTCTGATAAAAGGGCCATTCATTATGAATTATTAAAGTTTTGGAATAATTAATTTTTGAAGTTTTAAATATTTTTTAAAAGAAAAACATTTTTAATAAGTTGGTGGGCCCCAGTAGTATGTAAAATGAGCTGAAATCAGTTATTCAAAGTGGGCGTAGGAATTTAAAAAAATAATAATAATATTTTATTAAATTTTCTGCTTTAGTGTTCTAAGCATTTTCCTATAAATAGGGTGCTTAGGTTAGAATTGAAAATCACACTAGAAACTGAAGTTTTCTCTCTCTATATTATCGAGCGTATTTTTGTGAGTATTTAGATACTTTGAGTGTTGCTATACGGTGCAAGTTCCTTCAGCACTATATACAGTATTCCAGTCAGAAGTATTGTCTTTTTGAGGTAAGGGATGTTATTTTTTTTATAAATGATATTATTTCTTTCAATATCATTATACCGAAATATTAGTAAGATTTTTCTTGTGAAATTTTTATCTTTTCATGTTGGGATTACTATTCATGAGTTACTATTCACGAGTTACTATTCACGAGTTACTATTCATGAGTTATTATTCACGAGTACTTTTCACGAAGCATGATAATTTTTCTTGTGGAATTTCTACCTTTTAGTGTCGGAGTTACTTTTCTGTGTCCAAGATTGTCTGTTATGGTTTCTATCTTTGATTGGATCTATGTTTTGATCTTCATTTTTGAATTATGCTCCACAATAGTTTATTGTGGAGTATTTTTGAACTTGGATTGTCTAAAATATGAATCCTTAATATTTGTTCTTTTATCTCACTGGATTCGTTTTCTTTAAAATATTTTTCATCATCCTTAGTCCTAAATGATGATATTACTGAATATCTTTGGCCTGTAGTGCAAAGATGAATGATTTCATGATGAATATCGTTGTCCTGTAGTGCAAAGATGAACAGGTGTTGAGATGAACATGACCGACTGGTTAATATCTTTTGCCTGTAGTGCAAAGATGACTATTTGATACAAGATGTATATTGATTGATGTTACAGGGATAAAATATCGATGATGGACTTTTAAATTCATAGATAATAGTAGATTTCATTCTCTACTTAACTCTTCTAATGAATTGTTATTTTCGCTGCAGTTGTTGATCTAAAACTTGTTGTCTATTGTATTCTATCAGAATTTTTCCCTGTTGAAGACTAAGGATAATTTGTTGTACATTATCTTAGTCATAATATTCTTTACTGGGCTAGTTGAGCTCACTCTTTTCCTTTTTGTTCCATTTTTCTTCTTAGGAGGCAAGAATATAGCGGAAACTAGTCGGGGTGTGGAGTGATGGTTCAAGATAGTTGTTTTAGTAGTCCTCACTATTTTGTAAAATAGTGTATCAATAATTGTAATGAGGACTTTATTTGAGTGTGGATATTTTCTAGAAGACAATATTTGTATTTAAACTCACAGTTTATATGTTGTCGTATTTTGCATGACAATTGTATTAATGAAATTGTAGTTATTTTTGTACCATGTATTTGGTGACTCAGAGTAGGTTGGGTGGATTGGACCTATTTTGGGGGCCTCACAATTTTATGATCGAAATATAGAACTGTAAGATCGTATTCGTGAGTTAGAAGAGCAGGGTGAAGAACAGCAGGCGATCGTGGAACAAAGGGATGCAGCAAAGTCAAGTCCAACGGCAATGGTGACGCCAAAGGATGTCCCAGACAAGTCAAAGACGGTAGTTTAAGTGAGAGTATTTGTCGAGAAACCCGAATGAAGTTATCACGTGTAAGACCCCAACTTTTTTTGAATAAAGAATAATTTTTTCTCGAAATATATTTTTAAATATTATGGTGTGGATATGATATAATGTTATAGTTGTGGGTAATATTTGGAAAATTTTGCAAAGTAAGCAAGTTGATATAAATATTCGTTGTGTAAGTGAATATTCGATTGGTCGGGGAATATTCGTTTTAACAGGGAATATTCGTACGACGGCACAATCATTGGTGGACCCCACAATGGAAGTATTGTCATAGTTAGAAAACGAAAGAAATATATTTTTATAAAAATAACAGCGAATGTTTTACCGTTAAACTGTTGAACTACCCGGTAGTAAAAGTTTAGTAATATGCGTGGTTGCAGAGTAGCACAAGGTATTGATTATTGATGCTTACGTGAGAAGTCACTCAGTTATACTCAATTATTGCTACGATGAATTAAAAGATAATATCTCTTATATTATTGATTCAATTATTGTCGCAATATCATCTGCATAATATTTATTATTATTAAATCAATAATTGAGATGACAAAATTATTCATATTATTATTTGCAATATTAACGATGTCTAGAAAGTTCTATCGATGAGAGGTTTGGTCACCTAATTGCGCGCCAATAGGGAGAAATCCTTATTGGAAAGCCCCCTCTTTCCTGTGAATGATCTGGTTATTAAATATTGTGAGTTATAATATTAATGATAAATAATTCTTGAAGTATTAAGAATGTGTTTATTGAAGATAAGTGAATTACAAAAGTTAGAGGGGAATAATGCAAACTTGGAAAACTTTAGGGGTACTAAAGTGTAATAAGCTAAATCAATCTGGACCATTGGTGGTGGTTTTAATAGTAAATCATCTGGACCATTGATGGTGGTTTTAAAAGTAAATCAATCTGGACCGTCGGTGTTAGCTTTAAAAGTAAATCAATCTGGACCGTCGAAGGTGGTTTTAAAAGTTAATCAATATGGACCGTCGGTGGTGGTTTTAAAAGTAAATCAATCTGGACCGTCCGTTCTAATAGTGAATCAATCTGGACCGTTCATGAATTAGTTACTATTTAGTCCATTCTCCTATAAATAGAAGCTTAATTCTTCTTTCATTCTCACCAATTCACTGAGATTCACAAGAGACACTATAGAGAGATTAACTATAGAGAGCAAAAAGAAGGATATTCTACTACTTCACTTTTGCAGTATCCAGCTTTCTACTAAGGTAAGGGGTATTATTTCTTTCGTATTCATAAGGAATACTATTTTTCGTATTCATCCTTTAATATGTCGAAATAACCTGTCTATGCGGAATACTATTTTCCATTTGCAGTTTCGTATGTTATTTCTTTTCATATTCTTAAATCTAAACTTACTATGGTAAGTATTGCTTCTATAATCCTTGAAATTAGTGGAATATCCTTGAGTTTTGCACTTTATCCAATATCATTTTATTGGAATATTGATATGAACTTTCTTATTAAATATCAATATTTTCACCCGAAGTACTATTCACAGGGTACTATTCATGGGTTACTATTCACCCAGTTACTATTCACTATAATATTATTCACTCGGGTATTCGGGGCACTTTTCATGCCGGGGTACTATTCACGAGTTACTATTCACAGATTACTATTCACTCGATTACTATTCACTCAAATATTATTCACTCGGGTATTTGGGGCACTTTTTATGTCGGGTTACTATTCACGGAGTACTATTCACAGGGTACTATTCATGGGGTACTATTCACCAAACAATTTATTTCTTTTCTGTCCAAATTATTTTTGATACATGGATATTATTCTTGAATTTTACTCCACAAAGCAGTATCATGTTGAAAATTTGGACATTATTGAATTCTGGATAAATTAAATTATAAATCTTTAAAAATTTATCCTTTGTTTTCTTTTAATTGAATTCTTATATCATTTTCATCATCCTCATGCTTATATTATGATGAAAGTCATCTTTGGCTTGCGTGCATAGATGGACTGTTGATTGGTATGATTATGACCAGGGATTATTCGGTATAGTCATGACCATTGATGATTACACGAATATTCTTGGCCCGTAGTGCAAGAATAATTTGTGGACGTGATACTAATGAATATCCTTGGCCTGTAGTGTAGGGATGATTCGATGATGTGATTTATTTATTAAGCTAAGTCCCAACGATAAAGTTAATGATAAACTTTTTAAATCATAGAAGATAGTAGATATCATGCTCTACTTGACTCTTCTAATGGATTGCTTGTTCCGCTGCAGTTAAACTTGTTGTCTATTATATTCTATCAGTTTAACATTGTTGAAGGCTAATGATAACTTATTATGCATTATCTTAGTCATAATATTTCTTACTGGGCTAGTTGAGCTCACCCTTTTACTTCCATTGTTCTCTTCAGGAAATGAGAACGTAGCCAGAACTAGTCGGGGAACGGAGTGATGGCCCGAGATGGTGTTATAGTAGTCTTCACTATTCTATAAAATAGTGTGCCAATAAATGTAACGAGGACTCAATTTGAGTTTGGATATTGTCTAGAAGACAATATTCGTGTAAAAATTCTCAGCTCATGTTATATAATTAAGTTTGTATTTGTATTCTGTACCATGTATTTGCGACCCAAGATGGGTGATGTATACCTATTTTGGGGGCGTCACAATAGTATCAAAGCTTAGGATATGATCCCGGCCGAGATGTGAGACAAGAACTAGGAGGGAGAGACGGGAATTCCTTCGCTTAGTATGTCCTACCTAAGTTTATTTGGTATTTAATTGGTCAGTCAGAGTATAGGGATAATATGTGGCATGTCAATTAACCCTTGTTTTGTGGCAGTGTTTGAAAATAGCATCTGAAAATGTTGAGATAAGTAATGAAGCACATGAGACCGTTGAGTCACCAATGATCAATATCCAGGATAATGTGCAATAAGAAGACAATAATCCTCAGGTAAACAACAACGCCGATCAAATGATGAACAATAGGATGTTCAGAGGCTTCATGAAATTCATCCAACATCAGGCGAGAGCGGCTCCTATTCAAAATACATGTGGACACACTGGCAACTAATAGATGGTCACCTCTAAATAATTCAAGGAGCTGGGACCATCGGAGTTTTGGGGAGAGCCAAAACCACTTAAGGCGGAGACGTGGATAAAGTAGATCACCAAGATATTTGATGTCTTGGGATGCTCCGAGGAGCAAAAGGTTCCCTTTGCCACCTTCATGTTGAGAGGAGAAGCAGATTACTGGTGGGAATCAGTAAAGCATACCCAGCTTGCCGCACTCAAAATGTCTTGGGAGAAGTTCCAAGATCTGTTCAATGACAAGTACTTTCCCGAAAGTATTCGTCACATGAAGGAGGTGGAGTTTATCAAGTTGGAGCAAAACAATATGACCGTGTCGCAGTACAAGGCTAAGTTTGCCTAGTTGTCCCGGTTCGCATCCCATTTGGTTGATAATGAGGAGAGAATGACGCGAATGTTTCTACGAGGTTTGAGACCCAAAATACGTCAATACCTCATTTCTCACAAATTGTGTTTGTATTCAGATGTTGTAAATAAGGCTCAGTTATTGGAGCGCGATAATGAGTCAACCCAACCAAGATAGAGCAGTCGGCAAGTTGATAATACTAGTGGTAGCAGTCATCAAAGCAGTGACAACAAACGTGGAGGGAATCAACATGTCAGAAATGGTAACCACTCCGGTAGTAATCATGGCCAAGATAATAGAAGTGGAAATTTCAAGAAGAGGAGATTCAATAATGATGGAAAGACGTCAGCACCAACACCTGTTGTTAAGGAAGGAGAATGACTGCCGATCGTATGTTACAAATGCGGAGGGCAGGGACACATCAGTACAAACTGTACGCACCAGTCCAAAACTTGTTACAATTGTGGAAGAGAAAGTCACTTAGCCCGATTTTGTCGTGAACCAAAGTCAAGTCCAGCTGGGATAGAGGCATCAAAGGCCATCCCAGACAAGACAAAACCGGTAGTTCAAGGGAGAGCGTTTGTCGTAACCTCCAAAAAAATAAGGAATCCGAACGAGGTGATCACGGGTAAGCTAATCATAAACTCTTGCGAAGCTTATACCTTATTTGATACCAGTTCTACCCATTCTTTTATTTCTCCTACTTGCGCTCAACGTTTAAATTTGATTCCAGAGAAATTAGACTCTGATCTATCTGTTGAAACTCCTTTGGGGGAAACCTTCATTACATCCACTGTTTATAAGTCTTGTTTGATTCAAATCGGTAACCGCACGTTACTTGTCAATCTTATTTCTTTAAAAATACTTGCATTCGATGTGATTTTAGGAATTGATTGGTTGACTACTCATCATGCTAAAATTGATTATTTTCGTAAGATTGTTAGCTTTCATATTCCTAACCAACCTATTATGCGAATTCAAGCAACCAAACCATTAAAGTCAATCACTGTCATCTCAAGCCATAAAGCTATTCGTTTATTGAAAAACGGATGTCAAGCTTTCTTAGCTCATGTCACAGATTTAAACAAAAATACGTCAGTCTTGAATGATATTTCTATTGTTAATAAATTTCCCGACGTATTCCCTGAAGAACTTCCTGGCCTACCCCCAGAGCGTGAAGTTTTGTATCGACCTTGAATCCGGTACAAAACCAATTTCCAAAGCCCCATATAGAATGGCTCCTATTGAACTTCAAGAGTTAAAAACCCAACTATAGGAATTGTTAGACATCGGTTTCATTCGTCCTAGTACATCTCCTTAGGGTGCTCCTGTTCTATTCGTGAATAAGAAAGATGGAAGTATGCAACTTTGTATTGATTATCGGGAGTTGAATCATGTCACTATCAAAAATAGGTACCCGTTACCTCGTATTGATGACCTGTTTGACCAGTTGCAAGGCGCCAAATCTTTTCAAAGATTGATCTTCGTTCCGGATATCATCAGTTAAAGATTAAAATCGATGACATCCCAAAGACTACTTTCAGAACTCGGTACGGGCATTATGAATTCCTAGTCATGTCTTTTGGATTGACTAATGCTCCTGCTACCTTCATGGATATGATGAACCGAGTATTCAAGGAATATTTAGATCATTTTGTAGTCATCTTTATTAATGACATCCTCATATATTCCAAAAGCCGTGAAGATCATGAGCAACACTTGAGGCTGATACTCCAAAAGCTTCGTGAAAACAAGCTTTATGCCAAGTTGAAAAAGTGCGAGGTTTGGCTTGAGGAAGTAGCATTCCTTGGGCACGTGATATCAAATCATGGAATATCTGTTGACCCAGCAAAGATTGAACCAATTCAAAGCTGGGAGCAACCCAAGTCAGTGACCGAAGTACGTAGCTTTCTGGGCTTAGCTAGGTATTATCGGAGATCCGTGGAAAGATTTTCTCGAATCTCTACTCCATTAACTCAGCTGACTCAAAAAGATACAAAATTCGGTTGGAGTGAGGAATGTGAGAAGAGTTTTCAAGAACTCAAGAGGAGACTCATTTCAGCACCTGTTCTGATAATACCATCTGGTTTGGAGGGATTTGTCATCTACAGTGATGCTTCAGGCAAAGTTTTAGGATGTGTTCTCATGCAACATGGGAAAGTCATAGCCTATGCCTCACGATAACTCAAAGAATATGAGAGAAATTATCCTACTCATGATCTAGAGTTGGCAGCTGTCGTTTTTGCGCTTAAGATTTGGAGGCATTACTTGTATGAAGAGAAGGTGGAGATTTATATGGATCATAAAAGCCTCAAATATTTCTTCACTCAAAAGGAACTCAACATGCGGCAAAGACGATGGCTTGAGCTGTTGAAAGATTATGATCATACTATTCAATATCATCCTGGAAAAGCGAACGTAGTAGTTGATGCATTGAGTAGAAGATCATATGCGGGTACGAGTGAGATATTGTCAATGCAAAGGCCCATTTTGTATGACTTACAAAGGATGGAGATAGAGTTAAAGACTCTGGGGACCCATGTGATGATGGCGAATATACGAGTAGAACCGATTTTAATCGATAAAGTTAAAGCTGCTCAAGCTACAGACCTAGAGTTAATGCGTATGAAAAAGAAAGTGCAAGAAGGTGCTATTCCGAAATCAAAAATCGATGAAGAAGGAATACTTCGAGTTAACTCTAGACTTTGTGTTCCTAACGATTCTGACTTGAAGTATAAAATTATGATGGAGGCGCACAACACACCATTTGCAATCCATCCTGGGAGTACCAAAATGTATCGTGATCTTCGACATACATTTTGGTGGAGCAATATGAAGAGAGAGATAGCGGGGTTTATCTCAAGGTGTCTAACTTGTCAACGAGTCAAGGCGGAGCATCAAGTGCCAAAAGGTCCATTGCAACCACTTGAAATTCCAGAATGGAAGTGGGAACACATTACCATGGATTTCTTTACTGGTCTTCCCAAGGTTTCTCAAGGCATAGATGCAATTTGGGTCATTGTCGATAGATTTACTAATTCTGCTCATTTCTTACCGATATGAGAAACTTATACAGTTGAACATCTTGCTCGTATGTACATAAACGAGATTGTAAGATTGCATGGTATGCCAGTATCCATAGTTTATGATCGAGACCCAAGATTCACTTCAAGATTTTGGGTTAGTTTGCAAAAAGCTATGGGCACGGATTTATAATTTAGTTTGGCGTATCATCCTCAAATGGACGGGCAGTCAGAGAGGACTATTCAAACTCTTGAGGATTTATTAAGACTCTGTGTCCTTGACTTCAAAGGAAGTTGGGACAAGTTCTTACCATTGGTGGAGTTTTCCTACAACAACAGTTATCAAGCAAGTATTGGCATGGCTCCATTTAAGGCGTTGTATGGAAGAAAGTGTCGTTCTCCAGTATGCTGGGATGAGGTAGGTGAAGCAACGTTGTTGGGACCAGAGTTGGTACGTATAACTACGGAAAAGATTCAAATGATTCGACAACGTATAAAAACCTCACAAGATCGATAAAAGATTTATGTTGATCTTCATCGAAAGGACGTGGAATTCAATATTGGAGATTATGTGTTGTTATGTGTTGCTCCATGGAAAGGAGTTATGAGATTTGGAAAGAGAGGAAAGTTCAATCCTCGATTCATTGGCCCATTTTTAATCCTCGATCGAGTAGGAACTGTGGCCTATAGACTCATCTTACCGCCAAGTATGTCTCGTGTTCATAACGTTTTTCACATATCAATGTTACGTAAATATGTGAAAGACCCGAACCAAATTATTGAATTAGAACCGAACGAGATAGCAAAAGATTTAACGTATGAAGAGGTAGTTGTTAAAATCTTGGATAAGAAGGATCATATTCTACGCTCCAAGGTTATACCTCAAGTCAAAGTTTTGTGGAGAAACCAAGATGTGGAGGAAATGACCTGGGAGTTAGAATCTGAAATGAAATCAAGGTATCCTCACCTCTTCGATATATCAGGTATGTACCCTAATTTCGAGGATGAAATTTTATAAGAAGGGGAAGTTGTAAGACCCCAACTTTTTTTGAATAAAAAATAATTTTTTCTCGAAATATATTTTTGAATATTATGGTGTGGATATGATATAATATTATAGTTATGGGTAATATTTGGAAAATTTTTCAAAGTAAGCAAGTTGATATAAAATATTCGTTTTGTCAGTGAATATTCGATTGGTCAGGGAATATTCGTTTTAACAGGGAATATTCGTACGACGGCACAATCATTGGTGGACCCCACAATGGAAGTATTGTCGTAGTTAGAAAACGACAGAATATCTTTTTATAAAAATAATGGCGAAAGTTTTACCGTTAAACTGTTGAACTACCCGGTAGTAAAAGTATAGTAATATGCGTGGTTGCATAGTAGCACAAGGTATTGATTATTGATGCTTACGTGAGAAGTCACTCAGTTATACTCAATTATTGCTACAGTAATTGCTGCATAATATCTCTTATATTATTGATTCAATTATTGTCACAATATCATCTGCATAATATTTATTATTATTAAATCAATAATTGAGACGACAAAATTATTCATATTACTGTTTGCAATATTAACGATGTCTAGAAAGTTCTGTCGAGGAGAGGTTTGGTCACCTAATTGCGCGCCAATAGGGAGAAATCCTTATTGGAAAGCCCCTCTTTCCGCGTGAATGATCCGTTATTAAATATTGTGAGTTATAATATTAATGATGAATAATTCTTGAAGTATTAAGAATGTGTTTATTGAAGATAAGTGAATTACAAAAGTTAGAGGGGAATAATGCAAACTTGGAAAACTTTAGGGGTACTAAAGTGTAATAAGTTAAATCAATCTGGACCATTGGTGGTGATTTTAATAGTAAATTAATATGGACCATTGATGGTGGTTTTAATAGTAAATCAATCTGGACCATAGATGGTGGTTTTAAAAGTAAATCAATCTGGACCGTCGGTGGTAGCTTTAAAAGTAAATCAATCTGGATCGTCAGAGGTGGTTTTAAAAGTAAATCAATCTGGACCGTCGGTTGTGGTTTTAATAGTAATCAATATGGACCATCCGTTGGTTTTAATAGTAAACAATATGGACCGTTCGTGAATTAGTTACTATTATCGTAGTTAGAAAACGACAGAAATATCTTTTTATAAAATAACATCAAAAGTTTTACTGTTAAACTGTTGAACTACCCAATGGTAAAAGTACAGTAATACGCGTGGTTGAATAGTAGCACACGGTATTGATTATTGATGCTTACGTGAGAAGTCACTCGGTTATACTCAATTATTGCTACAGTAATTGTTGCATAGTATCTCACGTTATTTGATTCAATTATTATCACATTATCATCTGCATAATATTTTATATTATTAAATCAATAATTGAGACAACAAAGTTATTCATATTATTATTTGCAATATTGACAATGTCTAGAAAGTTCTATCGATGAGAGGTTTGGTCACCTAATTGCGTGTCAATAGGGAGAAATCCTTATTGGAAAGCCCCCTCTTTCCTGGGAATGATCTGGTTGTTAAATATTATGAGTTATAATATTAATGATGAATGATTTTTGAAGTATTAAGAATGTGTTTATTGAAGATAAGTGAATTACAAAAGTTAGAGGAGAATAATGCAAACTTGGAAAACTTTAGGGGTACTAAAGTGTAATAAGTTAAATCAATCTGGACCATTGGTGGTGGTTTTAATAGTAAATCAATATGGACCATTGATGGTGGTTTTAATAGTAAATCAATCTGGACCGTCAGTGGTGGTTTTAAAAGTAAATCAATCTGGACCATCGGTGGTGATTTTAAAAGTAAATCAATCTGCACCACAATCGGTTGTGGTTTTAATAGTAATCAATATGGATTTTAATGCTCTAATAGTGAATCAATCGGACCGTTTCGTGAATTAGTTACTATTTAGTCCATTCTTTTATAAATAGAAGCTTAATTCTTCTTCCATTCTCACCAATTCACTGAGATTCACAAGAGACACTATAGAGAGAGAAACTATAGAGAGCAAGAAGAAGTGTATTCTGCTACTTCACTTTTGCAGTATCCAGCTTTCTACTAAGGTAAGGGGTATTATTTCTTTCGTATTCATAAGGAATACTATTTTTCATATTCATCCTTTAATATGTCGAAATAACCTATCTACGCGGATTACGTATCGTATGACAGGTGAAAATCCATTTGCAGTTTCGTATGTTATTTCTTTTCATATTCTTAAATCTAAACTTATTATGGTAAGTATTGCTTCTATAATCCTTGAAATTAGTGGAATATCCTTGAGTTTTGTGCTTCATCCAGTATCATTTTATTGGAATATTGATATGAACTTTCTTATTAAATATCAATATTTTCAACCGAAGTACTATTCAGAGGGTACTATTCATGAGTTACTATTCACCCGGTTACTATTCACTATAATATTATTCACTCAAGTATTCGGGGCACTTTTCATGCTGGGGTACTATTCATGAGTTACTATTCACAGGTTACTATTCACCTAATTACTATTCACTCAAAATTGTACACTCAGGTATTTGGGGTACTTTTCATTTCGAGTTACTATTCACAAAGTACTATTCCCAAAGTACTATTCACAGGGTACTATTCGCCAAACAATTTATTTCTTTTCTGTCCAAATTATTTTTGATACATGGATATTATTCTTGAATTTTACTCCACAAAGCAGTATCATGTTGAAAATTTGGACATTATTGAATTCTAGATTAATTAAATTATAAATCTTTAAAAATTTATCATTTGCTTTCTTTTAATTGAATTCGTATATTATTGTCATCATCCTCATGCTTATATTATGATGAAAGTCATCTTTGGCTTACGTGCATAGATGAACTGTTGATTGGTATGATTATGACCAGGGATAATTTGGTATAGTCATGACCATTGATGATTACACGAATATTCTTGGCCCGTAGTGCAAGAATAATTTGTGGATGTGATACTAATAAATATCCTTGGCCCGTAGTGTAGGGATGATTTGATGATGTGATTTTTTTATTAAGCCGAGTCCCAGCGATAAAGTTAATGATAAACTTTTTAAATCATAGATGATAGTAGATATCAAGCTCTACTTGACTCTTCTAATGAATTGCTTGTTCCGCTGCAGTTAAACTTGTTGTCTATTATATTCTATCAGTTTAACATTGTTGAAGGCTAATGATAACTTATTCTGCATTATCTTAGTCATAATATTTCTTACTGGGCTAGTTGAGCTCACCCTTTTACTTCCATTGTTCTCTTCAAGAAATGAGAACGTAGCCGGAAGTAGTCGGGGAACGGAGTGATGGCCCGAGATGGTGTTATAGTAGTCCTAACTATTCTATAAAATAGTGTGCTAATAAATGTAACGAGGACTCTATTTGAGTTTGGATATTGTCTAGAAGACAATATTCGTGTAAAAACTCTCAGCTCATGTTGTATAATTAAGTTTGTATTTGTATTCTATACCATGTATTTGGCGACCCAAGATGGGTGATGTATACCTATTTTGGGGGCGTCACATCACGGGTTAGTTAATCATAAACTCTTGTGAAGTCTATACCTTGTTAGATACCGGTTCTACGCATTCATTTATTTCTTCTACTTGCGCTCAATGTTTAAATTTAACTCCGTAGAAATTAGACTTTGAGTTATCTATTGAAACTCCGTTAGGAGAAACCTTCAGTACATATGTTATCCAAGTCTTGGATGAGAGTCACAGTTTTTAAATGATATTTTTATTGTTAATACATTTCCTGACGTATTCTCTGAAGACTTTCTGGCCTACCCCAGAGCGTGAAATCGAATTTTGTATTGATCCCAATACAAAACTCATTTCTAAAACCCTTAAGTATTTCTGCACCCAAAATGAGCGTATCATGCGCCAAAGACGTTTGCTCAAGCTGTTGAAGATTATGACCATACAATTCAATATTATCGTGGAAAAAGCGAACGTGGTAGCTGATGCATTGAGTAGAAGATCGTATGTGTTTATGATTGTAACGTTGTTAACACAAAGACCCATTTCATATGACTTACAAATGATAAAGATAGAGTTAAAGACTCTAAGGACCCACGTGATGATGTCAAATAATACGAGTAGAATCGATGTTAACCGATAAAGTTAAAACCGCTCAAGCTACACACCCGGAGCTAATGAATGTGAAGAAGGTTCAAGGGGGAGTTATTCTAGAAGCAAGAATTGATGAAGAGAGTAAATCTCAACCCTTGATTTTATTGGTCCATTTAAAATCCTTGATTGAGTAGGAACTGTGGCCTATAGACTCGCCTTACCGCCAAGTATGTCTCGTGTTCATAACGTTTTTCACGTATCGATGTTACGTAAATATGTGGACGACCCGAACCACATTATTGAATTAGAACTAGATGAAATAGCAGAAGATTTAACGTATAAGGAGATACCTGTTAAAATGAATATATTCTACGCTCAAAGGTTATACCTCAAGAGTTAAAATCTGACAAGATTTCATCATCTCTTCGACATACCAGGTACGTACGTAAATTTTGAGGGCGAAATTTCATAAGGAGGGGAGATTGTGAGATCCCAAATTTTATGAAAGTATTCAATTTTCTTATAATTATTATTTTATTTAGTAAATGGTTAAATTGAGAAAGGGTTAAAGTTAAGGGTGATATGTGAAAAGTTTGAAAAGTAAGCAAGTTGATATAAAATATTCGTTGTGTTAGGGAATATTCGATTGGTCTGGGAATATTCATTTTAACAGGAATATTAAAGACGATGACATAATCATTGGTGGACCCCTAACGAAAGTATTGTCGTAGTTAGAAAACGACGTAAATATCTTTTTATAAAAATAACGACGAAAGTTTTACCGTTAAACCGTTGAACTACCGGTAGTAAAAAGACAGTTAATACGCGTGGTTGCATAGTAACACACAGTATTGATTATTGATGCTTACGTGAGAAGTCACTCGATTATACTCAATTATTACTACAAGAATTCACGCGATAATATCTCTTATATTATTGATTCAATTATTGTCACAAGATTATCATCGCATAATATTTATTATTATTAAATCAATAATTGAGACGACAAAATTATTCATATTATTATTTGCAATATTGACGATGTCTAGAAAGTTCTGTCGAGGAGAGGTTTGGTCACCTAATTGCGCGCAATAATAGGAGAAATCCTTATCTGAAAGCCCCCTCTTTCACAGGAATGATCTGGTTGTTAAATATTGTGAGTTATAATATTAATGATGAATAATTTCGTGTTGATTAAAGATGAAATTGATATTTTCATTGTGTTGGGATTATTAGTGTTAGTGGAAATCGACATCTATTCCGATAATAATTGATGTCTAGAGGTTATATTGACCAATCGGTTAATTAAATGGATAAATGAGCAATTAATTGCTATTAATTCACATGCTTATAACTATTTGTTCACATGTGTGTACTATTGATTCACATGCATGTACTATTAGGGGAGGTGGTGCAAGATTGATAATACTTGCATAACTAAATTAAAAATGGAGGTATAGATAAAGGTATTATACTGTAATTATTTTTTCACATGTATAGAACTATTGAGTCATATGATTGTACTATTGATTCACATGATGTACTATTAGGGTAGGTGGTGCAAGTTTCATAATACTTGCAGGACTAAATTAAAAATAAAAGAAAAGATGAATATATTATACTGTAATATTTTGAGCCCCAAAATGTGCAATTATCGAAACTATATTTTTCTATAAATAGAAGATCATTCTTCCTTCATTCTCACCAATTCACTAAGACTCACAAGAGAAATTATAGAGAGAGAAGCTATAGAAAAAAAGAAGAAGAGAAGTCTGTTACTTCACTATTCCAGTATCCAGTCTTCTTCTGAGATAAGGGGTATTATTTATTTCATATTCTGAAGAGATATTATTTTTTGTATTCGTATGAATATTATTTTCATTCAATATTTGTAAGGAATATCATCTTCATTCAATATTTGTAGGAATATTATTTTCGTTCAACAGTTGTAAGGGGTATTATTTATTTCATGTTCTGAAGAGATATTATTTTTTTAATACTCGTAAGGGTTATTATTTCATTCTTTATTATTCTGGTGGAATAACTTGTCTATGCGGACTACCGCATGTATGGTGAAATTCTTCTGTTATTCCTTTCTTTATTATTACATTGAATAACTCGTATATCACGCGACTCAATGCATTTATGGTGAAATTCTTCTGTTAATCCATTCTTTATTATTATGTTGGAATAACCTGTCTACGCGGACTACCGCGTGCATGGTGAATGACCCTTCATATTCATTCTTTATTAAATTATGGAAATGATCTGTCTACGTGGAATACCGCATTGCAGATGAAAATCCATTTGCAGTTTCGTATATTCTATTATACTCGTATGAGATATCCTTTCTTTTGTACTCGTCATGGAATATCATTTTCTTTTGTATTTTCCTTTTATGAGTACTATTCACGGAGTACTATCCATAAGTACTATTCACGTATACGGTACTATTCACGTATACAGTATTATTCATAAAGTACTATTCATAAAGTACTATTCACAGGGTACTATTCCTGAAGTACTATTCACAGGGTATTATTCACCCAGGTACTATTCACCGGAGTACTATTTATGACAAAAATTGATTTCTTTTCGGTTCAAATCATTTTTAATACAATATCATTCTTGAATTTTACTCCACAAAATAGTATCATGTTGGCAATTTGATCATTATTCAATTCTGGATAAATTAAATTATAAATCTTTAAAAATTTATCCTTTGCTTTCTTTTAATTGAATTCTTATATCATTGTCATCATCCTCATGCTTATATTGTGATGAAAGTCATCCTTGGCTTATGTGCATAGATGGACTGTTGATTGGTATGATTATGACCAGGGATCATTCGGTATAATCATGACCCGTAATGTTATAAATGATGTGGTAAAAGTCCTCATTGGCCCGTAGTACATTGATGGACAGTTATTGGTCTGATTATGACCAAGGATTATTTGGTATAATCATGACCATTGATAATTACATGAATATCCTTGGCCCGTAGTGCAGGGATGATTCGATGATGTGGTTTATTTATTAAGCTAGGTCTCACCGATAAAGTTGATGAAAAACTTTTTAAATCATAGAAGATATTAGATATCATGCTCTACTTGACTCTTCTAATGGATTGCTTATTCCGCTGCAGTTGTTAATCTAAAACTTGATGTCTATTGTATTCTATCAGTTGTTATACTGTTGAAGACTAAGGATAATTTATTCTGCATTATCTTAGTCATAATATTTCTTACTGGGCTAGTTGAGCTCACCCTTTTCTTTCACTATTCTCTTCAGGAAATGAGAATATAGTTGGGACTGGTCGGGGAACGAATTGACGGTCCAGATGGTTGTTTTAGTAGTCCTCACTATTCTGTGAAATAGTGTGATAATAATTGTAATGAGGACTCCATTGAGAGTGGATATTGTCTAAAAGACAATATTCTTGTTTAAACTCTCAGCTATGTTTTGTCGTATATTACCCGACAATTGTATAATTAAGTTTGTATTTGATTTATGTACCATGTATTTGGCGACTCAAGATGGGTGATGTATACCTGTTTTGGGGGAGTCACAGTTGGTTCAAAGCTTAGGGATATGATCCCTGGCTGAGATGTGAGATAAGAACTATGAAGGAAGAGACGGGTAATTCCTTCGCTAGTATGACCTACCTAAAGTAAATTGTTATTTAATTGGTCGGTCAGAATATAGGGATATTATGTGGTATGTCAATTAACCCTTGTTTTGTGGCAGTATTTAGGAATGACATCTGAAAATCAAGAGATGAACTCATATAGAGTTTAAGTGATGAATTAAGAGAATTTTATAATCGAAATAAAGAACTGTAAGATCGTATTCGTGAGTTAGAAGAGCAGGGTGAAGAACGGCAGACGATCGTGGAACAAAGGGATGCAGCAAAGTCAAGTCCAACGGCACTGGTGACGCCAAAGGATGTCCCAGACAAGTCAAAGCCGGTATTTTAACTGAGAGCATTTGTCGAGAAACCCGAACGAAGTTATCACGGGTTAGTTAATCATAAACTCTTGTGAAGTCTATACCTTGTTAGATACCGGTTCTACTCATTCGTTTATTTCTTCTACTTACGCTAAACGTTTAAATTTAACTCCGGAGAAATTAGACTTTAACTTATCTTTTGAAACTCCGTTAAGAGAAACCTTCAGTACATGTTCTATCCAAGTCTTGAATGAGAGTCACAGTTTTTAAATGATATTTCTATTGTTAATAAATTTCCTTACATATTCTCTGAAGACTTCCTGGCCTACCCCAAAGCGTGAAATCGAATTTTATATTGACCCCAGTACAAAACCCATTTCTAAAACCCTTAAGTATTTCTGCACCCAAAACGAATATATCATGCATCTAAGACGTTGGCTTGAGCTGTTGAAGATTACGACCATACCATTCAATATTATCATGGAAAAAGTGAACGTGGTAGCTGATGCATTGAGTAGAAGATCGTATGTGTTTACGATTATCACGTTGTTAACACAAAGACCCATTTCATATGACTTACAAATGATAAAGATAGAGTTAAAGACTCTAAGGACCCACGTGATGATGTCAAATAATATGAGTAGAATTGACGTTAATCGATAAAGTTAAAACCGCTCAAGTTACACACCCGGAGCTGATGAATGTGAAGAAGCAGGTTCAAGGGGGAGTTATTCTAGAAGCAAAAATCGACGAAGAGAGTAAAGCTCAACCCTCGATTTTATTGGTCCATTTAAAATCCTTGATTGAGTAGGAACTGTGGCCTATAGACTCGCCTTACCGCCAATTATATCTCGTGTTCATAACGTTTTTCACGTATCGATGTTACGTAAATATGTGGACGACCCGAACCAAATTATTGAATTAGAACTAGACGAGATAGCAGAAGATTTAACGTATGAGGAGATACCTGTTAAAATGAATATATTCTACGCTCAAAGGTTATACCTCAAGAGTTAAAATCTGACGAGATATCATCATCTCTTCGACATACCAAGTACGTACGTAAATTTCGAGGGCGAAATTTCATATGGAGGGGAGATTGTGAGATCCCAAATTTTATGAAATGAAAGTATTCAATTTTCTTCTAATTATTATTTTGTTTAGTAAATGGTTAAATTGAGAAAGGGTTAAAGTTAAGGGTGATATGTGAAAAGTTTATAAAGTAAGCAAGTTGAGAGAAAATATTCGTTGTGTTGGGGAATATTCGATTAGTCGGGGAATATTCATTTTAACAAGGAATATTCGTACGACGGCATAATCATTGGTGGACCCCGCAACAAAACAATTGTCGTAGTTAGAAAACGACAGAAATATTTTTTTATAAAAATAACGGCGAAAGTTTTACCGTTAAACCTGTTGAACTACCGGTAGTAAAAGTACAATAATATGCATGGTTGCATAGTAGCACACGCAGTATTGATTATTGATGCTTACGAGAAGTCACTCGGTTATACTCAAATCGCTACTGATGAATTGTTGCACAATATCTCTTATATTATTGATTCAATTATTGTTATAGTATCATCTCGCATAATATTTATTATTATTAAATCAATAATTGAGATGACAAAGTTATTCATATTATTATTTGCAATATTGACGATGTCTAGAAAGTTACATCGAGGAGAGGTTTGGTCAACTAATTGTGCCAATAATAGGAGAAATCCTTATCGGAAAAGCCCCTCTTTCCAGGAATGATCTCGGTTGTTAAATATTGTGAGTTATAATATTAATGATGAATAAGTTCATGTTGATTAAAGATGAAATTGATATTTTCATTGTGTTGGGATTATTAGTGTTAGTGGAAATCGACATCTATTCCGATAATAATTGATGTCTAGAGGTTATATTGACCAATCGGGTAATTAATCAGATAAATGAGCAATTAATTTCTATTAATTCGCATGTTTATAACTATTTGTTCACATGTGTGTACTATTGATTCACATACATGTACTATTAGGGAAGATGGTGCAAGATTGATAATACTTGCATGACTAAATTAAAAATGGAGGTATAGATGAAGGTACTATACTGTAATTATTTTTTTTCACATGAATAGAACTATTGAGTCACATGATTGTACTATTGATTCACATGATGTACTATTAGGGGAGGTGGTGCAAGTTTGATAATACTTGCAGGACTAAATTAAAAATAAATGAAAAGATGAATTTATTATACTGTAATATTTCGAGCCTCAAAATGTGCAATTATCGAAATTATATTTTCCTATAAATAGAAGCTCAGTCTTCATTCATTCTCACCAATTCACTAAGACTCACAAGAGCAATTATTGAGAGAGAAGCTATAGAGAGAAAGAAGAAGAGAAGTCTATTACTTCACTATTCCAGATTCTAGTCTTTTTTACGAGGTAAGGGTATTATTTATTTCATATTCAAGAGATATTATTTTTGTATTCGTATGAATATTATTTTATTCAATATTCGTAAGAATATCATCTTCGTTCAATATTCGTAGGAATATTATTTTAGATTCAACGATCGTAAAGGGTATTATTTATTTCATGTTCAGAAGAGATATTATTTTTTTAATACTCGTAAAGGTTGTTATTCCATTCTTTATTATTCTGTTGGAATAACCTGTCTACGCGGACTACCGCATGCATGGTGAAATTCTTCTATTATTCCATTCTTTATTATTCTGTTGGAATAACCTGTCTACACGGACTACCATATGCATGGTGAATGACCCTTCGTATTCATTCTTTATTAAATTATGGAAATGATCTGTCTACGTGGATTGCCGCATTGCGGATGAAAATCCATTTGCAGTTTCGTATATTCTATTATACTCGTATGATATATCCTTTCTTTTATACTCGTCATGGAATATCGTTTTCTTTTGTATTTTCCTTTTATGAGTACTATTCACAGAGTACTATCCATGAGTACTATTCACGTATACGGTACTATTCACAAAGTACTATTCACAAAGTATTATTCACAAAGTATTATTCACAAAGTACTATTCATGAGTACTATTCACGGGGTACTATTCTTGAAGTACTATTCATGAGGTACTATTCACGGGGTACTATTCACCTGGGTACTATTCACCGGAGTACTATTCATGACAAAAATTGATTTCTTTTCGGTTCAAATTATTTTTGATACAATATCATTCTTGAATTTTACTCCACAAAACAGTATCATGTTGGCAATTTGATCATTATTGAATTCTGGATAAATTAAATTATAAATCTTTAAAAATTTATCATTTGCTTTCTTTTAATTGAATTCTTATATCATTGTCATCATCCTCATGCTTATATTGTGATGAAAGTCATCTTTGGCATACGTGCATAGATGGACTGTTGATTGGTATGATTATGACCAGGGATCATTCGGTATAATCATGACCCGTAATGTTATAAATGATGTGGTAAAAGTCCTCATTGGCCCGTAGTGCATTGTTGGACAGTTATTGGTATGATTATGACCAGGGATTATTTGGTATAATCATAACCATTGATAATTACATGAATATCCTTGGCCCGTAGTGCAGGGATGATTCGATGATGTGGTTTATTTATTAAAGTCGAGTCTCGTGATAAAGTTGATGAAAACTTTTAAATCATAGAAGATAGTAGATATCATGCTCTACTTGGCTCTTCTAATGGATTGCTTATTCCGCTGCAGTTTTTGATCTAAAACTTGTTGTCTATTGTATTCTATCAGTTGTTATACTGTTGAAGACTAAGGATAATTTATTCTGCATTATCTTAGTCATAATATTTCTTACTGGGCTAGTTGAGCTCACCCTTTTCTTTCACTGTTCTCTTCAAAAAATGAGAATATAGCTTGGACTGGTCGGGGAACGGATTGACGGTCCAAATGGTTGTTTTAGTAGTCCTCACTATTATATGAAATAGTGTGATAATAATTGTAATGAGGATTCCATTGAGAGTAGATATTGTCTAGAAAAAAATATTCTTGTTTAAACTCTCAGCTATGTTTTGTCGTATATTACCCGACAGTTGTATAATTAAGTTTATATTTGATTTATGTACCATGTATTTAGCGACTCAAGATGGGTGATGTATACCTATTTTGGGGGCATCACAGTTGGTATCAAAGCTTAGGGATATGATCTCTGACTGAGATATGAGACTAGAACAATAAGGGGTGAGACGAGTAATTCCTTCGCTAGTATGACCTACCTAAAGTAAATTGTTATTTAATTGGTCGGTCAGAATATAGAGATATTATGTGGTATGTCAATTAACCCTTATTTTGTGACAGTATTTAGGAATGACATATGAAAATCAAGAGATGAACTCATATAGAGTTTAAGTGATGAATTAGGAGAATTTTATGATCGAAATATAGAACTATAAGATCGTATTCGTGAGTTAGAAGAGCAGGGTGAAGAATGGCAGGCGATTGTGGAACAAAGGGATGCAGCAAAGTCAAGTCCAACAGCAATGGTGACGCCAAAGGATGTCTCAGACAAGTCAAAGTTGGTAGTTTAAGTGAGAGCATTTGTCGAGAAACCCGAACGAAGTTATCACGGGTTAGTTAATCATAAACTCTTGTGAAGTCTATACCTTATTAGATACCGGTTCTACCCATTCATTTATTTCTTCTACTTGCGCTCAATGTTTAAATTTAACTCCGTAGAAATTAGACTTTGAGTTATCTATTGAAACTCCGTTAGGAGAAACCTTCAGTACATGTGCTATCCAAGTCTTGGATGAGAGTCACAGTTTTTAAATGATATTTTTATTGTTAATACATTTCCTAACGTATTCTCTGAAGACTTCCTGGCCTACCCCAGAGCGTGAAATCGAATTTTGTATTGATCCCAATACAAAACCCATTTCTAAAACCCTTAAGTATTTTTGCACCCAAAACGAGCGTATCATGCGCCAAAGACGTTTGCTCAAGCTGTTGAAGATTATGACCATACAATTCAATATTATCGTGGAAAAAGCGAACGTGGTAGCTGATGCATTGAGTAGAAGATCGTATGTGTTTACGATTGTAACGTTGTTAACACAAAGACCCATTTCATATGACTTACAAATGATAAAGATAGAGTTAAAGACTCTAAGGACCCACGTGATGATGTCAAAAATACGAGTAGAATCGACGTTAATCGATAAAGTTAAAACCGCTCAAGCTACACACCCGGAGCTGATGAATGTGAATAAGGTTCAAGGGGGAGTTATTCTAAAAGCAAGAATCGACGAAGAGAGTAAATCTCAACCCTCGATTTTATTGGTCCATTTAAAATCCTTGATTGAGTAAAAACTGTGGCCTATAGACTCGCCTTACCGCCAAGTATGTCTCGTGTTCATAACATTTTTCACGTATCGATGTTACGTAAATATGTGGACGACTCGAACCACATTATTGAATTAGAACTAGACGAGATAGTAGAAGATTTAACGTATGAGGAGATACCTGTTAAAATGAATATATTCTACGCTCAAAGGTTATACCTCAAGAGTTAAAATCTGACGAGTTATCATCATCTCTTCGGCATACCAGGTACGTACGTAAATTTCGAGGGCGAAATTTCATAAGGAGGGGAGATTGTGATATCCCAAATTTTATGAAATGAAAGTATTCAATTTTCTTATAATTATTATTTTATTTAATAAATGGTTAAATTGAGAAAGGGTTAAATTTAAGGATGAAATTTGAACAGTTTGCAAAGTAAGCAAGTTGATATAAAATATTCGTTGTGTCGGGGAATATTCATATTCAAGACAACTGCTGAAAGATATATATCAAAAATTTTAGTAGATACTTCATCTATTTCTGTTATGTTTTCTTGAGCATTTTTCCTTTTGAAGTTCTCTTGCTTTTTGGGATTGAGACAATCTTTTGCAAGATGCCCTATCTTGTTGCAATTATAGCATTTCCCTTTCAACTTCTTTGAAGGACCGCTTCCTTGACTTGGGTCTTCATAGTTGTGTTTCCTTTTCTTAGTTTTGTTACCACTCTCTATTACATTAGCATTAGATGTAATTGTAAGTTTTCCAACTTTCTTTTCAGACATTCTATTATCTTCTTCAATCCTCAACCTAACTATCAAGTCATCGAGCCCCATTTCTTTACGTTTATGCTTTAAATAATTTTTAAAATCTTTCCAAGAAAGAGATAATTTTTCAATTACTGCGGCCACTTGAAAAGATTCACTTAAAACCATTTTTTCAGCATGAATCTCATGGATTATCAATTGAAGCTCTTAGACTTGATTTATGACAGTATTTGTATCAACCATTTTAAAATCCAAGAATCTACCGACAACGAATTTCTTCATGTCGGCATCTTCCGTTTTATATTTTTTATCCAAAGACTCCCATAATAACTTAGCAGTTTTGATTTGGCTGTACACATTATACAATGTATTGTCCAATCCATTGAGGATATAATTTTTGTAAAGAAAATTAGAATGCTTTCATGCATCCACAGCAGCCAATGTGGTCCTATCGGTTTCATTATCATCTACCACAGGGGCATCCTCATTTAAAAACCTTAAAAGATTCAATGTAGTAAGATAAAACAACATTTTCTGTTGCCATCTTTTAAAATCAATCCCACTGAATTTTTTAGGTTTCTCACCATGACTAACATGGGTAGGAACATCGATAGGAACATTGGTTGTAATAGAATTAGGCACAATTGAATTAGATAATTTCATAATTCTGTTAAATACACAATTTACAGAATCACTTTAATAAAATAAAAATAATAGAAGGAGAAAAATTAAATTAAATTTATAATTACAATAAAGTAAATCTATATTTAATATTATTATTTAGATTCCACTCAACTAATTCTTACGAAAGTATACTAGTTAATTAGTTATATATGGAATAATATATATATATATGGAAAAAGAAAGAATATATATATATATATATATATATATATATATATATATATAAAACCAGAAGCGTGCATATATAAAGTTAAGTGTGTCGTGCATATATAAAGTTAAGTGTGCATATATATCTCATGCATATGTGTTTTTTTTAAACATATAAACACAAAGTAAATTGTGATTGCAACAGAAAGATGTAAATGACAACCAATGTCCAAAATATCAGTACGTTAATACCACCGGACAGAATAATTATATATATTTATATATTAGTATAATATAGAATAAGTACCCAGGAAATTCTGTTTTATAAATTAGTATAAAATGAATACTAAAGAAGAATGTACGAAATCTACTTTAAGATTGTTATTCCAAACAATAATTATATACTAATTATATATAAACAGAATTAGAAGATAAATAATTTTTATAATAATGACTTAATAGATGTAATTGACAAACTTTTAAAACCAAGTTAACTGTTAAACAGTCTCTCCTTAAAGCAGACTTCGTCCCCGCTATCGGTGCTTACGGATGGAACAATGGACGTCTACTTCCCAGGATAAAATGGTCCTCAACTCTCACAAGAAACACTTCAATGGAAGAGTTCCACGAACCAACAAAAATTTGAATATTCTCTATGACTTTTTAATGAATGAAGAATGAATTTAATTTTAAGAACTTGAGAAGAATTGAAGTTGAAGTTGAAGTGATTGTTTTGGATAGATTTGGAACATATTTATAGGTTCCCAAATACCCCTTTGAAGATATACATCCATTTGAAAGGTTACATCTTTTTGAAAGGTTACATCCCTTTGAAAAGATATATCCCTTTGAAAGGTTACATCCCTTTGAAAAGGTATTTTTTTCAATTTGAAAAGATATGAACCAAATGTCACACCTAGTGATTTTATTTTAAATAAAATTATCATTCATTAATATATATATATATATATATATATATATATATATATATATATATATATATATATATATATATATATATCCAACGCATGTAATGTATTAAAAATGAGTAACTGAAAGTGCGTATCAAATTGAATAATTGACAAATACAGGTCAAAGTACAAAGATTAGATTAATTTTAAATACCGTTAACTTATATTTCAAAGTAAATTAGAAATAATAATAATGAGGTGATTAATAATTATATAATGCAAACTGATAAGTCATAATAAAAATTATTAATGAAAAACTACCTAAGAATCCAATAAGTACTAACGTAATAAATTATTTTTTATTTTTTGAATTAATTCTTAATTTTGTTCTCCCTTCTCTTTAAAATAATGATTCATTTAACTAGAATTTATCAAAACCTCTTAATTAATATAAGAATCATATATGAATTTTGCAGTAAGATATATTTGAAGGCGAAAATAATTAAACATTTATACCAGAACGAGAAAAAAAATATTAATTATAAAATACCTAGTTTCATCATCATTTTAAGTATTAAAGATTTAGTTTGACATGGAATTTAAAATTAACAAAACCAAAATTAAAACTACTAATAATAATAATTGCATGAAATAAATTACTATAAAAAACGTGCATGCACGCTTCTGTTAAAGACCATAGAGATAGTATGAATGAAAACAATTAAAGTAACGAATTTGATTTCATTAATCTGCTGAGTTAAATAATAAAATTGATGTTTGTTTACAAAGATTATAATTCTGAGTCATGTGATTATAATCTCAAGATTATTAATTCAAAGATTAAATAGTCATACTCACATGTTTATTTTTTATGGGATTATTTATGCGATAACTTAAAATAATTTCATGTATATCTGTTTTTTTCAGGATTAATTAAAAGATTGGATAAAAAAATATCGTTTAAACTATTATACCGTTACCAATAATAATATATTTGTTCAATAGCATTGTTATTTTGTAATATATTAGTATCATTATAATAGTAAATATATTCTGTTATTATGAGATTTAAATATATTAGTTTAATTATAATATTAAATATATTCTGTTATAATGGGATTTAAATATATATATTAATTTCATTATAATATTAAATATATTCTGTTATTATGGGATTTAAACCTGGATTAACTTGTTCAGGAAGGTTGGGGTTTGGGGCCACAGCTAATACTAACGAGGCGGGTTAATATGATGATGTTTATACATCTTACAGGAAGCAGAAACATCAATTACCATACATCCATGAGATATATTAAATATAGGATTAATTACATATTTTAGTATATTTTTAGAAATAATTATAATAATGGTGCATTCATAAAATAATTATAAAAATAATTCATTTTCTCATATTTATTTACAATATTAGTGCAATTAGGATTCCTTTAATCGTGACCCATGATTATCTCTCTTATCTCTTCTCGTTAATTATTATTTTCCCAATTAATTTTCACGTTGGCATCTCTCTATCAGACGCAGATTCATTCACTCTCAACACTGCAATCTCTCATCCCTCTCTTTTTGATTGGCGAATTTTCCAGCCCTAACGGCAATCTCAAATCTCTCTCTTTCCAATTCAAGTTCAATTATAGGACATACCAATATTGATTTATAGTAACCATAAAAATCATTGTCGGATCCATCGTCACCAGATCATCAAGCTCCTCATCGTCGTCATCTCCGTCGGATCCATCGTCACCGGCAGGACGCTCGTTGATGTTCTAGGGGTGGGCGTGGACGGGAGAGGCGTAGATGGGGCGGCAGAAGCCGGGCGGTGGTTGGAGCAGAAAGAAGCGGTGATTATCGTCAATGAAGCCGATGGTGAGCTCACGGGTGGCTTTAGGATGAAGTAGTATTAATAAATTAATTAATTAGGGGGTGTATTCAATTAAGATTTTTAAAAACTTTTTTCAAGTGACAGACTTTTGTAGAGTTTGTGAATTTTAATGAACTTTAAAAACTTTAAAGACTTTTTGAAAATGATTTTTATAGACTCCATGAAATAAGTGACAGACTTTAATAGATTTTTTACCAAGATTTTGATAGACTTTTGTATACTTCTCATATATTTTGTAGCTTATATTAATTGTTGATTAGCCCATGTGTACAGCCTCTCACGCTTTTTTCATGAACTACAGGAAATTTCATTATTTCATTAAATTATTGTGGCATGAGATTTTATATATGTTGAAAGCATTAATCATATTATTCTACTCATTTCATGATAAATTTGGATATTCGAATACGAATAAAACTTTAGAAGCTACAGACGTAACACAAAAATTAAGCTCACTTTTCATTAAACTATATATACTATATATGCGTACGATTTTCTAATAGGAGTATCAAACTCTGTTTTTCACAAAATAATATGACAATGAAAATCTTTATGATCACAAAATTTCATACATGTGAGTAAATTGCCACCAAGTTATAAAAAATTTACCAGAGAGATTTTTAGTCGTCGGTAAGCCACAGACAAAATTGCCAAAAATATTTTATTTTTCTTAAAATAATTAATAGTTGTTAGTAAACCAAAATTGACCGTTAAAAAAATAATTGTGCGACTTTTTAACTTATTTATGATGTTAGAAATTAATTAATTAAAATGCTACGTAACTAATTTTTTAACAGTCGATCGTTGTCATCTTTTAAGTAATTTTTTAATTTTGATGAGTTTTAGAATTTATAAAGATTCGTGTATATCATATGTCAGGAATAAGCATGTGAATGATATTCCTATTTACATATGATTTGATTATGATATACATATATATGAATGAATATGCAAGTATGCTTGCATTAAGAAAAGTTGTAAAGTCCTTTGATAGATAATAGAAACATATGTACAAGGACTTATAATGAATTGATCAAATGTGTTAGGTTGATCCTACATAAGCAAAATAGCTTTGTAAAGTCCTTTAAATATAGAAAGATCAAGCATGTTAGGTTGATCTTATGATGTAATGGATAGGCTTGTCTGATCGTCGAGCACTACACCAGAAATCGTAATCTGCCAGGAGAGTCAAGGAAAACTCGAGAGCTATCAAGGCAGAATCGTAGTTTGCAAGATAGTATATCTCGGAGTTCGTAGACTTCCAGAAGAGACGAAGAAGGATCGTAGTGTGTCGAGGAGAACTTCCTCAAGGCCATAGTCTGCTGAGGAAGTCATGGTCAGAATCGTAGAGACAGCCTGCCTACGAGCCGACCGAGCATCTGTCAAAGCCAGTCAAGAATAGTAGACTACACTCGGAGTCATAGAGTCTACTAACGAACAAGTAAAGGATCGTAAACTGCACTCAGAATTGTAGAGTCAACTGATCGTTACAAAAGCAGAGATCGTAGTCGAGCAAAGATCAGATGAAGACCACAAGCACAACAACAGAAATTGTAGTGTCAAGATCTGATCTCAGAGTCGTAGTGTCTGCACAGCCGAAGCTGAATCGTAGAGTGCAGAGCTAAGACTTCAACAGATGTGTTCACAAAGCCAAGGTAGAATCGTAGAGCAAACACGATTCTCAATAATTGAGCACTCTCAGAATATCCAAAGGAATGAAGTCTCTGGTTGGTAATGCAAAGATACATCTCACCTGAAGGAAGCCAGAGAGTACTCAACGAATGGCATGCAACCTAACAGAAGATCTAAGCATCAACTCAATAAGCATCCAGATTGAGTTGAGAAGTCATTCAAGATGAAGTCTTCCACAAAATGGTCATAAGAAGACTTCAGTAGTTGACTAAGGAAAGTCATCATATCGTGATGGTCATCAAGTGGAAGATGACAACGATCTTGGAAGTAACCGGGATCGTAGTGTTTGCCAAACAAAGAAGAAAGCGATGGAGTATACACAAAGATCTTGGTCAACCTCTCGAATAACAAGGCTAAAGTGATTAAGCATTGGGGTGATCCATTGATGATAAGTGAGCGGAGATCACAAGGAGAAAGCGAGTTGGACACGCCACAAATCTGAAGTGTCTTGTTATTTGGAAGGGCCAAAGAAAGAAGTCAAGCCATCGAGATCGAGAGCGGTCGAGGCAAATAGAAGTGTTGAAGCACTGCACTAGAGAAGGAAGAGGTGTTGCACATTGAAGATCTAATGAACACTCTTTAAGATCGTAGTGTTAATTCTATAAGTCAAGAAGCAACAGTCAACAAGACACTGCGATCAAGTCCAAGAAGATATGCATCAGAATCGTAGAGTTCGAATAACTAAAGATTGAGGCATTGGCAGCGGCTCAATCTGAAGATTGATATTCGAATAGAGCTTATCGAGAGCATCGATGTAAAAGGACAACCTCTGATCGAGAAATCAGAATGGTGAAATAAAGTCGTCGACCTACCCAAGATATCAAAGTGACACATCTGACAGGGTAGGTGAAATAGTAGACTGCAATGTCAGGAAGTCAGAAAAAGATGTCATGTCACATCTGCAGTCTGTACCAAATAACTCGAGATCTGCGAGGCAATTTGAATAGCTTTCACTGGCTAATTTCCAACAGGAAGATTTGGAAGTAGTATAAATCAACAGAGCTTCAAAGATCAAGAGTTGTTGATGATTGAAAAGTTACAGAATCGTTGAGTTGGTGAATGCTATTGTTGACTCTACGAGTTCCACTAAAGATCAATAGAACAAGTCTCGGTGACAGTGAGACTACCAAGGTGGAAGTGAAGCAGCTTTGAAGAAGGACTCATACAGATCAAAGCTTCACTCAATAAAGATGAAAATGCCACAAAAGATGGCAGCCAAGCTGAGAGCCGAGAAGGCAAAAAAGATAGCATTCAGGAAAGTGGCTGGATACAAAGAAGATCAAGAGAGCCACTCTACAGATCACCATGAACCAAAAACTGAAACTAAACAAGTGCAGAACCATATCTGCAAAGTATTCAAGAAGGGTAAGTGCCAGACAAAGACTACTAAAAGCATAGAGACTTAGCAAACCCAGATGGTGATGGTTTTGGTGACATCGAGATGAAGATGAGTCAAAGAGTAAAGATCAGTTGCACCAAAGAAGATGTGGTCAGACTTGAAGCGAGAATGCAAAGAGGACCACATCAAGTCGCTAATACAAGAGATGTTTCGGAGCTTAATGACATCTTAGCGACTCAAGACCAACAACATCAACAACTACAACAACAACAAGAAGCGTGGGCACGAGGGGTCCTTGTCAAGAAGGGACTAAATGAAGATTCCAAGCCTCTTTGGGCTTGAAGAGTTCCTAGGAACTAGAGAAGTTCCAAAGTGCTGCTGGCCTTGAAGAGTTCTTAGTGATGAAGTCCCAAGGTTCTTTGGCCTTGAAGGAATCTTAGTGATTCAGGGTGTTGCCCTTCCTTAGTGGAAATCCTGCTAGTTGAAAGCAGAAGAGTGGATTAGGAGCTTGAGTCTCTGAACCACTTAAAACCCCTTGTGTCTTTTACTTTATGTCATTTACATTATGTACATTAACTGTTATAACTGCTATGTATGTTTTAACTGCTTACCACTGAACTAACTCTACGAACAATGTATGTATGATTATGGATATATCAATGCAGTGGATCTTTTACTTATTCCGTTGTGCTTGAAAAGATTCTTATGTTTGTCATGTGCTACTTAATGAGCAATACAACTTAATAGAGAAAAAGTATTTTGAAATTCTAAGGATCTATTCAACCCCCCCTTTTAGATCTATATTGTGCCTACTGGGAACTAACAATTGGTATCAGAGCAGGTTCTCATGCTATATTCAAAAGCTAATGGCTTTGAGTCTGATCCTAGGCACAAACATTGTTCTAAACTTAGTTTAGTAGTAAGTCACTTGTGATATGCAGATGAGCTCACACGTTAGAAATTTTATGTATAGGTAAATGTGCATATACACCTGAAGCTGCTCAGATTGGTCCATGTTCTTGATTACCATGTCAACAAGACCAATCCTTGCTCACTGTCAATCCTGTTGTCTGAAGACCAAGCTAGAAAGCTCAAGAGACATCAACAGAAAAGATTCAAACATCCACCAGCCTGAAAAGATGAAAAGGCCATACATGCTAAGTAATGCTTATCCAGAGAAGAAAGAAGAACTTCTCAAACATGTGTCTGGCCAACTTGCAGCTGGATGTAAACCTTGTGAACTTAAGGATGTCAAAGAATTAGAAATGTTGACACTCTCTTAGCTTGTATCTTCAAGACCACGACTGATTGACTGAAGATCAAATGGAGCAACTAGCTGTCAGAAGCAAATAAAAAACATGTACATTAATGCCTAAACTCAGAATATCTAAGATAAATGACTGTTAAGAAACTAACAGCAAAAAGGTACGGTTCCTCACTAATATAGATATGAGCATCATATTTGCACCTTACTTATGAACTATAACAGTTTTCCTTCAAGTATTCATAATCTATCTAAAAAGGTAAAGAGAGAAAGTACACTAATAATGGAAACTCAAATGTCTATAAACTTTCTCTCCATCCAAGTTTTAGGTTGAAGATGATAACTTGAAAGAAACCTGAAATGGTTTTAAGATCCTCACAGGTTGATTGAATGTGAAGTAATCTTTGTTGTTGGGTTAATGTGCTTCGTACATCCTACGTCTAAGTGTTTAATGACACACAGAGTATGATCAGATCTATAAGAAAATCTTGAAGATTCATAGAAACTGATCACCTCCATGAATCAACCAGATGCTAATAAATCGTAGAGTTGATTCTTACTCTGTGAACATTTAAACCCTGTGAACATAAATTAGCAAAAGATGAAACCATTAAGGAAAAGAGTGTTTTATTAAAATGACAGTTTTCTCTCACACTCACCACCATGCATCTCAAAATGTTTTATCTAAATGAAGTATATGCATGAATACGACTGATGGTGGTCAATATGATGTTTATCCAAATATATGAGGCACATGAGTTTAGTAAATTAACCTAGCAGGACCCATTTAACCATGGGTACCAAAAATAGAAATTTATAACCTGCTGGTACTTGGTCTATCTGACCACACTAAGGAATGCTAAAGCAAAAGACTTCAGTCAAGAAGAGTCAACCAGCAGAAGGCTTAGGATTATTCAGAAATAACTCTGACAAAACTCCTACATGTCAAAGTCTGTCCTTGAAGACCTGCTGAACTAATCTAAATAAAGTTCAAATGGCTGCAAACCTTTATATGAAAGCAGGCCACTCAACCAGAGATGAAAAAGGTCTTAGATGCTCAAGCATGCAAAACTTGTTCTCAAGGAAGCTCACATCAGAGGACTATCGAGCATCAACCATGGGGAGCAGTGATAGGTTAAGGAACAATAAACTGAGATATACTATGAAGCAGTGTACCAGCTACAGAGTCCCAAAACTTTGTGGCTAATGAACCAAATGAAGATCCATAGTCAGTAGGAACAGTTCAAAACATACTACTGATAACCTTTCAGCCACCAAACTCAAAACCGTAGAGAGCCTACTATCAAACATCTGATCGTAGTGGAATAGCAGAAGGACACCACGATTACAGCAAATGCAATTGTCTAAAGTTGGTAAAGGACCTAACCACCAGAAAAGGTTAAATGAGATATCAGTGCAAATCACCTTTAAAGTACTTCATCTAGAAAGCGCCTCAGGGACAAACCTAATCCTTAGCTCACTCTAAGAGGTTGGCCCTTCCTGAGCTACCTTAACCCAGAAGAATTGCTTAATCAAGTTCATCTCAAAGACCAAGTCAGTCAATGATCATAGAGTAGAGGTTGAAGAGAACTCCACGATCGTAGTGCAACCTCAGCGATCGTAGAAGCAGACTCAACGATCATAGTCCTATAAGAGCCTACTCCCAACTTACGAGGAGTTGGAAGAACAGGAAAATTGCTCAATCATTCAAAATGAGGGAAGACAAGCTCGAATGTTGTTTAGAAAGATGTCCTACTGAAGGAAAGTACCCAAGGCTTCATAAAGCACAACAGTGGATGAGACGTGGAGGTTCAAAATGAGAAGTAATGTCAAAACCATCCACTGCAACATCTTTCAGAGAATTGATCGTTGAGTCAACAAAGGAAAACGTAGAGTCAATAGTTGTCCTATCATGCTACTCTACGAACTCAAGAGGTCAAAGGTCAATCCACGTCAATCAAACGTTCACTCTTCTAAAAGAGACGACTAACCCGACAAGTTCTTTGGGAGTTTCTGACTTATTCTTCGGGTATCGTGCAACCAATGACTGGGTGACACATCACAGCGTTTGTAGGGTTAGAAGAAACTGCCATAAAGACAAATTCAAAATCTACAAACAGTTGTTAGAAACTATCAAAACTTCTTCCCTCTCATTTTCAAACCCTAAAAGCCTGTTCACTTCCTGAATCCATTAACCCTCCAAATCCTTACCTAAATCACAGTCAACTATCTCTCACAAGACTTCCTAAAACCAACACCCATATTCCTCGAACTCTTCAAATGGCAGATTGGCAAGTAATCACTGGCATTCAGCTAGGAACCAAGACGTTCAAAAAATTTGAGAAGAAGTTCACGAATATTCTTGAACTTGTGAGGAAGGCCGGGTTCTCAGAATGTCTTGAGGAAAACACACGAATATATGGTGACCTGGTCAAGGAGTTTCATTCAAACGCAACCATAAATTCTGGAATCCTCTCCACCAAGGTTAAGGGTCAGATTCTGAAGCTAAACTCTTCTAACATCAATCAATGCTTAGGCCTTCCTGACCGAAATCTGAAAAGCTTGGAAGAGATCGACACAGAAAAAGCTAAGAAGATTATGCAGAACAGAAGAAACCCTAGTCTGAAGGACATGAAGAAAAAAGAGTTTCCTGAAGAATTCGAGTTCCTTGCTGAAAT
The DNA here is from genome assembly GCA_020205605.1 of Panax ginseng. Classification (NCBI taxonomy): domain Eukaryota; kingdom Viridiplantae; phylum Streptophyta; class Magnoliopsida; order Apiales; family Araliaceae; genus Panax; species Panax ginseng. The sequence continues at coordinate 156,066,007 of CM035128.1, forward strand.
TGTGGGGAAATGTATCTTATGCAAAGACACTGCACATAATACTGTGATTGACCAACAGCTGAAGATCATGTCTGCAATAGTCCTGAAGGAACACATCAACTTTGGAGTTGTCCTGCTCGATCATATGTCTAAGTGGTTGGATAAGGAAGAAAAGAAAAGATTAACTGAAAAACCACTCACAAAGGTTTTTCATGGGAGACTCTTAAGTATTATCTTGAAGAAAAAGTTGAAGAATAAAATCAAGGATGATGATGGCGAAATTCTTAATGTTCACAAGGTAATGTCTCCACAACTGTTCGTAAATTGGAAGAAAAACCCAAAGGAGAATAGAAGGTTAACAACAACAGGAAGCAGCAGAAAGATCTCTGCAAAGAAGAAAAAGGCAAAGGAGGAAGAAAGCTCTGAGTCTGGTGACTCGACATCAGTTACTGCCACACCAGCAAGCAAGAAGCCTAAGAATATGAAGAATGCTAAGGCTTCGTTAAGCTATGTCTCCACTTATAAGAAAATACAAGAAGAAGAAGAAGAAGAAGAAAAACCAGTATCAACTGCTGAAAACCCAAAAAGAAGAAGAAGCAACAGACTGCTTCAAGAACCACCCAAGAAGAAAGCAAAAGGGAAGAAGAAATCAGTTCCAATTCCCCAAGGAAGCACATCTAACAAAGAAGAAAACATAGAGTCAAAAGAAGAAAAGGAAACTGATGATCTCAAGACTGAATCCCCGGAGATCAGATCCAGCAATGAAGGTGGAGCTGGATTCATGAAAGAAGATGTAAACTCTACTGATGAAGAAGAATATTTAAGTCCTATGGCCAATTCTCAAAGTACTCACTTTGAAGTTGAAGAGAAGCTGCAAAATGACCCATCTGGATCTCCAAATGCAAATGTTCGAATAAGCTCTCATTGTGGATCAAAAGATGATGAGATCGAGAAAGAAATACCTGCCCCTGCCAATGATGAACATCAAGAAAGTTTGTCTGATGACTCAAAGGCCTCAGAGTCTGAAGAAGAAGAAGAAGAGTCTGATTCTCCCATAGCTAAACCTCCAAGGAGAAGGAAGAGTTACAGATTGATTGCTCAATTTGCCTCCAAAAAGAAAACTGACAATTCTACTGAAGTCATTGAATTAAGTGATGAGGAATATGAGTCACAGGAAAAAAGTGCTGAAGAAGAGACCAACTTCAGAAATGATGATTCCGAGAAAGATATTGCTGAAGAAGGCTCTGAAAATGAAGACAAACAAGAAGAATTCACTGATAAATCTGATGAAGGGAATCAGCAAGATTCGAGCTCAACAAGGGAAGAGATAGAGAAAGATTCTGATTCTGCACATCAGGAATCTGAGGAACTAGAATACTATCCTGTTCTCTCTCCGGCCAAAATTAGCAGAAGAATTGTAATGGAAGTCTTTGATGAACCACCAGCAGAGCCAGCAGTAAAATGGATAAATCATGGAAATGAACAACTTCGAGTTGTAAGGATGACTACAGATGAAGTGCTTCATAACTGGAAAAATATGGAGTTAGATTGCACAACTATCTTTGTACAACTCGAAGACCTTTCGATGAGGTGATTCTTCCCATAGATCTTTATGGTTAAAGGCACATCTTGAGAGAGATGAAAGTTACTTCAGCTGGTGCTACTCTCAGTTTCCACATTTGGAACTGGTGTCACAAAATTTCCCTAGGGTAAAGAAGTTTGCAACCATGATGATCAATGACAAGCCCCACTACAAGATCTATCGACATGCTAAAAATTATTATATTCCTTATAATCGTAGAGTGGACTCTGATGGAAAAAGGAATATGGCAAAGACATTGATAGTAGAGTCTGTTCACTCTACCACTAATGATGATCAAGTCCAGATTCAGATGTCTCTATCTGCCCAAGCACAACTATCTGACATTCCTGCATCCTCCCAAGATTGGTATTCAACAATTTCTCAGATTCTCAATACCTTCAAAGATCTGTCCAGGGATGAGAATCGTAGAGTCCAATCTAGTGTTCCACAAGAGGCTGCCCAACCAGATGATCAAATTTCCATGGAGCATGAATTATTAAAGAATTCTGATAACTTGATTGAGAAGATGTCTCAAATCAATGAAAAGTCAAAGATGCTGACAACAACAAAAGACAATTCAGTTCAAGACAGAATCCAAGCTACTATGGCTGATGTATCTCTAAAAATCAAAGAGAGAGATGACATCTATCTGAGGGTCATAAATGATCAAAAAGCAGAAGCCCTACGTACACAGAAGGCAAATGAAGAACAACTCCAAGCCCTCTCTGACAAGATTGATCACATGAATTAGTCCTTCTCCATGAAACTTGAGCTGAGCCAACAAGAACTCAAGTTTGAAGTTGTTAATTCCTCTTATCTAATGGAGCAGCTTATGTCCAACATGGAACAGCTCTCTCAAGTGATTAATGACAAAAAGGGGGAGAAAAAGAGGCATAGAAAAAGGCAAAGTAAGAGGCATTCACGAAAAGGCAAGGAGAGCAGGAGCAAACAAGAAAAGAAGACAAAGAAGAAGACAGCAGAAGAAAAAGCTGGTTCATCATCTAAGGGGGAGCTAAAGGATGATGAGCTTGTATTTGCAAAGACTGAGGGGGAGACAGAAGAAGAAGAGGAGCATATATCTGCAAAGAAGCAAATAAAAGAACTGAAGTCAACATCCCAAGGAAAGCAGAAGCAAAGAAATCAAACAGATGAATAGCTGGGTCAACAGACATCCTGGAAGTATACATGGAGCTAAAAGAGGTACATCTCTAACTAGTTAGGTATGTTCTAGATCCAAGATATAAAATGTCAGTGTATTAAATTCCACATCTTTAAAAATGACATTCATGATCATCTGAGGGGCTTCTCACTGTATATAAGATTAATTCATAACATGCATATGCACTTATTAATTTTGTCATAATCAAATAGGGGGAGATTGTCAGGAATAAGCATGTGAATGATATTCCTATTTACATATGATTTGATTATGATATACATATATATGAATGAATATGCAAGTATGCTTGCATTAAGAAAAGTTGTAAAGTCCTTTGATAAATAATAAAAACATATGTACAAGGACTTAGAATGAATTGATCAAATGTGTTAGGTTGATCCTACATAAGCAACACAGCTTTGTAAAGTTCTTAAAAAGAAATGATGTACAAGGACTATAAATATAAAAAGATCAAGCATGTTGGGTTGATCTTATGATGTAATAGATAGGCTTTTCTGATCATCGAGCACTACACCAGAAAACGTAGTCTTCCAGGAGAGTCAAGGAAAACTCGAGAACTATCAAGGCAGAATCGTAGTTTGCAAGATAGTAGATCTCGGAGTTCGTAGACTTCCAGAAAGACGAGGAAGGATCGGAGTGTGTCGAGGAGAACTTCCTCAGGGCCATAGTCTGCTGACGAAGTCATGTTCAGAATCATAGAGACAGCCTGCCTACGAGCTGACCTAGCATCTGCCAAAGCCAGTCAAGAATAGTAGACTACACTCGGAGTCATAGAGTCTACTAACGGCCAAGTAAAGGATCATAGACTGCACTCAGAATCGTAGAGTCTATTGATCGTTACAAAAGCAAAGATCGTAGTCGAGCAAAGATCAGATAAAGACCACAAGCACAACGACAGAAATCATAGTGTCAAGATCTGATCTCAGAGTCGTAGTGTCTGCACAGTCGAAGCTGAATCGTAGAGTGCAGAACTAAGACTTCAACAGATGTGTTCACAAAACCAAGGTAGAATCGTAGAGCAAACACGATTCTCAATAATTGAGCACTCCCAGAATATCCAAAGGAATGAAGTCTCTGGTTGGTAATGCAAAGATACATCTCACCTGAAGGAAGCCAGAGAGCACTCAACGAATGGCATGCAACCTAACAGAAGATCTAAGCATCAACTCAATAAGCATCCAGATTGAGTTGAGAAGCCATTCAAGATGAAGTCTTCCACAAAATGGTCATAAGAAGACTTCAGTAGTTGACTAAGGAAAGTCAGCATATGCAGTAGCTGTAAAGTGGAAAGATGACAACGATCTTGGAAGTAACCAGGATCGTAGTGTTTGCCAAACAAAGAAGAAACTGATGGAGTATACACAAAGATACTGGTCAGCCTCTGAAATACAAGGCTAAAGTGATTAAGCATTTGGTCAGTCCATTGATGATAAGAAAACGGGAGATCACAAGGAGAAAGCGAGTTGGACACGCCACAAATCTGAAGTGTCTTGTTATTCAGAAGGGGCCAAAGAAAGAAGTCAAGCCATCAGTATCTGAGAACAGTCGAGGCAAATAGAAGTGTTGAAGCACTGCACTAGAGAAGGAAGAGGTGTTGCACATTGAAGATCTAATGAACACTCTTCAAGATCGTAGTGTTAATTCTATAAGTCAAGAAGCAATAGTCAACAAGACACTGCGATCAAGTCCAAGAAGATATGCATCAGAATCGTAGAGTTCGAATAACTAAAGATTGAGGCATTGGCAACGGCTCAATCTAAAGATTGATATTCAAATAGAGCTTATCGAGAGCAGCGATGTAAAAAGACAACCTCTGATCAAAAAATCAGAAGGGTGAAATAAATTCGTCGACCTGCCCAAGATATCAAAGTGACACATCTGATAGGGTAGGTGAAATAGTAGATTACAATGTCAAGAAGTCAAAAAAAGATGTCATGTCACATCTGCAGTCTGTACCAAATAACTCGAGATCTGCGAGGCAATTTGAATAGCTTTCAACGGTTACTTTCCAATGGGAAGATTTGGAAGTAGTATAAATAAAAC